>WBMW01002132.1:111316-196897 GCA_013396635.1 Penelope pileata | reverse complement strand
ACCTGAACCATTCTATGATTTAAAACTACAGGAGGAGGTAATATATCAGCAGCGCACAGCTGATTCCTCTCATTTTCTACATAATACCATGCCAAAATTTCTGCAGCTAAGCAAATTATATCAGACAACATTGTATGGCATCTTCTTCACGTGGGTGGCAACAAGCAGCATAGCATAAGGGTTATTATAAATATTATGAATCTATTTGAAAAAGAAATCTCTTGCATTCATGCTCTGAAGCATATCAATGTGACTTTTTTTTTTCAAATACCTTTCCAGTATTTTGCAAAAGAACCAAGAAATTAATTTTTCTCATTTTGTAGCATTTGTCTTACTTTGAATTCTGCAAGTATTTTAGTATAACTATCACTGTAAATAGTGACAAGTCTGAGTGAAGACTTCATGGAAGCAGAGTTTCTATTTGCAGGCTGATGAAATCCAATGTTGGCTTCATGTAGGTTTTCTGGAGGGTACCACTGAGCTTAGTTTACAGGGGAGTTTCATCTTCATTCATGGGCTTCAGTAAAAATCCATTTAAAAATAAATTTAGACACAAAAACCTATTTTTGTTTACCTGCTGTCATTAATACGTACCCCTCAATGCCCCGTTCTACATTTTACTTACACAGACCCCTTAGGTTTTATTGTAGAGGCCTTTTAATGCCCTAACCTCAGCTCATTCCAGTTGAGATTTTCCTGTTAATGACTGTTGTCTCTGACCTCACATGGCACCATGGGGTGGGAAGGACTGCTCAGTCTCACCCCAAGAGCTGCCTTATTTTCTTCCTCCTCCTCTGTAGGAAAAGCAAAAGTAGATCCTGCTGCAGAGCTATCTAAGTTATCACTCTCTAAAAAATTTTCTGTGAGGCAGAGATACTGAGTTGTTTTGCTGGTTCTTCACTATCCTAGAGTCAGGTAAAAGGGCCAGTGATCTGCACTTTTCTGCTGAAAATCTAAAACTAAAGTGTCCCAAACACCAGCATTTATATAAAGTGAATGGGCAGTTACCAATAGAAACTATTAGCACAGAGATGACAGCACTATATTCCATGCACTCTGTGTAAGTGAATACCTGGCTGGGGTAAAAGAAAAATGGTGTTGTCATGCAATTAGTTTGGAACATCTTTCTTGATTGACATTAAGGTATTCCACATTTAGGAAAAATAGCCACTTGCCCTCTAAAAGCGATGTGCTCCCATCTAATACTTATCTGCAATACTGGAGTTCAGTGTGCTTGCTGGAAGCCATGAAAACAGCACTAGCTCTGAACTGAATGGCTGCTTTTGTCTCCTTCAGAAGCAGATGAATGTTCCTTATCCGGGGAAGAAGGAAATCTTTTCAGAGAACACGACTTTGTACTGGGCTCTCTACCAGGCGTCACAGGCTGTTATGAACTGTGTGGAAAGGCCAGGTAGCATTAGTAACTTGGTAGTTGTGGTGGGCTGAGGAGGCAGAGCACCTCTCCGCAGCTCTGGGCACTGGAAGCCATGGTGTCGTGCCAGGCAAGCATACCACGTGCAACAGATTGTCACCTCAGAGGACGTAGCATCCTCTCTTCTCTTTCACCCCTCTGTTCCCTTTCACCAGCTGCTCCTAACATCTCTGACAGTCTCTGTTTAACATCGCTATCATAGTAAAGCCCTGCTCTGCAGGCAAGAGAAGAAAGCCTGAACTCTCTCAAGTCCAACAGCAGTTATTAATCCACCAGACAGTTCATGGCTGAGAGACGTAAGGGCTTCCCTCTCTAGAGGAGAACTTGCTTCCAAGAGAGCTCACTTCCACCACCTGTCCCATGAAATCCAGACAACAGGATTTGAGAAGCAAATTCAGCATAAATGTATAATAGGTGAAGGTCTGACTTCAGGGAATGTTTGTGATGCATTTTTGCCTCAGGGGTTTAAATTAGACTGTCTTTCCTCCCTCCCCATTACCACTTTGATGTAGGTGTCAGTAGGCACACACAATGACACCTAATTCAGATTTCAGCATGATCATCAGAGTTGAAACATGTTTTGTCAATTGTTAGTTGATTGTTTGCTTCTGTAAGGAAATAGTTTATGTAGTACATGAGCCAGGTAACCATTACACAAACTGTTTTAGTTTACTAGATTGATATTCACAGCAAACTGTGATAAATGTTGTCTCTCTGCACAAGGGAGAGATGCAAAGCTCTGCTTGTCCAAAAATTACTCCTGATGATATTTCAGGCAGCAAGTGGGAGAAGCTGAAGGGGCTAAAACAACACAAACTCACTTATTTATAAATTCTGTAAGATGTGTTTGGAAAAGTATTTCTAAATGGCTTCTTACTCCATATTTAAAGGGACCAGAAAAGGTTATCCATGGCAGTGTCATGCTATTGTGGTCAATATGTTTCTGGTTTTGCTGTATCATAGTGTAAGAGATCTTAACTGATGTTGATTTGGAAGAAGAAAAAAGGAAACTGCCATACTTTTTCTTTCTCAGGTTGTCTCTTCAAGGAGTCAGAAGCATGCAGCAGACAATCCATTCTTAGGAGTTCTGAAGGAATGGCTCCAGGACTGTGCTCATTTATGCTGCCACATCCGAGACTCTGCTCATTTAGTAAATGTGAAACATTCTTAACAAATAAAGGAATAAGTAAAACATTCTTCAAAGTACGTGTCCTGAAAAGGACAAAAAAAAAAGAAAAAACAGACAGCACATGGAAATATTAATTGCTCAGTGCAGTTCTGTAAGGGTCTTAGATATGATAGTGCTCAATATGCCACAAATACTTGAATAAGTTGTACCTGGAAGATTAAGAAGATGTGAAGGGAAGGGATTTTTTGGAAGTAGCCTGAGCATATGCTGGATTTTCTTTGGTTAGCACACATTGAAATAAAATTTGTGGTAACCAACTGGGAAGTACTATCTTTGTGGTATAAATGAAGCCTCCAGTTATGTTTCTTTCCAGCCTATAAAAACAGTCTGGAAGGTTTTCTTTCCTGTCTTCATTTCATCCAAGATCTATCAAGAATATTGAGTTCTGTCTTTGTTTTTACTGAAGGATTGGTGAAGTGGAAAAAACATTTTTCTTTAATTACAGCCATAAGCACGTCTTGTCTTTCTTTAACTCTCAGTAACACAGCATGACCTGTGGTGAATGTTGACCAGAGTCAAGGGTGTGTTACCAAGGATTGTTCAAGATCATGCTCTGAAACTGCTGATAAATAAAAGGCTAGATCCATATTTCTTCACTGTTTTATGTTAACCACCTTGTTGTATATGACAGGTTGAGGGAAGGAAACTCTGTTTTGCACATACAGCTTCCTATGAGCAGAGAAACATCAGGATGTGACAAAAACTCAGCCTGCTATCTCAGAATAGGAATAGTACAGGGCTGCTGGTGGCCTCCATTATAGTGAGTCATCTCAGGCCGTTTCTGTCCCAGAAGTAGCTGGGAGCCAGGAACCAGGCTTCATGGTTTCATTGTCTGCAGATAGGACACGTTATCATGCAACCCTCCTCATACTGTATACCCACGAGGCATGCACGTTATCCCTTATTCTAAAATAAGGATTCACAGGAGTGCAAGATAAATGGATACCATCTATCTGCTTAGGACATGTTGTGCCCCCATCTCTGAAACATTTTTTATGATTCCTGACTGATTGGCAAATAATGCAGCACCGATCTTTCAGAAAATGATCAAGAGACAACAAAAATTTGAATTTCTAAACTGCATAATATAATTCATATGGGCTTTTGGGGGAAAGGGTGGCACAACACTTCCAGAAACAGGGAGAGTGACTTATTGCCTGAAATATCCGTAAGAGGCAGCAGAACAAGAGTGAACTTTCAGCACCCAAGATTTATGTGTCAAAAATGCCTCAGCTGTTGTACATGTTTTATGAGAGTTAAAATAGAAAGTACAGTCCCTATGTCTCAGGTGGTGAATGAGCTATTCTTCTATAAGATTTAGCTCTTTGCAGGCTTTCCTGAAATTCCTTAAAACCCTGAAATTATGAGTGATTGCTCCAGAGGGGTGTGAAGTCTATATCTGAACTTCAGACTGAGTTCATGTCATTGGCTGTAAGTGCAGTGGGATTTTTGGTGCCAGAAACATCATAGGAAGCTATGGGGGGAAAAGATGAAGAAAAGAAAAAGAAGTTTTATTCTGAAGCATAGTTGTTTAATAAATATACCAATAAATAAGTCTGGGAACCTCTTCAGCTATACTGTACCAGTGTGGGCAGGACTGCATTTACACATGGAGGCTTGCCAGCATGGATGTTTGACTCACCAAATATTCAGTATAAACTCTGTGATCTGCTGAAAGCGCTGAGAGGCAGATTTCAGCTTTGCTCCTGATGAGGACTATGCTCTGCAAACAGCACCTGACTACTTGAGAAGGAAACTACTACACGACTGAGGAAGGTTGTCAGTTGTGACCAAAATAAGTATGTTTTACTTTTTTGAACTGCTAATGTGGGCAGAGCTTCCTTAGGAGAAGGTTTCTCAATGGTCTTTAAAGACTCTTACATTTTCATTTGTTTTCAATGTCCATCTCGTTTTACCCAAACACCTGCTTGCTTCTAATCTTTTGCAGCCAAATTCTTTAACACCCCTTATGTAATGCTTGTTGTAAGCATGCTGCTCTGGCTACAAGCTGAGTGCATGACCATGCAGAGATTCACTTTTAGAGCAAGATGATACTCCAGAAGCTGCTCTTCCTGTTGCTTGAGTCAACCAGACAATATGCAGACTAGAATAGAATAGAAGACAAACGAGGACTCAATTCTCCAGAGAGCCTAATGTTTCAGACTTTTCTGTAGAGTCTTATGGAGGACTAGATCTGCAGATAATTATTTTAAATATAAGTTCTAGTTTTAAAAAATACGTTTGTTTTAGCTCTATTAAGATCTATAGGTCTTTTCCTAGGGACTTATTCCTGGAAAATGTAGAGGTCTGTTAACTGAAGGCGTGGAGAGTTGTAAAAATTAAAAAATTCTTGTGTTGCTATTTCACCTGAGGGGCAGAGATGGAGGGGACCGGGGTTCACGTAGCCTGTGACTCTTACAGCTATGGGTGACCCTTGCTCAGGATGTTAGGATGACTTGTGGAGCATACTTCAAAAAGGATAGAAAGGCAGTTAATTAGCAGCTTTTCTTTGTCTTTAATGTGATACATAAAAAGAAAACAAGTTCAGACATCATCTTCTTGGGCCCTAGATGGAGGAGAGAAGGCATCCACATTGTCTGCTTCATCTGTCCTGATTTGCTGGGGATCCAAGGTCTTGCTAGGGTCAGTTCTGCAGCAAATGATATTGTCTGATTGGTGAATGCTCATTTTATTTTCCTGATCTGCACGTTAGGTTTCTTCATCTATGCTATTTTGGACAGTAACATTTTCTAAACTGGCTTTAAAATGTGGTGGCATGCCCTCTTGTTTGTAGGAGCTGATCAGCAAAGAAGATACCTCAATTCATCATCCATTCGCTCCTGTACTTGTGTGACTTGGACCTTTCCTAGCTGCGACTCTAGCTGTGGAAAAAAAATGAGGCTTTTCTTGCATATGAAACTGTAACTTATCCTTAGATTTAAGGGCCTAGTAGATTCCCTTAATATGCAAAGAGCAAACACCACCGCTATCATTATGAATCACTATTCCTGATGAGTCTAATTCTTTTTAGTGCCATTACAGCAGATGCTCACATATCTATCCTCAGCGGCCAAATCAATCTTCCCAGACTCCTCATAAATATTCCAGTAAGAATACTGGATATTATAACAGCTTCTCCTGGCCTTGACAGGAAAAGATAGAGCTGCTCCTTTGGGTCAGCTTTTCAGACTGCTTACCTGCAAAGCCTATGGGGACACCAGGTATAGATCCCTTGCTGAACACTGCTGTTACACAGGCAAATGTTCAGAGTGTAACCTATTTCCCTGTTAATAGGATTCAGTATTTTTCGCTTTGCAGCTATATTACTTCTTTCAGCTTCACTCATCTTTAATTGTGTGAGCTCTGTTGTGATCAGTTATAAGCTTTGGGAGCTTCTAACATTGGGAACTTCTCAGGAGCAAATGAACAAACAGACATCCTCTGACAGACCCTGTAAAACCAAATGCCTGGTGAAACAAAATATATGGGTTACTCAAAACAGATTTTTACAAGCAGTCAGTTTCCTCATTTCTCAAACTAGGTGGATTATCTGCAAATGAATTTCTCCTCACGTTTGTTTCTTTCTGTAATTCATGCGTTCGTTTCATTTGCAGGAAGCCATCAGCAGTGTGTCTCCTTGCATGCCCATTCCTCTTTTCCTGTCTCCTCCCAGAAATCCCGACTCCTATGGTCTTGTTCTATGCATACTGTATCATAGAAAACTAGAAAAAGATTGTTTCCAATAAGTTTATGGATTCTCAGCTTTAGTTCCTACCCTCCTTGTAATTCTGCTGAATTATCTCATTTTTTCCTCTGGTCTTGTATTTCCCTTTGTTTCCCAAAGCTATGAAAGACAAGAAGACTTACAGGGGCTAAAGGCTGAGACTTCTCTAGGAATGAGATTAGTAAAGGTAGATGAATGGAGAGCTTCAGCCCCAGAATGTTGTCAGCCTTTGTTGGTGAGGCTGGCAAAGGGTGGAGCAGGAAAAACCGTGGAGTCATTTGCCTAGGGCTGAGCAGCTGTCATATGTCTGATCCAAGCCCTGCTCTTAAGTCACAGTTTGTTGCTACCTATGGTTAGACAGAATTGCCTCTTAGATGCTTGGGGATAAAATGGAGGAAAAGTTGCCTTTCAGAACAATTTTTGCTTTGTATCTTACATGTTCTTGTGTTTTTAAGTGTTTTTTTAAAGATGCCTGAAGCTTTAGTTTGGGTGTTTTTTGGCAAGGAGTTTGAATAAGATTGAAATCTAGACAAATATAATGAGATTGTGAATCAGTTGAGTTATTCTTAGGATTTGCTCATGTTTAGCTATAATTCCATTTGTAGAATACGTGTAAGGGTTAATGCGTGTAAGGATTAACAGCCCAGTAGATGCTGTGAGATTGCAGTACTCTTTAGGTCCTCCAGCTGCTGCTGGGAGATTCCCCCCCTGATATCTCTTTGTTTTTTTGTGTTTTCCTTCAGTAGAAAGAGGACATTTGCTGGTGCCGAAACTGTTTTCAGAAAGTAAACTTATCCTTTGTTCTCTTATAGCATGTTAATACTGCACACGTACAAGGTCACAACACTATATGCAGTGAAAAGCATTTGCTTCTTCCCTTTATGTATCTTTAATAAGAAGAAACGTAATTGGAAAAGCAGAACATGGCTCCAAAGGAGATCAGTTACTGTCCCATTTTACTCAGCGTGCACCAAGGCCTATACAATTGAAAAGCCCATCCAGTTTAAGATGTGGCACAGCTAAATGAATGCACAGCACACCTCACTCAGTGGGTCTAACAAGGGCCACTGTTCCCAATAACCTCAGTGAAATCTCCCTCTGCCACAGCCAAATACATTTGAATTACTACTGCATTGCACTTAAGCAGAGAGTTGATTTGCTGGAGCTCAAATAATGATGAAACAACATTGAATTCTGTCAGGACAATGGTAACTTCATTTTGTTAAACCAGGATGTTCATCATTCACTGTACAGCTTTCTTGATTGTTTCACACAATAGTGCCTCGGGAGTCTGTCTAAAGAGAGCAGAAGATCCAATATGTTTTGGTTTGTGTTTATCATACAGCTATATACATTTCACTTTATCCCCATCTTACTTCTAAGCAAATAGCCTGATGAATTTTCCAGGATCTATTGTCTTCCTTTGGAACACGTATCCCTTCTTGTTCCTGTGTTTATAAGTATTTCTCTAGGATTGGGTGGATAATGTGGTAAGGAATGCTGAGACACTAAGACTCTAGCTGGGCATGTTGCACTACAAACAAGAGAGAATAATACTCATCTTCAGCTAAAATAATAATAAAATAATAAATAATGAATAACAAATAAATAATAAAGAATAAAACAAAATAATACAAAACAAATAATATAATTAATAAATAATTAATAAATAATTAGAAATTCCTTCTGCTAATTACTAATATTGTGGTTTGAGGGCAGGAGTTTCCAATGAGGATTTTCCATCTATTACTTTAGACATCTGAAAGACTCTTTTACCACTGACAGTATAGAATCTTTACTGTTGCAATGCAATGCAATTTTAGGAATACTTTATTTTCCCAGTGACGTGAAAAGATTCATAGCTTCCAATATAAAGGTGTAAACTTCGTATGAGTTATAAAGAGACTATAAGAATTCAATCCAGAAGAGGCAGAATACCTACTGGAGGGCAGAGCTTGTAACAGGCAACAGGAAAAAAACAGCAATGAGCTAGAGGGAAGTAATGGTTGTGCTTTTCTCCTCTGAAAAAGCTCTAGCCACCAGCATATCCTGAGCTAGGTGTAATTTCATTTTTTTTCCTGTTCTAGATGTCCTGCTTCACATGGAATAACGACATTCAATGGGCTAGAGAACAACTGTTAACAGTACCTTCTCTGCAGGTATGACCTAACTTCAAGCCTTTGCACTTGTGAATACTCTAATCTCAGTGAGCATTTATTAGACCACAGGGCACAGATGCACACCCAAGCCACTACCTTATGAGGGCATGCTGGAACAATTTTAGTCAGGAAAGAATAAGAGTCTACCATTCAGCATGTTGCTGCAAGGTAGACTATCACCTGATAGCTAAAGCATAGATGGAATCCTATGTCTTCTCAGAAGAGCAAATGAGGCCCATATCTCCTATAAACTGGAGGAATAACTACCCAGTCTCTATTCACACCATTTCTTTGTCAAAAAGGCATGATTTCTTGGTTTCTGAAAGAGAGGGTTAGTCCCAGTGTTCTTGGAGAAGGCTCATACTTGTAGTGCTGCACAGCAGGACCTCTGCTAGGGGCTCTGCAAGGTTTGAGCCCGCAAGAGCAATGGAGTCAGGCCCTTGCCTACCTGTTAAATATGTACCTGCAACAGCATAAACTGTCAAAATTAAGGATAACAAACTCATAACTATGTATCTAGGGTTAGAGCAACTTTGTTGTAAAGACTGGAGAAACCTCCCATGATGCCTCTAGTCAGTTTAGCCTGATTAAGGATCTCGCATTTAGACTGAGCCACACACAACTGCGTGTTAGGCTTCTAAGTCTTATCCAAATATCTTTATGAAGGTAAATATATATATGAAGGTATCTATAAGATAGATATCAAATATCTATATGAAGGTAAATATATAATAAATTCTGTAATCTACAACACAAAGCTAACTCCTCTCAAGAGGCCCAATCCATTGCAGTGGTGAGGGTCAATCAACATGACTGAAATGTTTCAGATGGTGTTCCCAGGCACAGGATAAAGCTACTTGATGTAAAGCAGCTTGGCAGAACATCCATTGCAAGAAAGCCATTCGTCAATCATAAAGAAGACAGGATTACAAATCAATATTTCTCTATTAATTTCTCAAGCAGGGGAGCTGAATTAAGATTGTAAGATGCTGGAAATTAGTCTGTGGAAAGTCTTCGGTTACTATCAGTTTTATGAAATGGTATAGGTACACTACAAGTTACAAAATGTAATTCAAACGAGTTAAGTATAATCTCATTTTACCTTACCTTTCTGAAGAAGTACAAACCAAGCAAATGTACTTCACTAAATACATAGTAATTCCCCTGTCTGTGTGCAAGTAGCACCCCTCTCTCATTACTGAGGCAACCTTCTGACATCCTAAAGCTTAGAGGCTAATTACTGCTGTCTAGAAACACTGTTTACCATCCCTTCTTCAGTGAGTTTATGATATATTTTCTTGGCAGGACATTAATAACAGCCTCAGTTAGACACAGAACCTCACTAACAGTTTCCATAGGAAATCCACAGTAATGCAGTTGATAGATGTTTATATTCACAGACAAACAGAGGAGGTGGCATATACCATTCAGTCTTTCTCATTAAAAGTTATCCTTATTTTTTTCTGCTTTTCTTAGCCTTCATTGAAATCTGCATTTCATAAAAAGGAACAAAAGTTAGTCTGAAAATAGCATAAACCAGCAACATGCAACTCACAAATTTCAAAACACACTTGCCATCTAAAGCCTCTTTAAATGGGGGCTGTTCTAAGTCTTTAGTATCTCAGTCTGTTGCTGATCATAATCCTATGCTTTTTTTTTTTTTTCTTTTGAGCAATACTTCTGTTCTGCAAATTAGAGTTTGGACCCTAGGCAGGAATAACACCATATCTTGCAGGGTAAGATTCCTCTTTCTTTGCAAAAGCACAGCTGTGTGCTCCTCAGCATAGTTACCAAGGTCAGTGGAATAAACTTCGAGTCCCCAGTGGCATCCTGGGATCAGAGTAAGGCCCACAGTCTGCAAAAAAACTTTTAATTCCAGCATACTGATGAGAAAAAGAAGTTATGTATTTATCAAATACCCTCTCCAAATAAAGAATTAAATAAAAACTGACAATAATAATAACCATATATCTATATTTTTAAGCTGAGAGCCTGTGTGTTGTTTCATTTTTTTTCATTCAGTTATTCATGGCAAAAGAACTCCTAATAATGCTTAGAGAACAGATAAAAGCAAGCAGGAGGCTGTAAGTAATGGATGTCTAGGAAAGCTGTCTTAAAAACAAGTACACCTGTGAGGAACAATTGGCAGACTGTTGGGACTTTTATGGATAATTACATTACAAAGGCTCTCATAATGTCAGATGTAATATAATAAATAGGCTGCTCACTTTGGTGTTCCCTATAGTCAGCTAGAGCTATCTGGAAGACAACTCCTCATTTTTCTGGTTTGTGTGAAAATTATGTCTTTTTTTGCAGGAGCTCTTTACTTAGCAGAACACCAGACAGCCCAGCAGTCACTCGTCACAGCTGTAATTAGATTGTATCAAACCAGCAGTGTTGAAACACTGGTGCCTGCTTTGCCTCTCTCAGTTCTGACTCTTGAGCTCCTCCAGAGCCCTGAGTTTTCCACAGTGATGCCTGCTGAAGAGGATGGCAGAGGTGGTGTCAGGCAGATGAGGGTGGGTCCTACCCTGAGAGGTATTAAATACACTGCTCAGCCCCTCTCATTCCCAGGCTGCCCTCTGTAGTTGGAGGTACTCTGCACGTTCCAGAGAGCATTCAGGATCTGGTAAGACCACTCAGCTAATCTGTTATTTTTATATGGAACAAATTCAGTTCTGTTGGGATTCATTATTATTATTATTTTAAACTCTGCCAGATACACAAATCACAAAAGGCCATTAGGAAATGAATATGGAACTTTTTTGCTTTTGGTCCTGCACTGAGCACAGACATCTCATCAGTTCTTTCTGGAGAGCATCAAGGGAAAAGAAGCCACAATTTCTGAGATGTTGTGAGCTAGGAAGTTTGTTGGAGAGGCAGGATCTCAGGCTTATGCTTCTTGTTTTATCCTCTCCTGTATGCCTGAGGGATGAACATCCACTGTATAAAGGTGTTGCTGATCAGCCTTGTACTCCACGTTTATAAACTCCATGTTTATAAGTATCTTCGTTGCGGGAGGCAAATGGAGGTGGGGAACCTCTTTTTGGTGGTCAGTGGGGACAGGACAAGGGGCAATGGCCTTAAGCTGGAGCACAGGAAGTTCCGCACCAACATGCGGAAGAACTTCTTCACAGTGCGGGTGACGGAGCACTGGAACAGGCTGCCCAGGGAGGTTGTGGAGTCTCCTTCCCTGGAGATATTCAAGACCCGCCTGGACGCCTACCTGTGCAACCTGCTGTAGGGAACCTGCTCTGGCAGGGGGGTTGGACTCGATGATCTCTTGAGGTCCCTTCCAACCCCTGCAATTCTGTGATTCTGTGATTCTGTGATTCTCTGATTCCACAGGGCTCTCCTCACCTGGAGGCTAAAGCCAAGCTCCTGGGGGCTCGCAGGGAGGACAGTGCAGCATCCAGCTTCAGCTGATCTTCTCTGGTGCACATGGTGTGTACTGATACTGGAATTACTGACCAGACATGCACAAAAAGCAGAATTTTTGGAGCAGAGTCTGGAGAAGATTTCCTCTTTGATGATCCCTGCTTCCACAAGACAGCACTGGCAAAATGACAAGCTGCATTGTCTTTTTCTCCCAGTTGTTCCACCACAGTCAGAATGGTCACACTACCATGAGATGTAAGATCAGCTCTTTCCTCTCAAGCATCCGTATCTCTTTGAAATGATTGTGCTGGGTCTGACACATTAGAAATAACCTGGACATTTAAACATAGGGCACTTACTGCTTTTATGGATATAGCTTGAAGGAATTTTATTTTTTGGGGAGCAGTGTATTAGTAAGAGTTCTGGTGAGGTTTTATTGGTTGTTTTTTCCCTCATAACTAAATCTACAAGCCAAGTGCCAGTGAATGGGTTAGATCTACAAAAGGAGAAAGCTCCCAGATTGCCTAGTATTTACTAGGAACAGAATCTTGCTGTAGGCATTCCTGGGAGTTGACTGAGGAAGTGAACAAAATAAACGTAGCCACCTTTCAAAGTCTGCTTTAGGAGACAGTCTTTTTATGTTGTAATGACATGTGCATTTAATAAAGATATAGAGTATTCTGAGGAAAGTAAATCTACACCCTTATCTTGGAGACATTTAGAATGAAGATTTCATTTAATTGTGGCTCACTGCTGAGCACAATTTACCAAAATGGCAGTAAACTGCTATTGAACTGTAACATCTAAAGATGTCTAAGTGCTTGGATAATTTGTGTATTTTTTTTCTCCTTTGGAAGATAGTAATAAAGTAGCTAAAAATAGGAAGGAAAGATAACAGTGAGGCCTTTAAAGCAAAGCAAGAAGTGGGCATATATTCACGGGTTCTATACAGGCATCAACCCCCAAATTGGTACACCTTCACCACCTAACCTTTTATTTATTTTTTGTGACTTTTGTGTTCACAGAGTCACAGTTACGCAATGACCATTACAAATAAATAAGGTGACTCTTAAAACAGAGAGAAATACAATCCAGCACTACTGTTACTTTCGCAGCTTTTATAAATTTGGAAACTCTTTAGGAAATTTCCCATAGGTAATTACAGGCTTAGATTTCCTTAACTGGGTTTCGCAGAGCAACATTTTAAAAGTAGCACGTGACACACACCCCTGTCCTTGTTCTTCCCCACCCTGTTCTACAGGCAGAGGTAGAAAAATACTGCTGTAGGCGCACTGGATTTAAGTCCACAGCTGAACACTTATTGTTCTTAATGCAATTCTGGGGCTTTAGATTCTACATTAGAGACTCCAGCAACTCGCTTTGATCCCTGCCAATTAAAGGAGGGCCCCTGGGGAATCAGACTAAGGCCGTTAATTTGCCTGAGATGAGGCCCCACAGTTCAGTTGTACTAGGTGGCCCATATGGGACCAACAGAATCATTTTTGTGTTGTGTCCCCAGTGGAGCATTTGGTTTAAAATGATTCAGAAAAGATCAGGTTGGTCGAGCTGATATGGTCCTGTTACGTGTGTTAAGTATGGAATGTAGATGAAGCCCTCCACACCTAAGCCTGTCAGGGATGGTACAGCTTTGAGGGGCAAGGGCAAGGATGTATGGTATTGAAGTGATGGAATATCATTATTTCCCTGAGCAACAGAAGTAGTAAAAGTAGTCAAATATGAGAGTGGGAGAAGATTGAAACAGACAACCAGCAGGGGAGTTGAGGAACAGCACAGGCAAAGGAAAGCTGTGGGAGAAGCAGAAGTAATGAAAAGGAAGATGACGGATTCTGGATTTCTTGCAGAAACAGAATTCTGAGTTTCATCAAGACTTCCTTTTCACTATACCCTTGTTGTGTTGTTGTTGTTTGTTTCAGTGTATCTGTATTGCTATACCAACATTTCCAACAAAACAGAAAGCAATGCTATTCCTTGAAGCTTCTCACTCCTTGGGCAGTGGTATGCGGCCTACCTTTAGGGCATAAGTGCACTTGGCTACCCAACACATCCCTGGCCTGCAAGGAAAGGCATCATGCTTTACAGTATAATCTAAACATCACAATGCAGGCAGGGATTTTTGTCTGTGTTGGGCATGGAAAATGTTAGTCACAAGTGCAGCGGATTTTGTTAGGCTAAGTAATGGCTTCCTTCCCCTTGAAGTGGATAAATGAAGATTCCCAGCAGTCACCATTCCCCAAGGATGAAGCATTGGGAGCAGACATCTGGTAGACAGCGGTGCGCAGCGTCAGTGCTGAGCTATCTTCTTACAGTGACCAAGTAAATTAGCGTCTGGGTAGTATTTGTCAAGGGTGTTATGTTGAAGCCCAATCCCAGGACTGTGGATCTTTTTCTTATTAATAAAAAGTGTAATCTACCTCTAGGAGATAACAAATAAGTAAAGTTCATAGCTATTATTAATTTCAGATACATGCAGTGAGAATATTGCACTCTAGAAGTTATCTCACATTCATGTAAATTACATTGACTAGGAGATACTAATTCTATCTCTGAGATAACAAATATGTAAAATATTTTAATCTAGTGATACTAATGTGTCTAGGGAGGGTTATTACAAAATGAAATTTAGATGAATCACAAAAGTTGAATGTTGTATAAACTTTCCAGATATTGAAATACACAAAACAAAAAACATAGGTGAGTTTTAGGTTGTTTGATATTTTCAACTGTGTGCACAGGCAAGTGAATAGTATGCTTCAGGAAAGAAGAACTTGCTTTGTTATGAGAATGCCTCTTTTAACTCTCATCTGAAGGCAGGAGTGCCCACCTACCTCTGGATTTGTCAGCGGGATCAAGGAAACAGAATTACAGCTTTCTTTTTCTCCTTTCCTTTAGAAGTTCATTTTATGTGTTTGCTTCTTTATACATATTGAGTTGTTCATCTCTGCCACTTTTGTTAGCAAGGAATAAATAAATGAAGTCAAATGAGCTGAGTGAGTTGTCTGAAGAATGGTGTGAAATTTACTTGAAAGATTATTCAACAGTTGTCTCAAACAACAATGAAAACAGAGAAAATTCAGTTGCGTGTTTATAGAGATGGCGTCAGCAGCTTTCAGGTCAGTCTGTGGCTCCTCTCCCCTTCTGCAAATGTGTATGTGGGTGAGCTTGTGATTTTCTTTTTTTTTATTTTTTTTTGCCAGGCAGCTGCACAGCCATCCATTATGCTGATGCTTTGCTGGCCCCAAGAAGACTGCTTCAGAGCACAGGGGACAGATTTACAAATGCATTTTTGTAGTTTAATGTGCTACTTTCTAAAATGAGTTTTTCTCTTAATTTACCCCCAGGGCTGGAGTTCAGAGCTCACACCCGCTGCCACATTGTAAAGTAAAATAATGCCCAGCCAAACTGCTTGTACAATGAAAAGAAATTATTCCACTCTGTTTCTTTGTTTGTAACTTGCTACATTTCTAGTGGAGACAGAAGTTGTTGGGCTTGCATCCTTGGAGAATAAAATCCTTCACAGTTTTATGTCAGTTCAGTGCCAGATTTTGCACTGGGTTCACCAATGAGCCACATTTCTGACCGGAAGGGACTAACCCAGAAGTGCCAAAGTAATTCCATCATCTGCTGCTTACTCAGTCCTTGGCTGCCTGGAAACTCCCAGAGTTGTTAATTAATGTCATTTTTGGTTGTACTTTTCATAATGTAGACAGCAGCTTCCTGGGACTTCACTGAACCCATCAAGCATTTCACACGGATCCCAAACAGCCATCATACGGTGACAATGTTCAATCACTGCTGAGCTTGACATGATCTGGGACAACAACCTTGAGAGGAAGGGATCAGTACAGATTTGCAGCCTTGGTGAAACAGGAGACAAAAACACTAGCAATAAAAGAAAGCTGCTCTTATCTAATAATGAAAGGCAATGTTGGCTATGCACTATGAAAAGTGTCTGAAACCATTGATTCAATTTCTAAGTACATGTTTAGTTAACAAACATAATTGCTCCCCTTTCTTACTTGATATTTACAAATGCATGATATTCTGAGACTGGCTTTGTATCAAAAGACACAGATATTTGAATTTTCATATCAGCAAATTGGCAGAGAACAAGGCTGAAATCTTGGCCTATTGGGGTCAATGGAGTTTTGCCACTGACATTCAGTTGAGTCATTTTTTTTCCCTCGGCACATTGTGTATTCAGAATAATGCATTAATCCCCTGATTTAAATTTTTTTAGTCATCTGTGATTCAGAAAATATACTTATCACTCTGGGCCTTTAACCAAAAGCAAGTGGTTTATGAACAACTGACGCATGTTCCTTCAAGATTTACAAAAGAACAAACTAGCAAAAACCAGTGTTTATCCATTAATAATTTTGACCGGAAGAAAAGTGAAATGGAAAAACAGAACTCTCATTATTTAGAAGATATATTGGAAAACTCTCCATTTTTTTTTCAAATCTTAAAACAAAACTTGCTTTAACAGCAATAACGTTTGCTGAGTTATTTATACATTACTTCTGAAAAAGCTGACTCCATACAGCAGATGTGCATAAAAGATACAAAAAGAACTTTCTAGTTCTATATATTTTGTGTTTTATATTACTTTTTGCCACCAATCTATCCTCTGAACTTTTTTGATGTCATTAATAGTGGAGAAGAATTAAAACGTGGTTTATGAATCTTATATCCTCTTTAGATAATGTTTTTTTTTTTTTTCATCCAAACATATTGTATTGCATGGATTTTTCTTCCAATTTCAGGTTCTACAAAGATGCCATTTACATTTCAGAGCCTTCTGATCCTTCTCGTTCTTCTAGCTCTCTTAATGTTTTGACTGAAGAGAAAGAGTTTTCTTCTATAACCCCTGAAAATTATGTCCTAATAGAATCCTTAAAAAGTAATCTGTCTGTTATCACTGCTTTTGAATATTAGTATCTTTCTTCTTACGACTGATGTGTTGATTCTGTAGTCTGCTAGCTGCAGATACTATTATCCATGTTCATCTTAAAGGTTCTGTTGCCCTCCCGTATTCCCCTGCAATTCCAGGAGTCTGGAGTAGGAGCACAAAGCACAGGTGTTAAAGCTCTGGAGAAAGATCAGTCATATTATGGCAATTATATATGTTATATGCAGGTATACTCAGGCACATATTGTCAAAGGAATGGTCTTATTCTAGAGGTTTTGCCAAGGAGTAAAGCAGGGAATTGGTGGGGAAGGATGGCAGGAGCCAATAGAGTGTCTAGAAAGGTCTGATAGTGAAAAGCATGTGGAAATTACATTTTTTCTTTTCTACTTTTTTTCCTCTGGACTACCTTAAACATGTCTTAAAAATTAAATTCCTTCCTCAAAGTGATTAGCATGAAAGCATTGGTTTTCTCTAAGTATTTTCACCAGCAATAACACTTGTGGTCAAGAACTCAACCTCATGATAAATTACCATACTGTAGTGAGTATGTTAAGTATGGTATGAGTTCCAGCAACCATTCACTTCCAGGCTCATTGCCTGTGAAAAAAGTGCAGTGCAACAGAGACTGGAGTTAGAAATTTGTTGTAGAAATGGTTGTATCATTTCTGTACATTACCACTGACCCTCCTCTCACCTGATTGTTACCAAGTCTCTGCTAGATATTTCTGCTCCCAGAGCAGCATTTACCGTATGACTTGCATGAGCGCTCCTTATCCACTCAATTGCAAAGTCAACCACTTTGCCTTAAACTGTCAGTGATGGCACTGACCAGAGGAAAACTGCTCATGTATGCTATTCTTCATACTTTGCTGTGGAATCGACTCAAGTTAACTTGAGCTGTAATGAAACAATGAAATCTATCTTCGAGTGATTTTTGACTATTTATATGTCCACTACCAGAGCCTGGTATGACTTTACATTAATTTAATTGAATCAGTGCCAAACACTATCTAAGGAATTTATTATTTTTAGATTAGCCAAAGAAAGACAAAATTATCTAAACCAAGGATGACTACAATGTCTTGCACTCTAATTTAACTAGGAAGTATTTTAAGATTTTCAGTTTTGTACTTGATGAGAAGTGAGTTGTAGAAGAGTAAAAGAAATAAGGGAAGTAATGGAGAATTTCCTTGATTTGCCATTCTGACTGTGAAGGTACATCCCTGTTGCAGAATGCAGTATGAAGTAGCGTTAACAGAAGTAGTCCTAGGATACCAGAATTGTTGCAGCTAATGGAAGGAAATTTTGCCATTTTATTGTCAGAAACAGTGAACACATCTTAAAACAGCACATCTGGACAAGACAGGACTTCTCAGTCCTCTGAGGGAAAAGGGCTGCACCATTACATTTAAATTTCTAAGTAGGAGCAAATAGGCACAGTAGAGTGGGCTATTCCACATGTGGCTGCAGTGTGTATAAAGTTAACTCATTTTCCAATGTACAGATTGTTTTTGGCACCTCAGAATGCTGTTATCTTTATGAAAGTTCTCAGTCTGGTTGGTCTTTCACAGGTCACTTTGCCAAAAATTCTTTGGTCCACTACAAAGTCTGTATTACTTACATGAACTATGCAGTTATATAGATTTGCCCTTTTGAGTCATCTTCAGATCACCACCAGCTGTAAGAATTTCAAAGAGGATGTTACTAAGTCATATTTACTTGCAGTCGATTTCATTTTATTTAGAACTCATTTCAACAAATCTACTTTTGCTGCAGATAGACACTTGATACCTGTATATCTTGAGGCATCTATATCTACTAGTCTTAAGAAATCCTTTGATATCTGTAGAAATCAAGACCAATACAGAGGACCATCTTCTGAAATTCATAGGCATGGATGCCTATTGATTTTGACACCTATTGGTAAGCATTGATAACTTTCAAACTTGATAGTTATCTTGACTGATGTTGATATTGGTAGACGTTTAGATTTATTGATAACATGACCCTTTGATATAGATAGGAGGCAATGCCTATCAGTTTGGAACCCTATTGTTTGGCACTGATGTTGATAGCTGTTGATGGATGTTCATAGGCATAGATACCTTTTGATTTCCATAGGTGACTATGCTTACAGGTCTCAAGACCGATTTTGACATAAGTAGACATCAACAGACAGTGAGACCTGTTGATATTGACTGATGCCTACTGATGTAAATACCTGTCTGTATGTATCAATACCCTTACTTACTGGTAGGCGTTGGTAACCTTTTGATCTCAACAGGCATCTTCATCCACTAGTCTCAGGAAATTTTTTGATGTCTATAGATATCACAACCTATTATTAGTGAGAGCTTTCAGTACCAGTAGGCACCACTGATTATCAATTTTGACACCTCTTGAGAGACATCAATAGCTATACGTATCAGCAGATGATGGTAGGCAAGGATAACTTTGAATCTCAGTTTCTATACCTACCTATGGATGTTGGTATCCATAGGCTATTACAACAATAATAGCTATAAGTAAACATTGATATCTTTTGATCTGAATAGACGTTTGTATCTTTTGATCTCAAGAAATTTTTTGTCTGGGTACAATTCAAGGCTTATAGATAGGAAGATCTTTCAACATTGATAGGCATTGTGCTTATCAATTGCTGACTTCAAATTAGTTAAAGAGCATTATATTTTCTACAAAATGTTATTGATCACTTTATAATGTTCTAAAAGATAAAAGTAATACTATATGCTGCCCAGCTGAATATTGCTGCTAATTAGTCTTTCCCCAAAACTTCAAGGCTTAATAATAAATTCTGTGGAATAATGAAAGTTATTCTTAGAATAAGAACATTACAGAATATACTCCTGTTAATGATAAACTTTTCATGAAAAATTTACGTGTGAATTTCCTGATAAGTATCAGTGGAACTGTAAAAGATTAAATCATATAACATGTAAGAGTAATTGTAATGTAATTAAACACTGAATAATCCATTTCTTTTCTTCTGTAATGCATGCGTATAGGTAGACAAAACAATTAATGAATTATAAAACAGTTCACATTGATTTGTACAGCTCTAGTTCAAACCAGCACAAAATCCCAAATGGACCAAAAATTAAAATTGCACTGTGGGAAAAAAAAAAAAGTTCCATTTTTTTTAACCTACTTTCTCTGAAAGCCTGTAAATTAACTGCTACTTAGAGTTCTAATACAGAGCAAAGCATTTGTTATCCACTTAGCAGTGCTACTCAGCTCTACTATAGAAAATATAATGTTAATGCACTTTCACTAAAAAGCACTGAAGTATTAAAAAACCAGAAACAATTAGCTTTGATCTAAAATCCAGCACTTATACGTACAAGAAATATAGCTTGAAGCTTACTGATGCATCTTCTGTCCCTTTTATTTCTATTGAAATAAAAATAAAATCACTTCATAGTAAACACGCTTATTAGTTTCTCTTGTAGCTGTGTTCCTTCCAGAAGGACCTTCATTTCTTGCTATTTTTGTCATGTTTCTTAAATTTTGGATTTTCTGGGCTCTACTGACAATATTTTAGTGATATAATACTGAAATAGCACAACCTAGCACTGTCTGTGTATCACTGCCTTTAACTCTAGTCATTCTGCAGGCAGTGATATTTTTCCTTCGTACATCATTACAACTTGTTATTGGGATGCTGAAAAAAATAAAACAGTCTCCAGTGCCTCTATATAAAAGAGAGTGATAAGATTACGCTGAATCCTGAGAAGATGGGAGCATCTACAACTGGCAGTGCTTTGCAGGGTCTCTGCTCCTTCAGGCAATAGGCAGCTCACAACCCACCAGCTGGAATGTAAATTAATTATTCATTTAAACAATTGTTTCAGTTTCAATTAAACACTAACTTCTGGAGGCTTTTTTTTCCCCCTTCAACTTTTTGTGGTCTGCAAAACCAAATGTGATTGAAGAGAGAGGGCCAAAATCATCTCTTGCTCTCAGAGCAATAAATCTTGAACTGGGTTTGGACTCAGATTTTCTTCACCATTTATTTTTATTTCATTCTATATTTCCTTTTAATTAAATTGGTGCTTGCTAGAGCTACTCAGCTTGGAGGTTTTGACCCCTAATAAGTTACAGAAAATGTAGCTTCCGCCTTATTGTCTCCTGTGAGCCTCAGTGCTGACTTGGAGAGATCACATGTGGTGACCTCAGTTTATGGTGTGTAAAGGCATGCTTAGCTCCCAAGTCCCAGCTGCAGTGGCTCATCAGTAGCTCACCAGCAAGCTGCAATGCCAGGCATAACAGAGGCACTGTATCCTCACAGAGGTTTCCCGTACGCTTCCATGAATGCAGCCAGTTCTCCAGCGTCAACCTTCCGGCACCGTAAACTCAGCAATTCAGAGCAGTCTGTGGTCACCTGTCATCATCACAAATCTAATTCCTCAGGAATTCTGTTGTGATCTCATTTATATCATAGTACTATGGTGGAAATGTGCATGCTGGTAGCTAACATTTTTCTAAGAAAACTTGTTCTCTATGTTTACAAGAAGATCATCAAACTTGCTTTATGCAAGCTCAGCCAACAGATCTGTCTTCATGCTTAAATCAAGCCTGTTTGCTTTTTTTTTTTTTTACCACTCCAACGTGCCCATTATGAATTGCACATCATCCTTATTCACAGTCTGTAAAGCATAGTCCCAAACACTTGTACATCACTTTGAATCCTAAGTGGCCTCTTCCTCCTAGTATGTTCCCTAATCCTCTGAGCCATCCCATATTACTCATGTTGTCACTTGCTAATTTTGATTTACTGTGTCTAAATGCTCCAGGAGCACAGGTAATCAGGTAGAATGCATACTCTTTATTTTATTTGACCTGCTGAAACATTATCTATTGTTTCTCACTGGGTGCATTCCATGCCAAAACATAAACAAATCACATATAATAAATTGAATATGGTATCTGAATGCCCTCTGCAAGATTTTCTCACCATGTCGAGACTGTATCCCCACTTCATTTACCCAATGCATTTACAGTTGCTCTAGCTTTATTTGTTAGAAACTGTGGCAAAGTCTGCACAGCAAGGAGGTATATAGACGCAGGCTCTTTTGGATGACTGAAAGAGAAGCTGTTGGCTTCAATGGTCTGTTATTCAATATGCACACCTAGCAAGTCCCTTCAATTTTAAAGGTCATAACTAATGCAGATCCCTCAGACAACCTCCAGTTGCCAAATTCTGAGTTGCCTGAATCAGTACAGAATAAAAGATTGAGCTTGATTATGTGGCTTAGCGGACAGAACATCAAACAAGGGTTGAGGTCACTTGCTCTCTACTGTAGATTCAACCAGTGGGTCACTCAAGGTAAGTCAACTCCTATTCATGCCTCAGTTTCTGCAAATGGAAAGGAAGCTAATTTGACTGAATTCCTTTGTAAATCGCCTGAAAAGCACTGTATAAGACCAAGATATTGCTATATTCTATCTGTGAATGCTTTTTTATTAGTGCAGGTGGTGGTGACAGAAGATACACTTGATAGACTGGGAATAAAAGGGCTGGCACATTCTGTCTTGCTAACTGTTGCAGTGTGAGACTCGCATATACTTAATAAAGAGCATATTATCAGAAGCCTATCTCTAACTGGCATAAAAATGAGAGGCTGTAGTGAGGTCAGCATCAGAAAGCCAAGTGCAAGACCCTCTGTTCAGACACATGCAGGCATCATTTAGTCCAGACTTGTTTTCTTTGGCTGGTCATACAGATGCATCTGGACGAATACATGTCTAACACTGCACGTAGGAATGGACTTCCTAATCAGGTAGAATGCCATGGTCTGTAATATCCACAACATCCACTGGAATTTCATCCCTGTTTTCCAAGACTCAATGGTGATGCCTAGACCTTGGAGGCAAGTTCACACCAAAACTAGCTCCTGCAAGCTCCTGCCTTTCGGAGGCTCACAGTTTACACACAACCTCAACATATGAGGATGTGATAACTCTGAGCCCAGTAGGACACAGTCCTTGAGGAAGAGGAGTATTTCCTTGATTACATCCTCTAGGCTGACCCAGCAAGGAAGCCATTAAGCAGTGATTTGTTGAGCGCATTTGCCAGGGAGTCAATACTCATCCAGTGTGCATCCATATGGCCATGGATGCACAACCTTTGCCTGTTGCTCCAGTGAGGTGCTCACAGAAGTCTTAACATGTCAGAGATCACAGTGAATTATGGTTACTTACCTGGTGCGCCAGACATGCAGCTACTGTCCTCAGTTGAGTGTGGGAACCTCAGGTGAGTGTGAGGTGTTAGGTGCTGTACAAGCGCCTCAGGGAACAAAGTCCCTACAAAAAGTATCTCATTCACTGATGTCAGGTCATGTTATGCCTGCAACTGAAAGCTACAGCAAGTAGTTTCCAGTGCTGGAAAATTTTTATTGCTAGTTAAATGAAAGCAAACTGAAGTTTTAATCTAAACGAAGCCTATAATTTTGTAGGGACCCAGCGGCTACATTTTTCACATGATTGTAGGAGGAGAATGAAATCTCTGGACAGCACTTATTATCCATTCTCCTAGGCATTTGTTCCATGTCCTGATAAAGATCAGCCTTGGGCTTTCTGGTTATTGATCTCAGCCAAAAGGAAGATCTCTTGGCCCCAGCAAGCATTTCTGCTAATATATTTTCCTTCCAACATTAATACTCTTTCTAATTTCATCCTCAGGAAGCAGCAATAAATTGCAGTCTGTGGCTTTAGCTTGTAAAAGCAGAATGGACTATATGAATATGTGTTGGACAGCTTGTCACAGCCTGCTGCAAAATCCAATTAATTCTCTAAGGTTATTATTCCTTCCTGCAATACAACTACTTTAATTGGGAGGGGGAATAAGGTTGAATGTCCACTCCAGTTTTAAAAAGAAAACATTAAATCTAGATTAATTAGCTGATAACCCATCAAAATTTCCTATATTATCTTCTAAAATGCATTAGGGAGTTTGAGCTTGTTATCTAAACTTATAGGCAGAAAATGATCAGTATTCCTCCATATATCAATGAGGTAATGCTTAAAAGCTACCTTTAAATACCATTGTGTATCTTAAGCACCCTGACTAGGCCAAGTGCTGGTTTTCTCACTGGGCAGGTGTGTTATGAACTTGTATTTTTGCGTGGACTACTTCCCCACAGGCAGGGAGCCCTACCCAAATGAACTGCACCCAGATAAAGACAGCGCAATTCTGATTGTTGGCCCAAACTCCCTACGCTGCCCTGCAAAGAGAAAAGGATCTGTACCCTGCGGGGATGGGTGCTGCCTTGCACCTGGGATGAGGCGGAGCTGTTGCTGCCTGGAGAGCTGAATAACAAATCAAGATGCTGGAGCCATACACCTGTATGGTCCCTTCTGTGGGATCGTGTCCAGATGCATTGGGTTTTATTCCATCTAAAGTCTCAAGGAGATTGAAAGCAAATGAAGATATGACTGAAAAGGAAGGAGCACTGGACCCACTGCTCAGGGATTCTGATGCAAAAAAAAAAAAAGGCAAGCTATTTTTCTGTTTTTAACATCCACTTTTCTGAATTAGATTTTAAGTATCTGGAGGAATGTGTAGCACTTCCTACAGACAGATTTAAATAGCAAATCACGCTTTCCCAGCATACAGTGTATTATATACACTACTATTATTAAATCTCAGTTAATTACAGTGAATTATTTGTTTATTGATGCTTCTTGAAATTTATGGGACAAGGCTCATGTCTAAACTTTTTTTTTTTTTTTAACTTTTAATGGATTTTATAAGGGCAAAGATAAGAAAACTCCATCTGTGATTCTACGTATTTGAATATTTTTAGAGCTGAATTTTTCCTGAGCTGTTGATTTAGAAGGAAAGGGTGTTTTGTTTCTATCAGCAAGCAAGAAGCCCAACATTAAATGCAGTTACACAACTCTGAATGATAACCCTTTGTTTCAATACAGAGCTGACATTAGTTTTTCTAGAGGATAGCAGCAGAAACATTTTGGAAGCAGTTAGTGTTAAACAAATGGTATGACTATTGGCTGACATTAGCTAATCAGACAGAAATGAGGGCTTGAAAAATAGGATAAAAACAACTTAATTTGTAAACTGAATATAACTCAAATAGCTTTTGCTTGTCCTTTATGTTCTGGAGTTTTCTCGGAAACAAGCTAACTAGATGAAGGAAGAATACAATGACATTTGTCTGAATCTGTTCATATTCACCTGAGTATGTACTGTGTTTAATTTTCATTAAACAGTTCAAGATCACGGCCTTGACTCAGTTGAAAGACTGAAGCTGTATGCTATCTGTGGGCTACCAAGTTAGATCAGGGCCATGCAGGCAACCTTGAATTACCACACCAACAACTGAAGGGCCAAGAAAAAAACAGGTCTGGATACCTCCTGTGGAAGAAAAGAGGGACCAAGACTTAGGGAAGGAGCCTAGGAAAGATTTGGCTGCCTCAGTTGCTGCCACCTTGGAGCCAGGGACATAAAATACTGCAGCTTGGCAGGGCGAATCTTCTAAGGGTACTGTGCAACAGCCATAGCCTGTAGTCCAGTGTCTTCCTCAGCAGGAGCAGCCAGCCTGGTTTTCAACAGCTCTGGCACAGTTTGTGCTGGCAGAGACAAAATTTGTTGGCAGAGTCAAAATCCCAGCAGTCTGTCACCTTAAGCAACTGCCTACCCTGCCTATCGCTCAAGCCAGTCCACTCTACAGCTCATTCAGATTATGTTCTTATGCATCCAGATGCTGTTTCTTCCCGACCACATGCCTTTTCATAGCTCACAGAAGCCCTCCTTCCATTGCGAATTTTTGACTAGTTTCAGTGTGCACAGCGTTAAAGATATTCAAAATCCACTACCGAATAATGGTTTAGGTTTTTTTTTTTTTTTGATTTGTTTTTAACAGAAGCACAACTATAAGCGTATTATTATAAGGAGTGGCACTTTTTAAAAACTGGAGTAACTAGAGAGAATGCTTAGCTTGGCAAGGTTCAAAAGGTTACTAAAGCCTTTCTATAACCTGTAATTGGGTATCATATTTTCCACAAACTCATTATACTACATCTGTGAAAAATAGTTTTGCTGCAGATAACATGAGCCCCCTTCATGCTGAGTCCATGCATAATACAGTGACCTCAGTCACAGCAGAAGGTGCTGCAACAAACTGAATTTGTTGCTGACAATCTGTGGCAAACTGAGTTCAGATTTGTTGTGCAATGCAAAGAATTGATAGAAAGTGATCGCTGGACAGATGTGCCCTCAAACTGAGCTTATTAATTTTCACATTTTAGAAGGTTTTTTTTTTTTTTTTTTTTACATATTTACACTTCTAAGGTGGGGGAAAAAAAGGAAAAAAGAGTACAATTTATGGAGTGCTGCCAAATTGCCCAGGAGGTTGTTGGTGATTGAATGACATCTCCAGCCCAAACTCTTCATCACTTTGACCCTCTGTTGTCCTGAAGCCAGCCCTGCTTAGACTGGATTCCTGACAGCTAGTCCTGTCTTGTGGATGAAAATGATGGTGAGGTAAATCCTTAAGCTGACTTCATCCAAAGACTTAATGGGCCGTGAGTGGCATTGGATCTATGGCCTTAATTAGCGTGGCGTCTTCAGTGTAGGCATCTATTTCAGAGATGCTTTCACATGGCTCTCAGTGTCCCTCACATGCCTCAAAAGGGTGGGAGTACATCTCAGTAGCAGGAAAAGGACTAACCAAATCTTGCTCTGCTTACACTGAGCTCTGATGTCTAAGTTCCAAATTGTTCCCTCAGGTACAAGCAGTTTCGCAGCGATATCCCATCAAAGTACTGTACAAGTCTGGCACTGCTGAATTTCCAAGATCAGCCTGGGCTATACGCATAGTAAAGCTGTACCTTCCTGTGGACAGCTAGAGGCATCATCCACCCTCCCAGCCACAGAACAGGCTCCTATTGAAAACATTCAATGAGGAAACTGGAGCATGTCCCACTGCAGATGGGGACTTGTTTAAGCTCACATCTCTGCCTCCCAAGAAAGTACCCCAGCTACCAGCAAATAAGCTGTATGTGACTTTGTTTGAGGTGCAATGGGGCAGTGCACTGTATGCCTATACACATACAGGTGCTTGTGATGCTGGTTTTCTATCCTTTCAATGCAAGCTCCAGAAGTACATGGGAGGATTCACAGATTACTGAGTAAGAAGTAAAGAGAAGGGGAGAAGAGATGGCAAAAAAAATTTTTTTAAAAAAAACGAAGTATGCCCCGGTACTTAACATCGTGGGTTCTCTTCTCTGCATCTCTCCTGAACAATTTCAAGCTGTGATGTGCCAGCCCAGGTGTGAGCAGAGGAATAGTGAGGCAGGGGACCCTGTTCCCAGCTAGGTAGCTGAGTGACTTGTAAACTTCTTTCACACACACACTACATGGCCCCAATTACATTCAGTTCCTTTTCTCTATACTGGCATAGTTTCAGAAGAAGTGGCAAGTAGCACCTGGCTTCAGAGCGCTTCACAGTCTTATGCCTAGAGCATTCACCTCAGAGTGAATCAGAGAGTCTGTAGGGGCATGGGGAGTAGATCTTCCTCCTAGAAGGAGAATTTAGTAGATATCATTTTGTGTCCAACCCAGATCTGCCTTCTTGTCCTCACAACATGTTCATATGCACATCAGAAAGTTGCTGGGATACGTACCAGTAGTGGATGAAAAAGTAACTAGGAAAGAAGATTTAGATATAAATGCCCTACTCTTGTATTCTACCCCAAACAACTGCTATTGGGCATATCAAAGACAGAGTGGTGGCATAGCTGGATCTTTGGTCTGTCCTAGTACATCTGTGTTCACATTCAAGACTGTGTTTATCCAAAGGGAAAGACAAAGGTATGCACTCTGAATTGTACTCTGACAAATAGGCAGAGGAGCTGGGCCCCTGCATTAAGCAACTGAAGTTCAAAAGTGTGCCTCTCCTGTGGGAGAAGGGGGGAATGTGGATACATTGCAGTAACAGAACAGATCTGCTCTATTTGGCTTGACAGTCTGATAAAGGGCTGCAGGAAATTATTTATCCTAGATTTTAATCAGTGGCATGAGATATTCATTCACTTTGTAAGCTACCTCATGCTCTCCACTTTGGACCTGCTGGCAGACAGAATGAGATGGGGACTGAGCCCCCAGATTTCTTTATGTGACCCAAAGCTGCAGAAGCACCAGCATCCGATCATCACCCAGACGTGAGACTTAAATGTCTCTTGCCTCTAGCTAGTGTGTCATCTCACACTCCCAGATCAGAAGCATGTTCTTCCAATGATGTGAGCTGATGGAGTTTTAAAGAAAAATCTGGTGTCCTTTCATGAAAGCTAGACAGCAATGAGGCATGGATTTCTAGCACTGAAATTTCAGATTTAGATATCTAAATTTGAATGGTGGTGACTCAGTCCTTTACAAGAACCATTCCTAAGTAATTTAATTTTAATGAGAACTTAACATCCTAAGACAATGAATATGAAAAATTTAACCAAGATGACTTAGATGACATTATTCTGAGAATGAAATTCAGCTTAATTGTGATTTGTGGATTTAAACAGAAAAACCTTTAAATCCTGGTTAATCTGATACAAACTTGTATTGCCATTCCCAAGCACTGCAAAATGTCGAGGTAGACTCCGAACATCCTTGGAAGAAAAAAAAAGAAAAAGAATAAGAAACAAACAAACAAACAAAACAATGAAGCAGTTTAACACAGTTAAAGGGATGAGGAAGATGGAGGTGTCTGCTCTAGCACAGCAAACTGCCGTAGCCTTGACTCTGCAGGGGAGAGGATGGCCTGATTTCAGTCCAGAGGGTGGGTAGTGTCTCTGCTGAGGTTGCCACTGTGGCTGGTCCAGCAATTAATGTCAGCAAGGTCGCCAAGCAGATAAGGGGTGATAATAACTTTCCATTGCCACTGACCTACCTGCGTCCTTGAAACTGAAAGATATTTGCGGGATGTTACCAGTTCCTTTAACTACCCTTAACATATTTCAATCTATGGAACAACAGAAGAGGAAAAATATCAAAGGCAAACAGATGTTGCAGAGGTGATAAAGAAAGGCAAGAGCAATGGGAAATTGGGTTGGCAAGCAAATGATGCAGATATACACACCTAGAAAGGAGTAGTTTCATATTCTGTCTGTCACTGGTTTGGCTGTGCACTCATCCTGTTTGGTTTTAATATCCAAAGATAGTGTGCAGTGCCTAGTTCTCAAGTATGTAGGATTTTGTTCTTCAGCTTATTGACTAATCTGCAAAGCAAAAGATACTTTCTGTTGGCATTTAGTAGTACTGTGGTGAGTCACTCCTCTACTGGTAGTTCATTCCCTCCTTCTCTCCCATAAATGCTTCTAAGAATAGCTGCTACAGAAATATCTTTCAACTAGGGGAATAGACCAAAATAGCAAATTCTGTCCCTAAAATTTAGGGTCCCCTAGTTAGTGATTAGCAGACTATTAGACCAGAAAGAATAAAAGCCTTTAGGTGCCTAACAAATGTGTTCCTTATCAGTTTATCTTCCATTATGTTTTACGATTAAAATGTACAATAAAATTTCAATAAATTAATGTATTGAGAAGATGGCTTGTTTGCTTCTTTAAGGTCCTTTTACAAGTTGCTAAGGTTATATGTTAACACTATTTACTTATAAGCAAATTACCAGTCTGTCACAAGAAAGAAAATTTAGAGTGGAATTATTTCCTGAGCCTGATAATGGTTGTTTTTTTTTTTTTTTTTTTTTTTTTGAAAAGCAGTACGTGTGGCAGAAAGAGAGGAAGAAGATGTGCCTGTGACAATAGCAAGGACATATATCTTCTTTGGTGCTGAAATTTGTAGTCAGCTTTGGTGCTGTAATAACTCAAGTCACTCCAAATAGTGACGCCTGCAGAGGTGATGGACAAATTTGCCCCCAAATCTCAACATATAAACTCAATGTAATGATTTTATTATTATTATAATATCAATGAGTGTATGCTAGAAAGTGTGATCTAATGCAACAGAAAGAGTAGCACCCAATTCACTAAGCTTGTGGACTCAGCCCATCTGGAATGATGTAGTTTTGCATGGTTGTGTGCACAGTGGGCTTGCTGGTATCTTTAGATTCTGTGCTTTAGATAATGGAGATGGTTGGCCTCAGTGATGTTTGGCAATGGGTTAAGATATTTAGAAACAAAGACTTTATAGGTGGCACTTTTATTGGCTTGCTTACACTCTCAAGCAGATTGTAGCTAATAGGCCTGGTTGATTTATTTAGCTAAGAACTTAAGATTTCTTTACTGTTCTTCTGGGCTTTCACAATTAAAAATCTCAGGTTATGCACTCACATTCATGGGGATCTTCTGCTGCGTGCAAGTTCAACTCTACCTTCTTTTGCAAGTAAGTCCTCAAAAGCTAGGCACAGTGAAGTAATAGGCCTGTCCTTTTCTTAAGGAAGTGGTGTAGGTTATAAAACAGCAAATATTTGAGCCAAACGAGCTAATGCTAGAAGAGTGTTTTAGATCAGAAGAGTTAGAGAAAAGGCAAACGAACAAATATGGATAAACATTGAAGAATATGGGCTGGCCCATGCCATTTTTCCTGCCACCACTCTGTGAGATACGTGTCACATTCTCAAGAACCTGGTATTGGAGTTGGTGAGAAGAAGGTCTCAGCCCTGCCTTGCCGAGTGGGTTGGACTAGATGGTCTTTAAAGGTCCCTTCCAACTCAAACCAGTCTATGATACTATGATTCTAAGTAAATAAATAAATGACACCTAAGAAACATACACATTTGGGCCACAGCTAAGAAAGATGTACTTCTGCACTATTTTGCTGTCTTGGTTTCTTCCTTGTGAATGTGTGCTGAATTGTTGGCCTTGCTTAGAGTGGCTGAGCATGAAGGCAGCGCTGGTTGTCAATGATTGCTCAGTGCACCATCATGTGGGTTGCTGTCCCCTCAGGCACGCTTCAGAGGCAGACTGGAGCTATCTTGGGCAAACTGAGAGCTGAGCTTAATTTCTAACATCGTGATTTTTGGACATTGGTACAGACTGACAAGCCTGATGTTGTTTGCATATTGTAGTGTCTGTTGAAGGCAGGTTTACAGGTTTCTATGCTCCCTCAGTTTGGCTGCCCTATTCACTAGGTTAAACGCTCAGCTAGGACAGCTGATGTGAATCATCAGACAGTTTGGTGCTTTGCTTCTTGCTTCCTAAGTCACAGTGCTTGCTGCTATAACAAACTCTGACTGTGTGTTCTCATAGACTATGCACGATGCTGTTCTGGCAGATTCCTTGATGCAGCTTCCTGATACTGCAATGCATACAGCTTTGGTAAGGAAGAACTAGCAGTGCTGCAGGCAGTACTAGGTGATTCCTTTCACAAAGTGGAAGGACTGGTCATGGCAAGGGAAGACAAGGACAGAAGATGTGCTGTGATGCTGAGCAGAACTATGGCAGGATAAATAGCATTTGTTCAAGGAGACAATACCCCAACCAGGGATATATTGAGTTATAGCTAGGGACAAAAGGGAAGAATACTCGATGTAATTTGTGTCGTGAGTCACAGTAGCCACCTTCTTGGAGTGGTGGGGGAAAGATTTATGTATGGGCTATATAAAGTAGGGCTTGGAAGTGTGAATCTCAGAGCGAGCATTTAAATTCTGACTTCCTGCACAGGGATAAATGGAAGTATATCTCTAACTTCCTGAGCTCAGCTGCAGCATATATGCTCTCCTAAGCATTAATTCCCATTACAGCATTTGCTACAGAGGAATACGCACACCGCCAACTCTCAAAGGCAGAAGGGCAGGCAGGAAGTGACAACAGAATATGTGTTTACCTTTATTTTTGTCGACAGAAAAGATGGTCCAAGGAGGGCACAGATATGTTTCCCCTTACCATTCCTGCTCTGCTCTACCTTCAGGTGTCAGGCACAGGTTTGCACTGGTATGGGGGTCATCTGTCCCTCCTCAGCGAATGCCAGCCAGACTTGCCATGTAGTGTGCCCTGCTCATCTTGCCTGAAAAGTGGAGGAACTGCAGAATCAAGAGAACATCAAGGGAAGCAGCCTTTCCAGCTGGCATGACAGATGACAAAAAGACCATTTTACCTCTGTTATTCCCTTCTTTAAAAAGTAATTCTGAATGTTGTCATATGGGGATATACACCCTCCTCTTGTGGAGGGAGAAAGGTTAGGGGAGCACAAATAGGCTTGGATACTGAAATCTTCAGTGAACCTCTGCTAGGGCTGGAAGAGAGAGGACTAAGTGGAAACTGCCCTCTGCCTTCCTATGCACAAAGATAAATTTCAAAAAGAAAAATTAAGCAAGTGCTACAGTGATTTACAATGATCATTCGAATATGGCTGTGGTTAATATCCTAAAAAAAAAAAAAAAAACAAAAACAAAAAAACCCAACAATTAGAATAATGATACTGCTCCAATAAGCTGAAGAGAATCATGAACTACCGCAGTTCTCTGAAAAGAACTAGTAAAGATTTCATGTTTTTAAATAAATATGCTTTGTGTCCGTTTCACGTTTACTCCCTATGAATATTCTGATAGAAGGATTTCCTAGCAAGAAAGGGATTAAAACCAGCCAATTTTGTAAGTATTTACTGATAGCAAACTTGGAATCCCTGAAATTTACACCAAAAGCCTTATTCTCAGAGATGTAACTATCCAGTTGAGGCAGGAAATACCACGTGACTAACAAATTAAATCCAAAACACCTTGATTTTTATATTTGTTGTTGAACACCTACAATAAGCTGCTCACAAAGAACCTACAGTAACAAAATTGGTTTTGGAAGGTATTCTCAGATTAAGCTAAAAAGAAGAATAAGGTAAATAACTTCATAGACTGTTCAAGGAAACTTGTTGACAGGAAAAAATGGACTGTTTTTTTTCTTTCCTGGAAACTTTCTCAACTCTACTGGCAACTATACATCTACGGTAATACTCATGTTCCCATACTATAGATGTTCCAAATTATTCTTCCTAGTGTTTAACAGGGAGTTGTCACTTAAAAAAGAAAAAAAAATAAAAAGAATAGAAAAGCGATGGTACAAATGAAAGCAGCTAGTACTGAAAAAAAAAAAAAAACTGTCCCCCTACATCCATTTTGGTGAAGCTGCTGTTTCATCTTTTTTTCAACAGTGACTTGTAAGATAAGCTTGTTCTGAATTCATGTTATCATTAAACTACCACTTCATTATTATACCACACTGTCCTTACATTTATTCATAGCTTCCCTAAACAGTGCACACTCTCTGCTGTGCCTATCCCAATCCTACCAGGTGTCCCATTGTGTTCTTTGATTGTTCCTCTAATATTTGGACTCGCAGCCAGTTTTCTATTTCTTTTGCCATGTCCTTGACCCCTTCTGTAATGTATAAACATTATAAGAGTTTTTCTTTGAACTTATTCAGCTTATGTATAGTTCTGTTATTATCTCCATCTTACAAATGACTACTTATACAACTTCGGAATGAATAGCACAAGTCTGGTAGTGTGGCTTCCTTTGATATCATGAGTTTGGTGTTGCAACTTCAGTTCTGTACATTATTGTGACAATAGAAAATATTTGTCCTTTTCTGCAGATGAAAAAAAAAAAAAAAAGGACAAAAACATAAACAGCATGTCTTAGTCCAATTCCCAGCTGTGTGACTTCAGGTCACACAGTGTGTTGTTAAATAACCTGCAAAGAAAACTTTCAGTAAGCCAGTGAACGTAGGTGCTGCCTCATTGAATTCAACTCTGTGCCCTTCTGCACCGGAAGAGGCCTCGAGGGGCAGAAAAAGAGAAATTCCTTGTGCTTTTATCTTCCCCTCTGAAGTGTTTTCTTGTCTTTTTCACTTGGTTTTGGCCACAAAATTAATTTGTTCAGAGCCTGGACTTCTGCTGTATTGCAGGTAGGAAGAAGAGCTCAAGCACTTACTTTAATTGTCCCCAATTTAGCTCTAGCTGTCTTGTTGGAAGGTTTTTATTTCCATAGCTAATGTTACAATTGGCTCACTTCTGCTCTGCATGCTTGTCCAAGGCTTCTGCAGTCCACTGGGCACATCAAGCTTGATCCTGTGCCATTGAAGTCAATAGGAGTTTTGCCATCAAATAAGTAGAAGCAGGAGGCAATCCATAATTAGTCAACTCTGATTGCTGGATGCAACTTGCTCTGTAACAGCCACTGCCTTATTATTCTCTGTTAATCTGTATTTGACTAAATGCTCTTGGCCACTGTGTTCCCATGCAGTTCCCCCCTTCCCTGAGAGGTTAATAGATTGACAATTGCTCCTCTTTTACATCAGAAAGAGGGGGATGGAATGACATAAAAACATAGAATATAAGCTAAATAAAAAGCCAAAAGAGCCAAAACCACTTATGGCTAATGCTAGATGTCTACCCTGCTACCACAGTGTCAGTAGCACCAAAACTATCCACAGGCCTGAACTGACTATGAACAGTGGTGGCAATGGCTTGCAATTCCTCCAGCACTACCCTGCCACCTCCTGCCCATGTTGCATCTGGTTAGCAACCTACTGCCTCAGCAATGTGTTTGGGAAAGGCCACTAAAAATCCATTTACACCAAATGGGTGCTCGTTACTCTCAGGATCCTTTCTTGGGACACTGGGGCTACATATTACTCAGTTTCAGTTAACAGCAACAATATTTGAGAGTGGAGGAGAGAGTGAGGTTTCAATGCAGCTGCAGGGAGAGGCTGTTATGTATTGGGCTGCACCTTAGCATAGGGGGCCTGCCTGACAGTCCCTGTCATCATCGGCCTCCAAGATTATCATTCACGCTGCTGGTAAGACAACGTTATTGGACTAAGTATTGGCATGTGTCTTTGTGGCCCACACAGGTAACAACTCTGATGGGCCTCGCCAGTGCGTCTGAGTCACTCTGCGTGGGTGTATAATGCTGCTCTGGTTGTTATTAATCTTGCTGAAGCCTCTTTGTGGTGATTAAGGGAGCAGTGTACGAAAACAGCCTGCTGTGTGGGCTCTCGCCAAGGAAGACCCACTAAGCAGATTTTATTGGATCCTTTACCCAAACTGCTCTTTTCTTGGCAACTGCAATGTGCATCAACATAAATGTAAAGTCAATTTCCAGTGTATTTTTAATGTCCTTTATTCATGTTTTTTGGACACTATGCAAACCACTAAAACCAAAGCACAGTACTTAAAGTAGCCAGTCAGTTTTCCAAAGTGCCAGTGTGTATAAATAAGCCTGAGCAGGAGACAAGAGATCACCTTTAAAAGACAGAAAGCAAGAAAAAGCATGCATGTTCTTGCTGGCGATTGCCTTGGCGTGAAGGAGGGACTTCAGTGGTCCTCTCGTGAGAGATGAGCGAGGAGAGGTGCTGGACCCTTCAGTGGCAGCCACCACAGCCCAACAAGTGGCCAGGGTTCTGTTCTGCTAAGGCAACTTCTCCAAGCTGACTGCTAAGGGCTGGGCTTTTGGGGAGCCGAAGAGCTGAGCTCTTGCTGAGTTTGCCGTGGAGATGAGATCATGTGGAAGTGGCCTTCAGCAACACGGAAGGTGAGGTAACCCTGGCTGTGGGTGATTATAATGATCACAGAGGTTTTAGCCTCTGTGTTGCTAAACAGGGCTGGTAGCTAGTTACCACGGCTGAGTCAGGGGGAAGGGGGACTCCTATTCTCTAGAGGAGGCTTTAGGAGGTTTCACCTGACCCCAATTATTAGATTTTCTGTGAGGGGTGGTATCTTTCACTTCTGCTTACACTGGTATGTATCTATATTTTTAACAATTTCCCCCCCCACTCCCATCCCCATTTCCTCTTTCCCCCCTTCTGGCAAATTATCAAAGCTTCAGTTTACTCTTCTACTATATGCCTCGTGACATCTAGTCCTCATATGCCAGAAAGTGACTGTCTCTGAAGCAACTTTATGAGGCTAAGTAAAGCAGAGTAAAATAGCAGCAAACTGTTTTTTCCAGCTTAGTCTGTCCCAGGAGGGCTAGACTGGGGAAAAACAAGGCACTGTGAAGGAAGCAAAAAATAAGAATAAAAAAGAAGCCCGACAGTCTCAGAAAGGGAGAAAAAAAGTAGAATTTAACTTAAGGCAGAATGTCAAATAGATATTTGGAGTTCAGAGTGCTACACCATCCTGACTATACTCAACTTTGACCACCAACATTTTTATATCGCCAGTTTTGTGTCAATAAGTAATTAATGTTGTGGTGATGTGCTGTTTTCTCTTGTATCATCACTGCACTCACTACACATACCATATGGTCATCATTTCAGTTTCTATTGCATTAGAGTACTTAACAGGAGATGCTTCCTTTCTGACTTTCAGTGTACATGGGTTGTGTCTCATCTTTTTTCCCTTTGCAAAGAGCAAGAGATCCATTATGCAGAGGAGGCCTCTGAAACTCATTTCTTCCATCTATAAGGCCAACAGGCTCATTCTTAAGAAGGCAGAAAAGAATGCCCAAATAGGAGACACGCTCAGGCTCTTTGCTATCTTTGTTTTGTGCACCATGCATAACTTATCATGTCATCTGTCTACCTTCCTACATGTAGCCATAGAACGACACTGACTAAATGAGTTTACTTGCACCCACAGGGATATTTAGCTTTATTAATCATCTGTGCAGCCTTGAGAAATTTCCAAGATGGTTATTCAGTCAGAGTATTACCCTGCCTCTACCACAGGCAGAGGAAACATTGTTGCTTTACCATGTTTGAGATGGTGGCAGCTCACCCAGTTTAATTTCATCTGTTCTGTTGATCTACATCAAGAGGTTGCCTAATCATGATCTTGCCCCTCTCTAGTGCTCTTGGAGTGATGTGCAGTAATTGCCATGCCAGTGAGAAACAGATTCTCCATTGTGGCTTTGGTCCCTACAATAGAAAGTAAGGCAATGGTGGGAAAGTGGCCTTTCTTCCCCCTAGTGCCTTCACTCAGGCTGGAAACAGTGAGGTCTTTTACTGGGGATTTGAACTGATTATATTTAGATGAAAGGTAATTTATAATCTTAGAATATTGTTAAAGAAATGGAATGATGAAAACTTGGCTGAAAGGAAAAATGTAGATATACAAGCGTGTGTGAAAGAAATCACAGTACCCAACAGAACCAGTCCTTTCTGGGCTGGCCAGTGTTAATGGCAGTGGAGGAGGGGAAGTGTTAATGCCCCTGTGACCTCCCCAGTAAATCCATACTTGAAAGAGAGGGGATTAAAATATCTTAAAAAACATGTGCTGGAAGCTGAGAGAGTTTAACATTTTCCTTATGCTGATGTCAGGTGACTTTTCCAACTCCTATATCAATTATGCATACTCCAACAGGTCAAAACAGAAGCACAGAAGTGCTGCTATACTAAGGTAGAATTGCTTGTAAGAAATGTTGTGTCTTGACTTGGCACAGTTTCACCCTGCTATCCTTGTCCAGGGACTGCCATGAAACATATCTCAACTGTCTCCAAAGGTTAACACCATCCTCCTCTCCATTTTGAACACTTCTCCATTTTGTGAGTTTGGCTGTGCATGAATCTGTAGGGTTGGTCCCTTTCAGCTTCACAGAACACTTGTGCTGGGTCCTCATTCAGCTCTTCATGCAAATGGAGTAAAAGCTCATCCCAATTCCTGACTTTGCTTATCAGCATGGGAAAAAGAAAATGAAAGTACAAAGAAAAAAGAAGAAGCAAGCATAGTGATGACCCACTTGGTGGAAAAGAGAAATATTAAACTCTACAAAGAAGTTCAAAAATATTGAAAAGTTCAATGTGGTAGAAGGAGAAAAGATAATGATTAATATGCTAGAATGAGATGTGTTACAATTGCAGGGAAATATTTAATAAGATCCAACATAATGGAAACCTGAAAGAGAAATTCAAGTTAATCTAAACCCAGAATCTCCCAGAAAGAAAATCCTTTTGCATGTTATTAGCAAGTCTCTATGTGACACCGATAAAACCTTATCTGATATTAGCAATAAATATGAAGAGATTACCCAAAACATCAGCAATCTGCCTCTGTTCAGTCTTCCAGTAACACAGTTATAATTTCTGTGACTTCGGTAGCAATTTTTACAGTTGCCTTGTCTGCACAGGACACAACTGCTATGAAACTGCCTTCCTTCTCCAGAGGGACACAAAATTTAACTTGTAGCCATCAAAAGCTGCCTGCTGAGAGGCCAGAAACAGTGAGTCACATTTGTACTGGGGAGGGGAAAAAAAGGCAAAACAAAACAAAACAAAAACAAAAAAACCCAACAGACCCACATTTTTGGTTCATGTCATATAAATTATTTTGGAATAATATCCACAGGATCTTGGAAATGACATTCACGGCCAGGCTGGATGGGGCTTTGGGCAACCTGGTCTAGTGGGAGGTGTCCTTGCCCACAGCAAGGGGGCTGGAACAAGATGATCTCTAAGGCCCCTTCCAACCTGAACCATTCTATGACTCATAACCTTTTTGTTCCTTAATACATGTGAATTTATATATGCCAAATTGGATGCAGATTCAAATTCCACTTGCCCTAAACAGGCATCAACTGAGGTAGTATCAGCTATTTCAAAGCCGTGTGAGGAATTTATAGCACCTTTTGGTCCCTTCTGCTCTACACTATCTGTACATCGTCTTGTAGCTCACTGGCTGGTACTTACAGATTGTTTTGCCATCCGTAATTACCTGAAATAGCATATCTGTGAATAGCCTCCCTGCAGCAAAGCAACCACCTGTAAGTTCTGGAGCAGCGTTTGCAGAAATCCAGCATTATTTCCTCCTGGCATGGGTTTGGGATCTGAGCACCCAGCCACTATGGGTGCTAACCAGCACATGTAGGGAGCGTACTTTTTGCTCAACATTTGGTCGCAGAGTATGAACCAGGGAAGTCTGTGGGCTGTGGTCACACTGTGAAGGATTGTGCAGTGTGCCAACAGTTTCAGGAGGCAAAACAAAAATGGGTTATGTTTTATGCTGCTAGCTTCTGAGTGTGGTTTAAAAGCTGTTTTGTTCAATTAGCCTCACTTTATCTAGTGTGGGTTGAAAATATTTTCAATATAAGAGCAATCTTCTGAACAGAAAAGTTGTTTATCCATCTGATACTCTCTGTAAGGTGCTTGTAATTCTGAACAAGGCATTGCACTATAGAACATGCCAGAAACAGTACACATATCTCAGTAAAGCTGCGGGCCTCTGGATTTGTCAAAACAACCTGGAGTTCATTTTTAGAATGCTCAATATTTCCCCTGTTTGGAAACTCAGTGTATTTTACTGTATGTACAAGGGAGATCAGGGACTGGAAGTAGCTTATGTTGCCACATTTTCAACAAATAACTTTTTACACACTGTGGGGGAAAAAAATCAACAAAATACCACCCTAAAAAGTAGCACTACTGTAAATTGTATCTTTAGAAAAAATGAAAAAGTAAATGTGTCTCTCTCTTTGACAACCATCCATCTTCAATATTAGTCATCCTCAAAAAGTCACATAATAGTGGTTTATTTGAAAAATCCTTTGAAGAGCATCTGTACTGTCCTCCCACACGGGAAGACTTGGCCTGCTCTGCTATACACGTGCATTGCAAAGCAGCCTGTGTAGAAATCAGTGAGCATTACTTTCATTTCTTTGTGTACTAACACCCCTATTTAGTGATATTCTTCACTTTACCTAAAGACACATGCATCTCACCTATACAAGAAACCAGATAACAGCAGGACCTTACACATTTTAAATAAAACAAGAAACCTCCTTTAGCTGAGCAAGATAGAGTCACCATTTAGATGGAGCCCAAATGACAATATTTTGACTGCTAGGAGGACACACAAAGTGTGAAGATCCTCTCTGTGCCATGTACCCTGCACTCTACACCCAACTTCTGCTTCCTTCTGCCTTTAAGTTTCCTCACACATGGAAGCCATGCAAAAATGTGGAGGACCTTGAAGGAAGTAATCACTTGAGTGAGTTGGGAAAACAGGTCTTTGTTTTCAACCTGAGGCAGAATTAGAGATGCAGCTCTGCCATGAAAATTTTAAAACTCCAGCTGCAAAAATTTTAAAACTCAACACAGCTTCCAAATGTTCATCTTTTTTGTTTTGTTTTGTATTTTTGGAGATCTGAATTTCCTATTTTGTTCTCAGACGTCACTATAATCCCATGTAGTGGACTCCGTGGACATCTCTTGCTGTGTTTCATTTGCAACTGTATTACATACATAGTAATTAGCTACTCATACTTCTGTCTGGTCTCTAGTTTTCAGCATAATTTATTGTACTTTGCATTCTCCATACATTCTAGAAAGTCTGTCAAAGTACTGATCTCCTTACACAAAAAACAAACAAAAAAAACCCCAATTTTGAGCTATGAAAGCTGACACTAATATTAAAATGTTTGATGGAATTTCCGCAGACTTACACTGATGTGTGTGCATGTGTACGTGTGTGTGTGTGCATGTGCCCATCTATGAATGTGTATGTGTGTATGAGTGTGTGTTTGTGCTTGTAGGTGTATGCTTGTGGGAGGAGAGGAAAAACATTCTTTCAAACCTACCTGAGCAATTCAGGAGAGCATACTTATTTGTGCATTTGGCAAATATACCAAAATGGATCAAAGAAATACATTTGGGCTTGTACTTCCAAGTGTCAAGCAGTTATCTTTTTCTGAAGGCGAGTTTTCTTAATAAGCATGTATATTCTTCCAGAGTAATGTAAGCCAGCATCGGCACAGCCCAAGCCTTGCATTAATTTTTATGACGCATTTTTGTTCCTTGTAAACAACAATTTAGTGTCATGTTTACACCAAGAATGTGAGAACAGGAAACTGTGACTGATTAAAAATTGCAAAAATTAGAAACAATAAAGCTAGAATCTTAAAAATGAAGACTATTTTCAATGGCATGTGTTTCATGAACAAGATTTTAAAGCAAAATATAATAAACAAAGAGACACCATCAGTGACTTAAATGATCTCCCAATCTCACCAAAGCAAGTAGCAAAATTCATAAATTAATGCACCACATTAAAGAAAAGATTTCACCACTGTTTCCCTGTATCGGGACAAGAAATGTTTTTAAAATTGCTTTTCAGTAAACACTGCTTTTTTGGCAAAATTTAAACCTCCCACTTAAAACATAAACTGAAAATATGCATAATATTGCCTAGCACTTTTTTGTGCATGATAGAAATAGAGATAAATCAAAAGTGACATAATTTCAATAAAAAGGAATTAAAAAAAACGTTTTTCATCAAATTCACTTTCCATTGACAATGACTTCCCAGTATCTTCACTTCCTGCTAATGTATGGCTAGGACTTCTCATGAGGAATTTCAGTATCTAGAAATGCTGAGACTCCACTCTTGCCTTTGCCCTACTGCAGTAAACCATCTCCTTCATGACATACATGTGTTACCAGCAAGTCAGGAAGAAGAAGAAGAGGCCATGGAGGTGATGCCCTGTGTTTCTCATGAGTGTGGTGTTGAATGCAAGTGTCACAGACAGATGGACTCCTCCCTGGCAGCCTCTGGGACAGCAGCTTGGCGTGTTCGCTATATGATAGACACTTCTACGCCTTTGTCAGTTCTGCATATAGGTGCCACACAGGCGTTACTGGATTTAAGTTTCACAACATCTCCGCAAAAGGAAAACCTCTGTGCCACCTTTGCTTTATAAAAAGCAAACTAAAACGGGTCAGACTACAGACAATTTATTTGGCTAAATGTAGCCATCCATATCATAGATGCCCACTACAAATGTGGCCACCCTGGGGCTCTGTCCAGTCAATAGAGAGAAGCAGTTCCCTCTGGGGGATATTTATTTCATCCTAAGATAGGAATAAAGTAGGTCTGATGCACTGCTCTCTTAATGTGTCCATTTGTTTTCATTTTTGGCTTCTGAAGGGAGACAGAAGTGACCAGCTTGGATGTAGAATGTAGTCATTTATGGTGAGAGGACATGATTTCCACTGCACGTGACAAACTCTTACAGGAGGTTTGTATCCCCAAGTGAAACTTGTGTCTTTGTCTCCTGAGTCCCAGAAACAAGCTGCAAACAAAATTAGTCTTCAGGCATGAACAGGACTGTGGGTCCCCTAAAAGACTCCTGACTGCTACTGCAGCAACTGTAGTTGTTTCAAAAACAGAGCCAAAGGAAATCAGAGAGCTAATATTTAAAGGCCTTTGGGCCTTGACTGTACCTACAGCCCTTTTAAGAAAATGGAGAGAGTTTGCAGCATTAAGCTTGCACTGGGTGCAGACCTGCTACCCACAGCATAATGGCCAGGCAAGTAGGATGTCCACCTGTGCGTAAAACCAGACAAAAAGCTGGCTCTGTTCTCAGCACATAGTCCACATACCCGAAGTTCTTTCTCACCTCTAACATGGTCCCGAGACTCAGCTGGAGCAGTAAGCAGGAGATCGCAGTGCTGCTCCCTCCTTCAGCAGTGTCCAACGTCAGCAGTCCCCAGCTGTCCTCAGGAGCCGGAGCATTACTGTTAACACTGAGAAGAGATGCTGAGTTTTAGGAGCTGGATATTTTATTATTTTGTGTCTGTAAGAAAGGCTGTTTGTCATGCTCAAGCAAGGCTGCCACAAGAGGCTGCTTAGTCATATGTCAGGATCACAAGCTACAGGCACAGAAATGCAAACCTCAGCTCTGCTTTTGTCACTAGATTCCGTCTTTCTTCCTTCTTCTGATATTTTTTTATTTAGATCATCATTAATTTTGTCTTTTCAGACACACTACCTTGTCTCTCTCTCATTTTCTTCCTGTCTTCTCTTCTCCATTGCCAGAAGAACTTACCATTTTGCAGATGGGAAAAAAAAAACAAATTTTTCAATTGCAGAGAACAGCAGGAAAATCCTGTGTGGGCTCATCTTTCCCGTTCTCAACCAAGCAGAGCTGACAGAAAGCATGAATCATCCTGCACCTCTGCATGGCTGTGTCAAACCTACCTGCATTTGGGACATGGTGCAGAGTTTGTGTCTTGTTCTCCTGTTCCCCAGTGAGTCAATGGGCAAAGAGGCTGAAGACTTTAACATCAACTTGATGCTCACCCCACAGCTGGAGGCGAGACCAGCCTCATCCCTTCTGGGGTCCCAATAATGTTTGTTCTTCCCTTCCAGGAGCAAGAGGATGGCTGAGGCACTGTGAGCCACCTCTGAACCACAGGACCTTCTGTACAATCTGACAACTTCCGTTTTTGAGGGATTTTTTGGTGTCTGTTCACTGTTTTTCTTCCTTACCTCTTTTCTTTCTGTCCTCTTGCACCCTTCTACTATCACACTCTCAGTAAATTGCTGCACAGGGATGCAGAGCAGCCTTGCTCTGGCTTCTCAATATATTTAAACACTAGCAATTCACTGAGCTGGAAAATTGTAAATCTGCAATTTTATTTAAAAAGTGGTCACTCTGTTCTTTGGAGCCATGTTCAGAGACAGCAGGATAATTAATGGACCTTTGTGTGATACAGAGGCAAAGAATGACAAATTTTAATAAAATTGGTAAAATTAGTTTTTTAAATTTTAAGAAACAGATTTTCCACGTCCAGTTTTGCTTACTATTGCAGGAAGAGAAAGGCTGTTAAAACCATCCTGTNAGGCAGCAGCAACTGGCACTGAGGCATTAGTAATGTCTGCTAACTGTGTATGCAGTGCCTACCCTGCACCATGTCTAGACACCTTCGTAGCATTTCATGTAACAGCATTTCAAACCAAAGCAGAGAGAGACTAGAGCTGTCATCACAGCTCATTTTAGCTATAAAGTACACCTTTGCTTGATGTGCTGCTAGGAAAGTTAAGCAAGACATACAACAAAAGCTAAAAAATCTTTCAAGTGGCCAATATAAAAGGGGAGGCAAAAGGCAACCAAAGTGGAAAATAAAAGTGGAAGGTTTCAGAGGTAGGAAAGGAGGTTCTTACACAGAGAGGGAGTATAACTGAAATTAAACATAACTTGTCATCATCCTTTTTAAGAAATGTAGGTGGACTGACATAGCTTTACTGAATTATGGATAGTGTTGTGAAATATGTGTGCAAAGAACTACTACACTGATGACATAACACCAGTCTGGAGGAAAAAAGGCCACAGAGCTGTATAGCTTGGCCACAAAAATACAGAAGAGACAATGAGAGAAGCACCAGCTTCTTGAGGGAAATCCATTTGAATTAAGGACAGGGTATGAATTTACAGCAGAGTACCAGGAAAACTTCTTGTGAATTAGCGAAGGCACTTTCGGAGGGATATGTATGTCTTCCAGAATAAGTCCTTAAGGAGGTAAGTCCTGTGAGAAACAAAGGACTCTGCAGAGAAGACAGACAGTAAGACAGCTGTAGAGCACTCTCTTGACTGCTGATGGTCACTTGCATTTGTTAGGTTATTCCAATTTCCTAACATCTAATTGAAGTGGTTGGCTGGGGCCTGCACCTTCAATGCTCTTGGAAGGAGCTCTGCTGAGTAAAGAGAGATGAAACACTAGATTAAAAACAGACATTTCACTTCTCCTGTTTTCTGCCAGCTCTGTCATTCAGTCCCTATAATATACTCATCATTCAGGAGCTGTTTCATGTGTCTAGGTCTCTCATTTATAGAGCAAACCCCGCAAACATTCTGCATAGTCGAAAGGGTGTGAGATTGTGGTATCAGTCAAGAGTAACTACTAATTCAACCCCATGATACTTAAAGTAGAAGAGCACATCAATTTGTTTCACCACTTACGTTAAGCTGCATCATTTATGAATATAGTCTGTGTCTTAAAAGAACAGCATCTGCTGTGAGCTTGGAAACAAATTATTATTGCCCCTTAGCATCTTTACATAAATATTTGGGGAATTTGTTGTTGTTGTTGTTGTTTTCATTATTTTGTAAAGGATTCTCTCTTCAATTAGCCCCACAGCCTCTCCAGGTTCTTATTTTCTGTGCTCTCAGCAGTTGCACAGAGTTATAGCAAATTAGGCCTCATGAACCACAGGCGCTTGCACACTTGTTTCCATAGCTGGGTGCAGCACTCAGTGAGAAGAGCCACTCAGGCATATGGCCTGTAATAAGCTGAGCTCCAACGAGCTGGAACCTCCTGCTTTAACAGCTATTTGGCCATTTGTTTTCTTGCTGCAGCTCTTTGATTATTTCCTTCCCTTTGACAGAATGATGAAAGCAGCCACGGGGTTTATGTGCCACCTCCACCAAATGCTGCCCACATTCCAGTAATCAGGCAGAAAACAGGGGAGATGAGTAGGCATAAGGTGCACACTGAGTCTGGAAGTCTTGGAGATTAAAAGGAACATATTCTGCTGAAAGAAGGACTAACGTATGTGCAATTAAAACCACCCAAACCAGCTAGCTAGAGAAGGCTTGACGTGAACACATTTCATCTGAGGTTGTCCATGCAGCAACCGTCAATCTTAGTTTTCTCTCTTATACCAGAACTAGTGATTATTATTTTTTACAGCATATCTGCTCATTACTTATTACAGCATTTCATTTAGAGGCACATAAGCTTAAAGGCATTTGCATGCTTTAATGCGTCTCAGTGAAAAATACCACTTTAAAAAAGCAAGTGACATGTCCAGTGGAAAGTCAAAGTTGGAAATGTCTGAAAACCTTCAAAACAAATAAGTGAGCAAACATAGGGCTTTGTGCAACATAAACAGCTAAGTAAGAAATAAGCAAGAAAAAGCTTCATCCTTGGCCTAGCAAATAGCAAGTCTTAACATTTCTGAGGAGAATTCAAGGGGACTTTCAGCAAACTGGGCCTTGTTTCCCCAAACAAACCTATATCCTGAGCACACAAACAATCAGACATTAATTTCTACTGAAGATAGATACAAGATAACAACACCTGGGTTGCCTTCTGAGCCCCAGCACAGTACAGAGACAGCTCTACATTTCTCCTAACTGGAACCAATGGAAAAGTTTTTACGTCAAGATGTTTTGCAACAGAGTGTAGCTTTCAGTGGCAGTGAATTTTTCATGAAAGGGTTCTGCTTTCTGCATAACATTTCAATTTTTCATTGAAGAACTGAGCTAGCAAACCAAGAAAGAAGATGAAATACTTCAATTCTGAAGGGCAATCACAGCGCTCCAGAGGTCTCAAAAATCTCTCCTGTTCTTGTTCTTAACCAAGGGCTTGGTCCCTCACCCAAATTACATTTCCCAACGAGGTTCTGGCACCCTCTACCTTCATGAGAGGAGAATGTTGCTCATTGTGGAAGATGTAATGAATTCAAGGAGTCAGCACTTCATGTTTATTTTTTGGAGCTTGCCATCCCCTACCACCTAATTCAGTCATTGTTGAAGGGACCGGGAGGAAAAAAGCATGAGTATAGGGCAACCTGGAAGAGAAATGGGCATGGATCCTTTCAGCCTAGTCAACTGCAGCAGCTATTTTGTGTAGGCAATGAAGCAGTGCTGGAGGACCCTCCAAAAATGAACAAGACAGCCACTCAAGTATGAAAAACCAATTGAGCAGAAAAAGAGGCCACTCGGTCTTGCTCAGTGACAGCCATAGGATATGTCAGCCAGTTTTCATATAGAGATATCCTCAGCATCCAGTCTGAGAGACAAGGTTCAAGAGAAGCGACTGTGTCGGGTGAAGGAGAATTTACACACAGTGCAAAAAGGACCACATAAAATACGGAGAAGATGTAGTCTTTTACATCCTCAAGCTGAAAGTATGCACTGACAGGAGAAGCAACTTAAAGTCAGTTGATGATTGTACTTACTTTTCAGAGAGGATTGCTTTTGCTTTCTCCAGCTAGAGTCTCAGCTGGTGTAACTTATATAGCTGATTTCTGTGAAATCCATGTCAATTTACCTGTTGAGCTGCTTGCCCTCGGAGAACTGGCATATTATCTAAGGTGAAAAATACATGCTTGAGCTTTGCTTCAGCTTCTGCTCAAGCAGAAAATATTGTGAGCTGGAGGCTTCAAAACTGACAATGCTTACTCCCAGCTATGCAAAAACAGAGGTAAAAAGCCCCTTTCACTTCAGAGATCAAAAACAAATCTGGCATTTATTTTTGAAAAGAAAAAGGAATCTTCTGAAGCAAGGTGAAGAGTAGAGATGTTAACGTAGAGAAGCTCTTAAACATATCTGCAAAGAAGAGCAGAAATAAACATGCAAAAGGAGCTTGACACATTTCTTGAAGGGAGAAGATATGAATGAAGGAGTATGTTTGAAACTTGGTGAGATGACTTTCAATACCAAAAGATCAAGAGACTCTTGATCAAGGGAATCTAGGAGAGGCAGAAAAAGAGGAAGAGGTGAAGGAATATAAGCCCATAGTGATAAGATTTTCTTGCTGTGTTTTAGGCCTTTTTTCTTTATGGTTAGAGCTGGGGGAGAGAAAAGAACAGAGGTATATGAGCACCTATGAGCTGAGTAATATCCACTGAACTTCAGGAGAAGTTTTGATGTAGGTTCTGTTTGTGGAACAAGCTCTAATCAATACTCATATGAGTAGTACTCATTTATTCAACCTTCTGTACAAGGGAAAATAATTGTCAAGCTGATCAGATAAGGAAATGCCAAATAAGGAACCAGATTATAGCAAAAAGCCTCTCTGTAATCTGAGTCACATAGAAAAGAGGAGAAAGACAAAATTATAAGAAACATTACAGCAAAATGCCTATTTGACAACTGCTGATGTCATTTTACTTTTGTTTGTGAATCTCAGCCTGGTTGCTGCTTAGTCACAGAAGGCAGCAAATGATAATAAATACAGCCTCTTACTTACCCAGAAAGCTGTGGACCACTGGAAAGACAAACAGAAGGGGAGTCTTTTTAAACCATCTATAGCAGAACAGAGGGTTTCTGTTTCCTGTACAAATTTCCTTGTCACTCACAAGCTTTGACTGATGTGGGCTGCATTCTCCAGAGTAGAAGAAGAATATCAAGAAGCAGTAGCAGAGACTGCCCTAACCTTTGCAAATAAGAAGCAGTAGAAGCACAGCATTCAGGAAATTGAGACACAGAGAGACAACTAAACCCCTGACATCCACCATTCTGATTTCCAGAGCATTTATTCCGCACCCAGCAATCCTCAGTCTTTCAGCTGGTGTGACTGAGCCATGTAATACTCAAACCATTTTCCTCATTTTTAAGTTTTAGGAAAACTTCACTAGCACTTTTCAGATTCTCTGAGCAAAAGTGGCAACACAGGAGATGACTGTGTATCAGCAAGGTGCTGGAGTCATTGCTGCTCAATTCTGAGGCTGAGACCACAGATCCAAACAGCATGTGATGACACAATCCTGAGAAAATTGTCTGGCTATTGAGTCCACTACAGCCACAGTCAGATGACGTGATAATTCCAATGGCATTTTGAGCTAAAGAGAGGACAAAATGAGAGTAGGACCGTGGCACTGTACCATGGCTGAGATTACATGGTTTTCCACTAGTAGCTTGAAAGACAAAGTGAAACAAGAAGATATAACTCTTCTTCCCCAGGGATGAAAGGCTTTCTGGGACCTCTGCAATGAGAAAACAATATGACTGATTCAGGGGCTTGGAGGTATCTTATCAGCTGATACTCAAGATAGCATATAGACCCTCCAAAGTTCTTCACCAACACAGTCCAAAATAGCTTTATCAACAATAGTGGCTTAAAAACAGCCACCACAAAGTCATGCCTTTCATCCTGGGAGAAGAGCATTTCTGAAGTACTGTGTGGAATCACAAGAAGGACTCTGGGGTGCCTCTGAAAAAGACTGGTCACAAAAGGGTAACTGCTGGATAAAAGTATAAGAAGGGGTACACAGGATCTTTGGAATTAAACACTTGCTACAAACACAAGTCTTTTCATGGGTGTTTGGTTTGAAAACATTCTTTGCTTCTCATGCTCAAGTTTATTTTGCTCTAAAGGATTCACTCAAGCAGGCAGCAGGGTAATGCACAGAGACTTCCCTTAGGGCACAAAGAGCAAGGAAGTATCACTTGCAAAACTGTGATTGGCAAATCACAGCAGTTGAAGGTTGCAGTGCTAATGTAGATTCTCCTATGTGCACAGTTAGCAAGATAGCATGTTTGGAAGGCTTCCACTGCCTACTATTCTCAGCTCTCTCCTTTCCTCTCTTTTAAAGTTGCATGACATACAACACAGTGCTACTGCTTCCAGAGTCCAGTCCCCTGAGGAAGACCAGAAAATCATTCTGTTGTTCAACATTTGATTTGCATCCACACTAATTACTCAGGCAGTAATTGAAAGGACTTTGAATATTTATTAAAACTACATCAAAGGTGCAGCACTGTTTTCCCTTCTCATGTGACCTGCAAGGAAATAGAAAAAAAAACAAAAACAAAAAAACCCACAGATAATTCCATATGAGTCCAAGTTATTTAGTCCAGCAGCTTTCATCTGAATATTTTTTGTAAAGGGCTGTAGACTGGGTTTTGTTGTTGTTGTTCTTGCCATGGCTAATTTAGTCCTCTGCGTGTGTTTCAAGCATTTTTCTAAGGAACCACGTTGTTTGTAATGACATTGATGGTGATGGAATATCAGCCCCTCACTAATGTCCTACAGTGGCTGAGAGGAATGCTCCCAGTTTTGCAGTCTCCTTGACAGGCCAAAAGGTACATTATAGATCATCTATTTCAAGAACACATGCCAGCAGGATTGAAATCTGCAAGTTTGTCTGCTCAACATGAGCATCAAAGAGAGGCTGATCCCCTGCCAAGCAAGAAAGTTGAAGCGACGAGAACATTAGCCAGCTAAGCCACAGTGCTAGACTTGATTGCAGACTTAGCAAGGATAAAACACATTTTATTCACTGTGAAGTGATAGCTTCCAACAGATATTCAAAATATATGGCTGAAATAATTTCTTCTACTCACAGTCTAAAAAAGATGTCATTGCCTCAGTGCTAGTGGAGCACGCTATGTTAAATATTTATCCTTTTCATGGGTTTGACATTAATGCAACTATAGGCCCAGGATTGACAGCTGATTTATTTATTTATTTATCTGAGACCATTTCATGCACTGAACAGAAAAGCATTAGCATCACTTGTCCTTCGGGCTTTCTGTTTACTCTTCCTAAAAATATGTGCACTTTCTTAAGGGAGAAACTGTGGTTTTGTTGTTCATTGTGAGCTATGACTCTCCTTTGTTACAGGCTATGGCAGCAAATTTAAATAAAGCAGTTCTCAATTCAGAAGGAAAATAAATGATACTAGCTGAAAATTTTTTCCGGTTTCAGGTGCCTCAGTGACCTCACCCCAACTTGACCAAGGCTTAGTATCTTTCTCACTTAGTTCAGTGGTTAAAACTCCTTAGATTTAATGGCACAGAACCAGAGCTTTAATAGAAAAACTTACAACTGTCTGTCTCCACTTTCCCCAGCAACTGCTGTTGTGGTATTTTACAAAATACGAGGTGTTTTATTTTTGATTGTCCCTCCTGTCCCAAGCACACACAAATAGCAGATCATTTTGGCTGTTCCAACATGCCAGTTGTGTTACAGCACTGTCTTTTTTCTTGAACATCAGACTGAATTGTAAGTTGGATTCATTTCATATTCCTGAAGCTGTGAAAAAATTAAGGATGCCTCATCCATGCTATTTGGTTTTCCTTCCTTTGGAGGGCAGATCTTTCTGTTTTAAGATGTTTTCTAAGTAGCTGGGATTCATTAACCTCTGTAGCTGCCTTTTGTGCTGGTGCCTCCCTACACAGGAGCCTGAGAGATTATTGTAGACCAGATATCTAGCTTTTTGACAGCTGCAAATAGAGGAGATGAATCCCACCATGGGTAACAGCCTCCTTTCGTTTTATTAGTCAGGAACAGTTCCAAGCAATTCCAGCACACATTTCTTTCTCACCCTCTTATTTTGTCCTAAATCCCAAAAGCAGCCAACTCTCTCACAAGAAACAACCCCTAGAACTTCAAAACCATGTCCTCATCCTTAGAAAACTACACCTCTGTATATTTCACTTTTTCTCTTTTCACATTTTTCTCTTTTATTTCACTGTGTATATTTCTCTTTTTCTTACTTTTTATTACAAAAAATATATGTTGTCAGGGTTAACTCTGTGCATGGCACATGCTCTCTACGGTTCTGTATTGCATTTTCATTGCCTTTGCTGCCTGAGTTAAGTGAAAACTATTAAAAACATCAAGTGCTTCAAAACAAGAAAGTATCGAAAAGAAAGCTATCTTCTATATGTATCCCTCTTGCTGCTGGCAACCATTATGTGCAGTTACAAATCAGATCATATAAACCTTGTCTAGTTATCTTTCACATTTCTAAATCATCTCCTCCTTGATGGAGTTTTAACTGTTCCATTCTTTCACTCAGAGTATTTTCTTCATATCTTTTTGAGAAATCACTCAGGGCCGAGGCATCTGAGAGAGGTCTGCTGCTTTCAGTGCCCTAGCCCCACCTGCCTGGCACTGGGTTATGAGAGTCGTGTGAGCTTCTGCAACACAGCACAGCCACCAGCAGACAAGGACTCCCTGGACTGTTAGTCATGGGTATGCCAGGTACTGGCACATGTATTTTTTGAAACTGGTGTTACCAGCTAGCTGGTAGAACGTTTCCTGAACTGACACCAAGGCCTGTAGTTTCATTCTGGTATATTTTGTACTTGTTAAAATACTTTGGTCTGGATGCCACAGCAGGTAACAAGAAGACCACATGGAAATTGAGATTGAACCATTAGAAATAGCAGTCACCTCTCTGCACGGGGCTGAGGTGCTCTGATGTCATGTCTGTGCTACAGTCTTTGGCCCCTCGTTTGTCTGGGCTGGGGAACTCACTACATGATTTTGTGGCTCCCCTCTACCTCTAGCCATTTTATTTATTTATTTTCCCCAGGAAAAAAAGGCAACAGGTACTTAAATCTTGTCATGACATTCAGGGAGGGATGGATCAGGCTATAACACAAGAATGTGGTGTTTGGGTGAGAAATTATCTGTCCTATGGTGTAGACACCATCTTTGTTGCAAGTGGATACACAGACTATTACCAAGTGAGTCCTGTAACTCTTTATAACACAAAACTGTTCAATTTCTGATGCTTGTTCTGTGATGCAAATCTGGAATGACTCTGTTGACCTCAGTTCTGGGGGGCCACAGTCAGCTGCTGATTTTAAATACAACCGCGATTGTTTGACAACTTAGGGATAAATCCCATGCTGGCAGAACAGATGGGTTTACACAGAATGATGTAAATTATTTTGGTTTTGAACTGCCAATGAATGATGTAGAGCAAACCACTATGCCCCTTTACCTGTTATTCTAATCAGGTCGCAGTATGTTTGATGTATAAATCCAGTCCTCCATTTATACCACAGCACTATATCATTGCTGCAATTCTGTGCAAATTTTTATTTATAAATACATGTGCACTCAAACACGTATATACACGCGTATCTATATATACACACACAAAGACTGTCTCATATACACAAGTGTACTCTGAGCTCCTGTGACCTACAACAAAGAATTACAAATTGGATAGAGGATAAACAAAATTTTCTTTTTTCTTGTTTTTTTCCTAGAACAGGTTACACAGCCTGTATGTGAGTCTGTGAATGGAGCTAAGGCATAATTTGCAGCACAGAAAGGAAATGGTTTTGATGTTTATGAATCACTACTGTCAAATTTGTACAAGTAAAATACAGTAAGGTGGATGTATATACACAGTAGACCTCTTCATGTTTAAAACATTCTGGAGAGCTTAACAAGTGATAACCTAAGATAAAACTACTGTTGGGTCAAAGAATGAATTAAACAAGTGTTGCCTTTAGTCTTGACATGAAAGCATTTACAGAGCCAATGTTCTAAATCTCTGCTGGCAGAATATTCAGAGGTGGCAAACGAAAGAGCACTTAAGATGCACAGGCTCTTTCAGCTATGGATTTATAATGATATTCCTGTAGAGCATTTGTAGAACACAAAACCTGACTTGGGCAGTAAAGAAGTAATACCTCAGCTGGATATGTAGGGCCTTGAGATTAGATGAGCACCTGGAATACCTTTTAGAGCTAATGAAAGCCCAAGAATAGATCACCTTCAGGGGGACCAGCAGCAATAGCAGCTGACTTTGTGACCCTTCCCTCCCCCTTGCTGCTTTCTTAAATTCATATGACTTCAAGGTTTTTTTGCTTACATTTTGCAAGTATGCTTCTTGATTATGCAAGTGCCTGACTGAAAGTTCCTAAATGGGTTTCACTGGCACAACAGCTATAGCCAGAATTTGTCCAAGAAACTGCTGCTCTTCTCTCCTGGGTGAATGAGTACAAAGCAGCAGAGATGGGAATTCACGTTCTGTGCTCAGTTACTGAATTTGGCTGAGCAGTTTGCTCTGCTGCTTTCATGAAGTGGACATCTGTCAGCCAAGACTCACAGGCTTGATAAGAGCTCAGAGGATGCTCCTTCCCACAGAGCATCATAAAGCCAACAGACAATTGTAAGTTGTAATTGTTCCTCAACTGACCTTGACTCAATCCAGTTCTGTGATATTAATTGTACTCCAGCATACTCTTGGTCTCTTGGGTTGTACTAGAGTGATCCATTTGTCCTTTCTTGAACCTCAAAATGAACATTTAACTAATTTACATTCATTTTGAAAACTTCAGATTCTTTTAAAAAGAATACACCAGGAAAACTGAGAGACTAACACCAAACATAAAGCTCTGAGGACATTAAGAAATAGGCAAAAGTCAGAAGCCTTTCCTCATAATAATTACATCATGTAAACTGTTGTAGACAGAGCCATAGATTGAATTCTTCTCTATCCAAATTTTATTTTGTCACATATCCGTCTGTTTTGAAACAACGTGTTTTAGGAAACCTCCAATAAAGAGTGAAAGTGCCTGAAATTGGAAGAAGGTGGACTTTAAGTGCTTAACTCCAAAACTGCCATCAAAATCTCCCTTCCTGCCTACACTCCGTCAGTGTCTTGCATTTTGTTTTTCTTTCCTTAAGCTCTGGAGATATCTGAGATTCTGTGTTCTTCTGACTACATAAAAGCACTCTCAGTCTGAGCATAGAATCATCCAGATTGGAAAAGACCTTCAGGATCATCAAATCCAACCATCAACCTGGCCTACTGAATTTCATCACTAAACCATGTCCTTTAGCACCATATCCACACATTTCTTAGTCACCACCAGGGATGGAGATTCTACCACCTCCCTAGGCTGGACTTCCAATGCTTGGCCATCCTCTCCACAAGCATCTCCTATCTAATCAGAGTTGAAAAGCCACACAGATGAATACTAGTCTTAGAATACACTTGAGGCACAGGGACAGGTTCAGATACCTGTCTGAACAAGACAAGCTAGCCCAAGCAGAAGCTCTCTCCATTGGACTAACTGCATCTGCACCAAGAAAAGAATACCAAAATCACTGAATGAGAGACAAACAGCACAGGAGGAGGGCTCTGACAGTCAGGATATTCATCTACACTCTTGGAGATGCTAGGGGCTCAGGCTCTCACATGCCAAGGACAACAACAGACCCACTAACTGTAAACAAAAAATTGAATTTCACAAATCCAACACTTTGTGTAGCCTCCCTTTATACCCCCAGATCTATGTATAGTGACGCTTCATTTTATATTTGTAAATGGCTTTTAGAGTGCTTACCTGAGCAGCAGCAGATGCTTGCCAAGCGATGGGCAGCTGCTTGCAACATCTCATTAGCACTTCACTCGTAATGCCAAGGAGCTCACCTCAGCTGTGTCAGAGCACACCCCTGCAAGGTCACTCGCTGAAAGTTTGTGTATGCAAAAACTGCTTAAAAGGCTGCTGCTAATATGAATCAGAGGTTACTTCCAGAAGTCAGGAAAGCTGATGTTTTGTCTGAAAACAAACACAATATATGTTTGTACTGGAAGTTGTAAACAAGGAGGCATGCTGGGTAGGTAGCCTCAAGCTAGCAGAAATTTTTAAAAATCCTGAGACCTGTCTTTACATTATTTATAGGCTGGAGAAGATTCATTGTTTGTGAAACAACAGGCAGCCCTTGTGCTACATCTATTGACACAGTGAAATGTTCTTGGATTGAAATTTGCTTTGATATCCTGTAGAGATTGTCTCCTACTCTTAGTTTCCTAAATATACTGTGCTTACAGGGTGTGTGCTCGCCTGTTCTCTTGTGAATGTGCACTCTCTGTGCTTTATATGTAGCATGCAACACTTCATAACCAAGCTGCATGTGGTGAGAGAGAATTATCAAGGGTGTGTGGTATATTTAAATAGTAAATTAGTAAAACATTGATTCTCATTAACATGAATAAAAGTAGATTTCATAAAGGCACTAGCAAAGAGTGAAGTAAATGTTATTTACACAAAATTTGTGTGTTCTCTGCAGATCCCAGCATAAGCTAAGGATGCTACTTTTATAATATTAGCAGAAAGTGGGGAACAAATCAAGAGAGAGCAATGAAAGACTAATTCCTCCCTCAGGAAAACAAAACAAGACACTGTATCCTAAGAGAATACTCGGGACTTGTTGCCACCCGTTATCCTCCATGGCAATGTAAGATCAGACAGCAAAGGCTCAGTGGGCCAAATCCCATTCCATATAACTCCTCTGAAGTCAAAGATATTACACCAGAAATTAAAACAACTTTTATCAGACTCAAACCCGGTTTTGCATTATATTTATTGTTATTTATTGAACTGCAGTAGCCCCTAGAGGCTCTTTGGAGGACTGCTGTCCTACTGTGCTCCAAGAAGTAACAAGAAAGGATAATGACGGGACACTTAGGTACCCACTTTGATTTCACTGAGGTTCAGCACCAGTTCTGAAGTCTTCTGCCTTACTTTGTTTCAGGTGAACAGTTTCATGTCAATTTCTTTTATGTACCAACGAGTGAGATCCTCTGACAGAAAGGTCCCCAAAGTTGGTGGAATTACTACTGCACACAGCTTGCTGTTAGTTGCATCTCCACCAACTCATCCTCACCTGTTGCAAGCAATACCACAGAGATACTGTCATGTCATTGATGGGCTTCAGAGCAGAAAAACTCCAAGGAAAAAAAAACATCAAAGTTAGCAGTACATTCAGCTGTCAGAAAAGCATGAGATAGTCAAACAGGAGCTTCAGTCTTTCCTCCCTGGGTTGGAACGAGTGATGTCCTGTCATGTGGAGCTGTTAAAAGAATAGTAATAAAATAAAATAAAAAAAAAAGTAGACCCATAAGAGTACCCCCTCTAAAACAGATGTTTTAAATTTTTGAAGACTGCTTTTTCTTTATTTAGGGAAAACTCTCCCTTACTATTTTTTTTTTCTTTTCCCCAGCATAAGTCTTCAAGTTATAACATTGTCAGAGAAATTAGCTTAACTACTACATAAGCTTTATACTTTACGAAGATATCACTGCATATTGCAGGGTCAGGTAAATGGCAGAAGTAGACATGACAGTAGTGCTGGACACTTCTGGTGAATCTAAATACTACCCTTACCCCTGCCCATTAAACATATAGGAAAACAGCTCCTGGTGCAGCTGGTGCTGGCTGTTACATCTGACTAACAGGCAGTTTAACTTGCTCACTGTTCAATCCTAAATCCACTTCTGCACTATTATAAGTGGCCTGAATCTGGCTCTTCCTTCTATGGCATCCTGAAGTGTTCTATATAAGTAACATCTCCTTTTTGTAGCAGATCTCTTTTCCTAAATTGTTTTGTAAACTTTATAAAGGCTCCTGAAGGTCTTTCAAAATCAGTGAATATATTTTAAATTCATAATGATGTGGTCATTGTGAGCACCACTGTTTCTATCAATCACTGAGATTCATCCTGGAGGTAGATATGATATAGTATGTTTGAAATCCAGAGGAGTTTTGACATTCCAGAACAATGCTACTCCATTTGTTGAGAAAGGCTGTGCACAACAAAATTTTATGCATCAAACTGACAGCAAAGGTGGCTCATGTCTTCAGAAGATAATCTTCAAAACTAAAAACTACCTGTAACAACAAGTCCTTCTGACTAATCCAATTTGTCCAGAAAAATCAAGGGATCTTGGCATGAATCTTAATTTTCTCTATAATCCAAAGACCAAGTCTTTTAGCATGTGGTTCTATCCTGATCCAAAGGGATCAGGGCTTCCTAGTCACTTGCCAGCATCACTTCTGCAGAGATTTCCTCAGTGGCTTCTTCTATTGAATGCCTTTGCCTATCGATGCCTACTGAGGCTGGATGGAGCTTGTGGCTCAAGATATTCTTATGGCAATTTAGAGCCAATTCCTCTGCAAGCTCTGAGATGAGGTCCTCAGAGAGAGATGTAGAAGGCATCTCTTTGTATCTGTTTTTCTCAGTAGCAAGCCAAGATTGGTTTCTGCTCCTCAAAGATAAGTAGTGAGAGGAGACAATGAGACAAACAGGAATGAGAAAGAAAAACCATCCAAGAACATCTATGGGAAAGTTGTAGCTTATGAGGAGAAAAATTGCAGAAGAGATGGATGTGAAGAGCACAGTCTGAGCAGTGTTAGTTTATCACTGCAGTAGGCCCAGTACAAGTACCAAAGAGATTAAATAGACAGAACAGATATACAGCAATCAGAAACATTTTCTTCTGTAGCTTTCTTTCCCTTTCAATTACAGAAATTCAAATTAACTCACTGTTTAGCTAGGTTTTGAAACTAGGTTTTCAAACCTAGCTATCTAGCAAAGGCTGTACTCTTCCTTGAGCAGGCAAGGAAGCCAGGGGTCACTTACAGACTTATCCTGGGCATCCATGTAGCTCTGAGCACTAAATTCAGACCAGAAATCTGCCACAGGCCAACACGGTGAGGGGGAGGCCTGTCTGCTGGTGGCCCAGACCATTCTACTAGATGTGGAAGGGAGCGCACAGACTGCCTGGCAAGGGTGCTCCTTGTGTATATGTTGCACAAAGCCCACTGCATGCTCAGTGATCACATATAACATTATGATGAATTTCTGGGCTCAGCCATGAACTTGTTTTTGCTGTGAATATGATTATTCAGCTCTTCCTCGGATCTGGTCTAAGGCTTATCTACAAAAGGGTATGAGCTCAATGCAGGAAATGTTCATAGGTTTCACTTATATACAAACTGGAATAGAATATAAAATTGCACAGAAGGGAAGCTGTGCTAACAATTATTCCTCATGTCAATGTGTGCAATGGGTGGTATTAATAGCATGCCTAATATTTTTGTTAACTCAGAAAAGATGCTCTGAATTGCTGTTACTAATGATAGTGCTGCATTGTCAAGCAGATAAAGCTTCTGGCCAAAATGGTGAGTGGTGCAACGTATGCTACATTTTGTGGAACAAAGACAAATCTAGCCTTCCATTTAGCCCCACTATAGGGCTGACTGTTTTTCTGTCCTTTAGATCCGGGATGCTTGGGGTTACCCTTGTGTCTGCTGTGGCCAGCAGCAGCAGTCACAACATATTTAACAATCTAACTAAAACAATAATCTCAGCTGTGGTGTGCTCGTGTGAGGTGTAAGCTCCTTGAAGTGACCACTTGCAGTCAGAGAGCTAATACACAAGCACAGCACCAAACCTGAAAGGCAGGTTGATCAAAGGATGGTGAAAGATGCGAAGGGTCTCCAAGTTATGCAAGACACAGTATGCCTTTGCCTCCAATGGACTCTTCTGAGACAGAAAAGTCCTTGAAAGGAGGACTGTCATGGAGATGTTCTTTCTCTTTACATCCTTTCTCACGTTTCCCATTGAAAATAACCTGTTCTGACATGGTTCTTTCCATGTAAACTGAGCATAAACTAAGTTTTACTGTTGCATACCTCTCCAACCTCCATCATCACCACCACTACTCTAATGATTCCAGTGGGCTTCAGAGCTACAGTTCTTCCAAACACACACTCTCAATGGGAGTGGAAACTGTTTTCTTCAGTGTGTGCTTAGAAATACAGTTAGCCACGTACTAAATGGATTTTTACAATCTTTTACTCCCACTAGCATTGAAGAGTGCTTAAAAAATACCCCCAGCAGCTGATGAACACTTGAGATCTGCATAGTCTCCAGCTCAGAGGGAATTCACAGGCTTCCAGATCTGTGCCAGAACTGAGTGCTTGGGCCTCCACGATGTGAACGTGAGAGCAGCACTCAATATGTATTCAAAAATATCTGTATTCTTTGGGAGCTTAAATTTTCTTTCAGCTCAGGCTGTGTAGCTAGTTTGTACAACACAATTAGTAGGATTTGTTGCTGCAATAGGAGTTTGCAGTAGTGGTTCAATCATGACATGTGAGCCACAATCGAATCTAATTCATTTTTTCCTAACTGTATGGACTTCTCAATGCTAGTGGGAGTAAAGGATTGTAAAAATCCATTTTTTGTCATTAAAGTAAAAGCTCTGCCTATGAATATGTACACAAAGAACCACTGTTGTAAAAGAAGCAGACATTTTATGCTGTCTCTTCTGGAAAAGAATTTGACTTCCCAGAGTGAGAGAATGCAACAGAGGATGATCGTGGATTTTATTCAGCCTAGCATCTTCAGCAATAAAGTGGTGGGTGTAATCCTTAGAGAGAGGTTCTACCATTTTAATCGCAGCAGTAGAGTGGTATAACTCTGTGTGTAGGCAAGCTATAAAATAAATTTTGAGAGTCTGTCTTGAGCTACAACAATCCTGTGTTCTCACTTTATATTTTTTTTGCAACCTCCACAAATTAGGATGAGTTATTAGCTGATGTTAACTTAGATGAAGGCAGAGTTTGCAAGCAGTGCACGCGGAGTGGGGTTTGTGTTTTGGGAGCGTGCTCTGTAACTCAAATTCACTGATTCATTTCTGACTTGTAAATAGCAAAACTGTTTGTTATTCAGTTTTCAAAGACAGCAAAATGTGTCAGCCTGTTACACTCTGTAAGTTGGCTGTCAGGTACTTCTGAAATAGCCCATCTTCCTTTACTAGCTAGCAAATAACTACCAAAAGCTAAATGCTTGCCATTTAAGTTAGCTGAGGAAAAAAAATAAAAGAACACAAGAACAACAAATCTGAATATTACCTTTCTCCATGGGGACTCTTTTATGTACTGGCATTTAACAAACTTTCTGAATATTACCTTATTTTGGCTTTATTCACTATATCACCATTAGCTTTGTGTTCTGGATAACATAGTTAAATTACTGTGACTGCTACAGTTAAATTATTAAAGTTGCCTTGGTTGCTAATCCAGAGCTGACTGCCTGCTACCTTGGATTGTGTGGCTGGCTGCAGTTCACTGCCTTTTGTCCCTGTCTTCCCAGGGTACTATCTCTAACCAATTACAGCCTGATACTTTCTTGTTGTTCTTGCTAGTTATTAAGCAGCTCTCTTAGCTTTCCCTTTGGCTTCACAGTGACAGTACTAATGAAAAGTGCCTGGATTGGATCTGGAAAGGAGAAGCTATATTTTTACCCACTGGGCAAGGACAGCTCAGTCTGCAGCACAGTAGGCTTCCCCACTTTGCCATGTCAAACCTTGGCTGAGATGCCGAAATGGACTAATTAATGCTAATTCTGTTGCTGTCACCTACACCCAGGGAGGTAAACTCATACCACACAGCTGCAGTCATGCTATCAGCTTTTCCTTGTTCCAATACAGGCCCCCTCGGATTTGAACCTGCTGCCCACAAGTGCAGGACCTGATAGCCTGCACGAATTCCTAGGGCTATCTATTGCTTTACCATGGATTGTTTCAGTGGAGTCCAAAAATAAACCAGTGGACAGAGCCAGATGGGAACTGAATTTTTTGTTTGCAGATCATTCAACATTTCAACAATTCTAGTTTCCAGTTAGAATAAAAGCTACTCCTGGAATAACCATTTCCTGCAATTGAAAATTCTAAAAAAAACCCGAACAAACACAAAAGTCAGTAAAGGACTATTTAAAATATTTTGCTCTGAATCATCTCACTTTGGTTTTATATGACATTCTGTCATATAAATATATCTTTAATATATCTTTAACATACCTAATATCACACACAGACAACACATAGCATTCATTTACAATACTTTAAGCAACTTATCAAAATGAAATGCTTCAGTATTATGAAAACAATATTTCTAATTTTCCCTGTAAAAAGTCAAAAATCAAATTTCTGCAAAATACTGTGATTTATGAGGCCACATTTTTAATAGAGAGTTGTTTTTTTTTTCACCAATAGCTACAGGCAATCTCATGATATGTTCATTTGGCAATGTCTTCCTTAACACTGGCAGGTTAGCCAGGCATACCTGGAACAATGAAGGCTACTTACTCTATTGATCTGGAATTTCTCTCCTTTCCATGTTATCCGCAGTCATGATTTGGCTGGTGCCTGGTGGCGCTGGATGTCAGGGCCCATGCCTCCTTCCCAGGCACTGGCAGGCAGGAGGTAGGAGCACAGATGTGACCATTCTGGTGGGCTGGCAGGGACCCTTGTGCCCCAAGGCACTGAACTTGGGGCTTGCAGCCTAAAAGAGCATAAGGATGGGAAGTCACCCACAGCCACCTTCTCTTTGCAAGGAAATGCTTGTGCTAAAAGTGTTGATGTTTTGCAGCCCACGTAACCTGTTTGTTGCTTTGATGTGCCAAAAACTCACCGCCAAAGTGGAAGAGATTTACCCCCAAAGTAATGTTTCTATGTATGTGCACACATAAGTATTTTTTAATTTGTACCTCTACTAACTGATATAAAATCCTTATTGTATTTAGATGGCTTCACCTTCAGTATACATTGAGGAAAAGGTATTTTATAGAAACCTCAAAGTAGCTTTTGTGCTTTTGTAGCTAATTATGTTATTCCTTCGTATACTTGGGAAACAAAAATTGGCAGCCTTTGTAAAAAACAGGGCAGCTGCAGTTCCAGGAAGGAGGATAACTGCAGTCTACCAGAGCAAAGAGCACATGCCTGCCCACCCACTAACACCTCCGCTGTTTAAGGCAGCCACCCCAAAACAGCTCATGCCAACCCAAGAGAAGCAGCCACTCCAGAACAGCTCATGCCAACCCAGGAGAAGCAGCCACTTCAAAACACCTCATGCCAACCCAAGAGAGGCATCACTCTTCCCCCTCTCACTGACCCACCTGCAACCTCCCTCTGGTGCCGGCTGGCGTCTCGTTTCATCTTGGCAGGAATCTCAGCTGGTACTTTTGTACCAAGTGTGTCAGGCAAGCCAGGCTGCTTTACTTCAGAGTTGGAGCTAACAGGAAAATTAGCAAAAGCAACAACTTAAAAGGCAGCAGACAGATGCAATGCCTCCAGCTACTGAGACACTATCAAAGATCCACTGCTTGACATCTGTGTCCATAGGAAGTCCTTTGCTTTAGATATTGAAGCAGATGCCAGGCCTTCTTGGATCTTTGACAAGAAAGAAGACCTTTACACTTGGCTGCTTCCTATGTCTTAGTTGCAGTTCCTTATCATCTTGTCTCTGCAACAATTTATTGCTTCATAAGAGGTGATAGCACCAATAAGTCAAGAAGCTTTTGTTTTGTCTTTTTCTGTGGGATGATTGTCATGTGAAACCTGCTACTTTCTGCACTCTTAGCAGAGCAACTTTCGATGCTGTCAAGAGGATAGGAAGCAAGGAGAGCATTTACTTGTAGAGAGGCAGGCACAGGAATTAATCTCAGAGGAAATATTTGTTTTGTCTACACCATGGAGAAGAGGCATGCTGAAAAGAATGCTTTACAAAGTATAATTGAATTAATGATGAACAAAATTTTACTCAGTGATAGACAAAAGCAAATGATATTCATTATATTTGAATGTTAGATACTACCTTGCAGTTCATTTCCATCTGTACTCACAGACCAGCACAACTTCCAGGAGCCATTCTGATCTCTGTGGTGAACAACATGAAGAACATCTCATCCAGCATCAACAGGAGCACTGAGCCAGCCAGGGTTCCTCAGTAAACCATGCCAAGTCACCTCAGACAAGACTAAACAAGAGGTCTGCACTGGAGTTGGAGCAGGGAGTAACATTTATTTGTCTTTCTATGTTTTGAAAGAACAGGTTGAACTTTATGACAGAAGAAAATGTTCTATAGCTTGGCCTTCAACTACATTTTGGCTACATTTTTATAAGAAACCTGTCATCTCAAATGTAAATTTTCATTTTGGTCTGACTCTTGAAAAGTTTTTTAAAAAATTTTTTTTTTTTTTTTTTTTTTTTTTTTTTTTTTTTTTTTTTTGTCTTTTATGCTTATAGCTTTGTTTCCTGAGGAAATAAGATTTATAGAGTCATGCTGTGTCCATATCAGTTTGTGTCTGCTTACATCTTCTTTTCTGAAGTTTTGAATCTCTTGCCTGAGCTCAGCCAAATTTAACAAAGATACAGTCCTCAGAAATAACGAAGCCTCCACAGATTTCTTGACTATCTTCAGAAGAGCCTTCGGTGGCTATGCAGAAAGTGTAAGACCCTGTCAGTGCTTCTGGGGAGAAGAGGCAGCAGTGTGAGTTCTCCCATTAAACATCAAAGAGCTCATGCAAGAAACGAACATTATAAATGTTCCAGCATTTAGAGATTTTCCATCAGAGCTCTAAACAACTGCACATTCAAACTCACAAGAAAAGAGCCACACTAAATCTACAGCTTACAGAACTGCTTTTCCCCTTTTCATCATACTATGCTTTTTATCCCTAAATGTATTACCAAAATGAAAGGCACATGACATTCTCTTTTCTCCAGTTTTCTTACTTTCTCTGCTCATAGTCTTTCAAAACTTCCCCCAGCCAAGGATAAATTTCCAAATGGAATAAGGGAGCATGAAAGTCTGTAATTGATGCTTCCTAACTTTTTCAAAAGCATGCAGTGTTTGTGAAAGCAGACTTAGAAAGAAGTAAGCTTTGATTTACAGGACATTCCTTTTTCAGGTTAGGAAAAAGGTGACGTTTCTAGGAGAAAGAGAAGAATAAAAAAGTCCTTAATTCCCGAAACATAATGATAGGGAAATAAAGAAATAAATAAAAATTAAAAGGTCAATTTGAATGCCTAGAAGTGAAAATAATTTAGTATTTTTATATTTTAAGCAACAAAACTGAATTGTCCAAGAATTTTATCATTAAATACAGCCTTATTTGCCATAATAATGCAGAAGCATTTTCTCCACATATGCTAATCAGTGACACCTGAAACATGACTGTTGCTTTCAATCCCTGAAGGCAGTTTGTTGCAAGTATGCATGTTAATAAAGGCTAACATGTATTTATATCTTAATTTTCAGCACCCAAAAGGCACCTAAGTCTTTCCCTATAAGCAACACTTAAAGTTATTGGATGCTAGCAGCTGTTTTTCCATTGACTTCTCTTGGGTCAAAAAGCCAATGAAGATTTTAATTACGCGGGTCATTTGTGGAAAGTCTTCCCAGAGCCCAGTGAGGTATGTCGTACTTGTATTTTCAAGTTTTCATATATCTGAACGCAAGCCAATTTTTTTTTTTTTTTCCCTGTTATGAGGACAGATGATTCATTTCTGGGTCAAGGTAAGGACTGGGATACATTAAATATCAGTTTACCTAATTCCTGTTTGTCTGCTCTGCTAGGTGTATTTTTTTCTTCCTTTTACTTTTCTTGGGAATATCTACTGTCTTAAAGATAAACTCAGTTTGCTGAGACCGGCTAATACAGGTACCTTGGTGAGATTATTTTCCAGGAAAACAATGAAAAGCAGAGTGCAAATGCAATTGCTTTAACAGCTATCAAGATAAGATCTGTGTGAAATTTTCCCCACTGACTCAGCTGTTCTCACTATATGCCAAATCACAGTTTCAGGCGGCTGAAATAGATGCTTCAGACTTTGAATTGTCTGCTACAGAAATCTCTCTTTTGTGAAAGCTGTCTCCTTCCATAGTCTAATGCAAATTCCTGAGAATTTGAGTTTACAGAATAAAATGGTAAAATGTTTCAGAAAAACAAAACAGTATGTTGTCAAAAAACATTGTCCTGAGCCAGATGGCATGGCTCCTGCCAAGAACTGCTTTTTGGGAAAGTGGAGTCAGACTGTATGCCCCATGGCTTTCACTCAGGAGTATCCCTCTCGGACATTGCACAGGCAGAGAAAAACAACAAAAAAAATTAAAAACTGAAATTCCTGAGTACCAGGTACTTCATCTGTACAATCTGAGCACACTTACAGAGTATGTTATTTAGACTAAATTTCTAGACTGCATCTCCAGTACCCTGGTGCAGAGCTGACCAGCCAGTGATGTCCTGCATGTGATTTTTTCAATCGCTTGGCCTCATTTGCACCCCTCTGTTGGGATAACTTCACCCCAAGCCACAGGGTCACAGAGGCCTCTCAGTTCCCCACTGTGGTCTGCACCTCTGGATCAGAGGTTGAGAGGAGCTGCATTAGCCCTTGCACCACAGAGAGACTGCAGGGTAAGGCACACCCACGTTCAACCAAGCTGATGGCAGATGGCTGTGTGGTGGAGGGGTCCTGTTGCCCAGGCCTGCACAGACCTTCTCAGACATGCTGGGAGGGAGCAGGGCATGCCTAGACTCCACTGAGAACCTGACTAGAGCTGTAACGGCAGGTGAGCAATGTGGGCTTCCCACAGCTGTGGCATGGTGCGCAGTCTTCAGTCTACGAAGTGCCACCAGTGACTGTCCATGCGGGACCCTCTATCACAAGATTAGACATGAGTGCCTTGCAGGATGGGTCTCCATCGGTCGCATGACAGCATTGACAAATAGCCCACACTGAACTCCAGAAAGTCTATGAAGTTTTGCTCGGCCCTGGTGAGCACTGTACTACTTGCTGTGGAGCACGTAAGTTTTACAGGTAGTCTAGTTTTGGGCTTTTTTTTTTTAAACTGTCCACGTGTTCACCAGCTCCATTTCAAGAAGATCAGGGAGACCTCAAATAGTAGTGACTTTTAATTTCTACCTATCTATATCAGATTTGAACTGGTGACCCAGAGATGAAAAGAACCATTCCTGCTCTCATTACCCATCTCCTGAGTCCACCAGTCCCTGAAGAATGCGATTCATTAACTGAACAGCAATTTTGCTGACTGTATTTTTTCAAGCACTTCATAACCTACATGAAATTACAATATTTTTCCCATTCTTACTGTATGTATGTCAAATACTTATATATCTCCAGTTCTTTTGCTAGCTAGCCTCATAGGAGTTGTGTAAATGGCATTATCAAAATTGCATCTCCCTGATTCATTATTTCCAATTTTATAAAATAGCTGAGTTAGTGAAGGCACTATCAAAGGGGTTTTTAAATAAACATGCTTAATCTTCTGGAGATTAAAAGAGATAGTATGGGTGACATATAATGATTATTTTACCCAAAAGCCATCAGAAATACAACGTACAAGAAAAACACATCAAACAAATAGGCACAATAGAGAGCATTTCAATGAGAAGATAATCACACTGCAGGATTTGCTTCAACACAGTGGCCTAAATACTGCCCTATATGAAAAGTGAAATGAAAGAGGAATATAAAAAAAAAAAAGAGATTTATACCCCATAGTCTATTTAAGAAAAATGAACTGCAACTAATATCTAAACTCCTTTATTTTTAAATTAGTACCTAGGATTTAAATTTGTCCAACAGACACAAAAATAAAAATAATTTAAGAAGCTAGAAAGAAAAAAGCAAGGTGGTCAATTTCTAGCATGATGCAAATTTTTGCTTATATGAGTAAAATGATTAAGCAATGTGTCTCTAACCAGATATCAAGAAAACTCCACTGACTGTCTGATTATCTTAATATTTTCACAGAAAATATATGGTGCTTAGGAAAAAAAAAAACAAGACTTGCCAGTGTAGAAATTCATGGGAAGCAGTGTAGATTCAACTCTGCAGAAAAGGAATTAACTTAATAAATAACAAATCTTCCTGCTATTCATTCTGGCTGCAAAGGGATGGCTGAGGCAGAATAATGCCCAATTTTCATACACTGTGCTGGGCTATTAGATGTACAGATGCTATTAGGTTCTGTCCAGATCCTCTGTTGGTATAACTGGCATAAATCAACTGAAGTTAATTGAGCTATGCAGATTTACCCAGGTAGCTTGGAGAGAACCACATATTCATTTACAGCATGCCTGAGAAGCCAGAAGAAGGGTATTTTAAGGCATATTGTGTTCTTTGAAGTCAGGTACCTGATTAACTCTTTCCAGCAGATGCAGCCTCTTTGTGACTAATGGCTTTTCCACTGACTAAATATTTGGACTCATACTCCACAGGGCCCAAATTTCCTGCCAGATTTTCACTGAGAGAAGACCACATTTCTACTGTGTAATTATTCTGTTAATTAAGTTTTCACACATTTCAGTCATGTGCACTGTGGCATTTCATCTGCCCTTAATCATTATACAAATGCAAAAAAGCCAAAGCAGGAAAAATGTCAGAAATGCTACCTGGATATATGCTTTCATTAAAAATTTTGGGCCATGCCTCTCATTAGTTGATTGTCCACAGAGCCATCTGACTAGCACATAGCCTAATTCAGGAAGATCCAATATTTTCCAAATAGCCAAAGCCAGCAGTCCAAAAGAGCCACAGATCACTCACAGTGCTTGGAAATAAAAGAGCTTTGCTTTGCCCCTCTAAAAGACTGGGCTGAAATTCTCTACCACCGTCCTTGAAATGTTTTTGCTAAGATAGCTTCAAGGAAAATGAAGTTTTCTCTCCTTTTTCACTCCAAACTCAAACCCATCTAATTATGTTTGCTTATTTGGCATCACAATAAAAGCTTCTCCTCAGGTAGGAGCTCCACCACAGGTTTCTTGTTAGTCACCACCTACGAGCCCTAAATGCTACATTTGCAACAGCTTTAGGAGAGAAGTAAGACTTTTGCTTAAAGCTACACACACCCCTTTTGCTTGAAGCCACAGTGTCTCCTGTAGTCAATGGCACATATTGACGCCAAGCAAGTGTTGGCTCGAGGTCTTAAATATCCAGACTTCCCAGTGTGCAGTTAGGCTTGAATACAAGGAGGACACAGAACTTCATGGCTTTTGGACATTGCTTGTTTTGATCCCCAATACGTCTGGAAAAAATGAACTTGCAGACTTGAAAATACTTCTTGCAAGTGATGGCTGGACAATTCTTACAGAGCACTGGGTGTTTGATGTTCTCAGGCCAGATGACTCTTGACAGCTAGTGTCTTGCTCTCCTAGTAACCAGAGGAAAGAGTTACCTATATAAACTAGACAGAGGAATCTGGCCCTTAGGTTTAGTGCCAGAATTTAATTTTCCTGTTGTCCTGTAGATATATAGTACAAACAGTACTTCTGAGAAGTAGTAAAATGCATCAGAATCTTGTTGGCATGGAAAAAAAAAAAGAATACCAGCTGTTTGATATTCAAACACGCCAGTCACATATTTGCATTGACATGAATGAGAAAGGTTTCTCAGTCATTTCAATGGAGCTTGGATGAAAGAAATAGATCTAAAGGTTTCTTCTACTGCTTTTTTAACACTGCCTGCAAGGTACTTTTCTGCCTTCTCCTTTTTTAGCTTATCAATATGTATTTCAGAGGTTTTTACTTTTATGTTTAACACATCTTTTTTAAAAGGGAGCACGATCAGTTTCTAAGGATGTTACTTAGAGGTACAGTGGTACAAAAAGGCATCTACCGACTGGGAGAAAAGCTTTCAAAAGCACATGGGAAGTGACAGGGATGGAAAACTGGTCTCCCCATGGCAAACCAACCCCTGGCACCTTGCAGGTTATAACCAACCGGTGCATGCTGTAGCACTTCATGCATGCCAGGTAGTGATCTGGACTACAATGAGTCTCTATTAGCAGTGATGAAGACAAGCCCAATGTTGTACTGTATTACGGTCACACATCAAAATGATAGCCTTGAGTTCTGCTTTTCCATTCAGAAAGCACTTGAGTTCATTTATCCCACCTTTTCATCAAGCATCGTTTCTCTTTTGACTAAAGCTTAACCTAAGGGAAAATCTGAGTACAAGCTGAGGAAAAGAATCCTACCTGACTTTAGTCAAAGAAGAACGGTTTTCTTCTTGATTTGAGGCAAGAGGCAGTTTGATCTTAATAATATTGTGCTATAACCTCCTCTCAAATTAGGACACGCAGAATTCTTCTACTTTTGTTTCTGCAGGTCTTCAGTAGGTGGTTCAGGTCTGGAATATGATTAGCCATCTGTTCAAAAACACAAAGCTAAGAATAAAAGAGGCAATTAAGGTTACCTTCAGGTAAATGTTCTACTCTGTAAAATAGTAAGAAATCAAATAATTACTCAGTTCAAGGATAATACATAGTGGTGTCTCCCCTGAGAATCTTCAGTTCATCTTCTGGTCCTTATTTCTAATTAATCCTTCAATCCTTTTGTAGGTTAATACAATTAACAATAGGGATAAACCCTCTGTAGTGTTAAGTCAATTGGATTTGCAGAATTTGCTTTTCTTGCTATGGCCAGCAGGAGTCTGAGGAAACTCTGCCACCCTCTTGAACCTCACTTAATTCTAGCATCAGCAGACGACACACACACTCAAACACCCTCTTTTGACTGCTCTGAGGGTACTGGAGAGGGAAATCAGCTTAGTTCAATGTTTCCTCAAGTGAACATTACGCAAATCAATGTTTGAAACCCCCTGTCACAACACACACACCTCTTTAAATTGTACTATGGCTATCCAAAATATATACTGCTAGAACATCCTGAAAGGCATAGAATATTTTTGCAAAAACTTAGCATTAGATTTATAACCAAAAATAATATATATAGATATTGTTTTCCCTACAGCATTTAAAGAGGGAAATGCTTTGTAGGGTGAGACTGCATTAACTGTAAGACATTTATCTCTCTTCTATCTTCTCATACTTCTTTCACCAGCCTTCTGCTACTTCCAGCTTTTCCAGGTCTTTCCAAATGGATATGAATCAGCAGCACATAAATGCAGTCATCATAGTTAAGTTGCAATTTAGATTTTCCTTTTAATCACCTACAGATGTATAGTAGGGACCTAGCGTACTTATTTCCCTATCAGAGATGATCTGTATATTTAATATTGGGTCTCCTGCTCCCTCTCATCTCTCCTTTTTCAGTTTCTGCTTCTTCCAGTCCTTCAGTGTCACACCAAAGGTCTCAACGGGAAACCTCAAATGGCAACAATGACTGGTAATACTTCCTCTAGTTTCCAATGTCCTACTGACCTCAGCACCACAGCTGAACCGTTTCAGCTTTTCCTCCACTATTTGGAGTTCAGAATTTCCCGAATCATGTCCTTCACCTCTACATAGCTGCTTGCAGGTGAGTATGCACTTCTCATTGAATCCACCTCCCATCAAGAAGAAAAAGAAGGAGAAGTAGCAATGGAATAGCTCCATGAGATTCATGTTTCCCAAAAAGAGACTGGTATTGTAGTTGCATTCTGCAAATGTCTTCAGGAAGATAAAACAGTGCACACAGCAGTAGGTGTTACAAAGACTGCTCCAAAAATTATGCCTTTTATTTCATTATGTTGGCCCACAACGTCAGAGGTGGATGTTGGTGGTATGGCAGTAGAGGTTGAACCTTCCCACCAATATTCCGTTCCATTTTGTCACCATGAGACAGATGGCAGCAGAAGGACAGCCTGACAAAACAGCATCTGATATGGAACTGCATATGAAGCAAAGGCATGGAACTGATTTCCTCCACATGGAAAATATGCCATCCATTGACATTCATTGATGCTTGCTGAGTGTTGATGGAGACCAAACAGTGGATGTGAGCACAGTGAGGTGGTGGGTGGTATGTTTTAGCAGTGGTGATAGCAATATGAAAGAGAAGCCACGTTCCAGATGGTCATGCAGATTTTTACAGGCGTGGCATGCAGGCTCTTGTTCATGGCTGGCAAAAATGCATAGCTAGTAGTGGTGACTGTGTTGGAAAATAGTGTTTTGTAGCTAAGAATTTGCTTTATCAAATTTGTTCCTGTGCTCTTTGTATCTGTTGTAGTTTTCATGGAAAAAAAATGGGAACCATTACTTTTGGAGTGTCCTACATACTTACTCTTTTTTTCTGCAGAATCTCTGATCAGATTTCTAAATGTATGCTTTTGTTTTGTAGGCCTGTGGAGAATTGGATTTATTATTTCTTTTAATTTGAAATACAGAATGGCAGATTGAGACTAGATATTCTTAGTTAAGAATTGCTCCTGGAATATAAATACTGAAAATCCAGAAAAACTATAGATATTTTTAAAGGGTTTTTCACTAAATCTATATCCTACTGTCCTCTATGGCTGTGTTTAGATGCCTTCTACAGTACATTTCTCTACTTGCAAAATCGTCTGCAGTTCAGTGAAGGACTTATGAGGTAAAAGCATTCATCTGTGTGGTTATATATTCAAAATGTGTGACTGCAGAATAGAAGCCTGAAATGAAAGCACTTATTAATAACATTTTTTATTCATATGGCAGTAGGAAAAGGCTTCGTTTGTTCATCCCTTGATCGTCTTTTTCTTTTCAATTACCTTTTCCAAAAGGAAGTTTAACATCTCTGAATTTCAGCAAGTCTCCACTTAAAAAGAAAACAAAACAAAATACCTTCAGCTTCAGGTAGGTTTTCTGTGACATTTTCCTCATCATTTTATTCCTTTATTAATAAAGCACCTGGTATCTACTAACCTGAATTGAGAAAAGCAAATTCTGGGGGGGGAGGCAACCAGGCTCACACCTCCTTTCCTAGTCACAATCCCCCACATTGGCCATTTAGTGCCAGGACATCTCCACAGTCTGGGATCTCAAAGGTACCTGGCACCTGGGTTTACCAAGCAGGAGATTGGATCCTACTCAGAACATCATTCTCTCCTTTCATACTGCTCCTTCTCGCTCTGCCTCCACCAGCACAACCATGGTTTATACTCCCAAGTCCCCAGTGGACTCATGTTGCTGTAACACTTATTGCACTTATCTTCTTCTGAGCTGAGGCAAAACAGTTCAGAGTTTGTGGGGCTTTCACAATGAGAGTTTGTAAACTCAGTGAAGTATAATTCAAAATAGGAATGCAACCTTCTATATGAATACAGCAGGAACATGTCCCACCTACAGAAATCTTCTTTCCAATCAGACTGCGTGCAAAACTGTCCTATAAATATTGTTCAGCAAGATGCAAAACCTTTGCTGTGATATAGGTCATGCACATCTGGACATATTGAAAATGTATGGTGCCATGTACCTCTGGCACCATATATATCTATATCTAACACAAGTGAATAACAAATCTTTCCATGATACTTGGTCCTTGGCTAGTGTCCAAAAGAAGACTATAGCAGAAAAAGAGGAATGCTTCCACATAGTTTTATACAGATTGTAAATGATCCTTAATCCATCATTTGAAACCAAATTTGCAACCCAGGGCAACCCTTTGTGGCTGTTTACAAAAAGATGTTCTTACGGTACAATTTTACTGTACTGTAACATTAGAGCAGATCATAAACATTAAATAATTTATCTTTTCAGTGTTTCAAGTGTAGCTTTGCTATTTCGATGGAATTGACATAAAGACTAGTTTAAACAAGTATTATAGTTGATCATCTATACTCAGCTTAGAAACAAAATTTTCTAGTAGTTGGGCTTCTTGAATGCTAATTGACACTATCCTCTAGCACAAAAGACAGGTTTTTTCTTTCTTAAAAACATACAAACAAACAAACAGGCACATATAAATAGTGTGGTGTTTGGCTAGCATGAGATGAAATGACACTATTTTCTTTATTTATGTATAATTAGGATTATTATTAAATTATTACCAAAGAAAAGCTTCTTACATGTGCTTTCTGGAAAGAAAATATAAAAGACAAACATAAAATAGGCACCTGTAAACTGTAAGAAGCAGAAATCATTTGGGTGGTGCTGCTAGCTCTCCAAAGACAGTTTACAGCTCTCTTATCAAAGGGCCGTCATCGATTTCCTGACTGAGTGGAAACAGTTACGATTCCTTTGAGGGACAACCCATTAGGGAAAAAAATGAGTTTTGTATCAGCAAAGTATGCTGTTTCTTGATTCATACGCACCAAATGGAAGAATAGCCCATTTAAAGGAGAGCTGCATGCACTCTGAAAGTCAGATGTTACCAGCATATCTCAGCATCTTGTTGCTCTTGGTCAGAAAAACAACTTTGTACACTTGTCTGTCTTTCCAAAGTTGCATGTTCTCACCTCTCCCAGAAGTCTGGTTCATAGGTCTTTAAATGTCCTCAGGGTTAGCACGACAGGGAAGAAAAAGAGGCATGAAACAAGCCAATTTGTGATGGGTTATTTTCTTTCCTCTCTGATTATACTTTGTCAGGTTGTTAAGAGGTCTGTTATGGGTGAGCTTTTGCTAACTACCTCCTCTACCATCACAGTTTTAAATTTTCTTGGCTATGGACTCTTTACAGTAGAGTTGGCAGCCTAAAATAGGGAAATGAGTACTTAAGCAGCTATTTTTACGGCTCTGTAATTCTATCTCACTTTTATTTCCTGTGATTTTTCTTAAGTCTGATACTTTAATAAGTAACTCACCCTCTTCTTACAAGTCAAAAACATATATATATATATATATATATATATTTAACAAGGCCAGCTGATTGCTGACAGCCTCCTTTTTAGTGGCTGAAACTTTTTAGTTTCAAGAATTTGTCCCAGTCAACTGCTATTGATAGCTTATAACGTCTGTAAAGAAAGATATAGCGGCACATTGAGCAAGTCTGCATCATCTGACATTCTTCAAGTTAATCCTCCCTTGCTCCCTAGTCTAATATGCTGTAAGATGCACAGATTCAACCTTCTGTTCTCACAAAAAAGAATACACTCCTTGTCATCAAGTGATGGACTAGGCTGGGCTCGACCACCTTCAGCCTGTCAGTTTGCATACAGAGAAGGATGGCAAACACAAGGACAGCAATACCACAGAAAGGAGGAGTGACACTGTCCCTTGCCTTGTTTCCCCACTTCTAACATTTGCCATGTGTTGGCATGAGTGCTTAAGCTGCCACATGGAACACTGGATCAGGGAGTGAAACTGGGTAAAAACTGTCCCAACATAAAGAGACAAAAATTAGTATTAACCTCAGTAGGTTTGCTCACTTAACTTGAACGCAGCTGCTCTGGGAAAAATGTCACACAGGCTATTGTTAATGAACACTGGCCAAACAGAATAATTGATGCATACACAATTTCTGTGCTTTGAAGTACCTTTTAATTTTGGCAACAATACTGTTTGAATACTGTTTGTAAGAGATTTGGTCTTGTGGTTAAGTGTCAGCAGGAATGAAAACAAAACCTTGAGAGTGAATGCCTCAAGAAGCCAATCAGAGTATGAGAAAATCATCAAAAAATCCCTGCACCTTCTTCTTTCCTGACATTGGGTGTCATTGATGTTCTGTGTTCACTTTTGTTTGAGGAAGCAGAGATAAATGGCACTGAAAGATCAGATTAACTGATCTGCAGTCAATGGCCCCTCCGCCAGACGTATTAGATTACTCATTAGCTGACCATCACTTCTAAAAGACTTTGCTTTCTAAATTACATTCAATTAATTGCAATTATCCTTTATTTTAACCTAAGACCTCTCTCCTCAAGACATTATCCACTAAATGAAAGTATGTTTTGACATTAGTCTTTTCCCACGTTTCTTTTTCTTGCTCAGTAGTCCTTCATAATCCAAGCAACAGTGTGTCGTTATACTAATCTTGGACACAGAAATCTGAATCTATATTGAACAAGCAGATAAGGTTAGTGTGTTTCATTACCACATATAAACCTCTCTGCAAGTTTTTTACACTCAGGTAGTTAAAATGACACCTTTTGTTTTCACAGAGAGGGAAAATATTTTAAATGCCAATCAAAGCATTTGACACAATTAATGCAGTACATCATTAAAAATGGAATTAGTTGTTGAGTGATAACAGAAATGTGGCACTCTAAAGGACTCCACATTTCTGGAGTTTATTTCACGCTCCAGTGAAACTCTGTTTCTATTCTGTAAGCTGTGATTTTAGAGAAACTGAAATTAAGATTTTGCATGTCTATTTACATGCAGATTATTGAAAAGAAATTGAATTACCAGTTGTTCCAAGAAATTCAGTTTGGCTGAGTGTTCACATACAAGATAAATAACTAAATTGTGGAGTGTTCTGTACAAAACCAAGACAGTTTTATATCAAAGATTTTCCAGAAAACACAGATTTTTATCTCAAATTCAAGGGTATAGATTAAGAGTTTGTCGTCAACCTTGGGGACTAGAAGCTTTAGTCTAAATAAAATGTGATCTTCCATTATCATGGCACTATGCACTGGTAGCAAAGACGGGCTGGCCAGTTGGAGCCTGTTCTTGAAGCACTAGACTGTAGTTTTCTTCCACAAAAAACATTCAGGGCTCTGTCATTCTTCCTCTAAAGGCCCAGTAAAAGGAAAAGGATGGATTAGTTAACAGTGGCAGAGATGACAGTGGCACATATGAGGGCTGCTCTGAACGTAATGCCTCCTATTTTATTATGTTGGCCAACAACATCAGAGGTGGATGTCAGTGGTATGGCAGTAGCGGTTGAACCTTCTCACCAATATTCCATTCCATTTTGTTGCTATGCGACACACGGCAGCAGAGGGGCAGTCTGACACAATGGCATCTGATATGCAAGTGTGTATGGAGCAAAAGTGTGGAATTAAATTCCTCCATGCAGAAAAAATTGCACCCATTAACATTCGTTGATGCTTGCTGGGTGTTGATGGAGACCAAACAGTGGATGTGAGCACCGTGAGGTGGTGGGTGGTGTGTTTTAGCAGCGGTGACAGTGATGCGAAAGATAAGCCATGTTCCAGATGGCAGATTTTTACAAGTGCTGCATACAGGCTCTTGTTCATGGCTAGTGAAAATTCCTAGCTAATGGTGGTGACTATGTTGAAAAATAGTGTTTTGTAGCTGAGAATTTGCTTTATCAAACTGTGTTATTGTGCTCTATCTGTTGTAGTTTCCAAGGAAATAAATAGGAGGCATTACTTTCAGAGTGACCTATGTATTTTTCAGTTTATGTAATGTATTATTTAATGTAAAACACAGACATATCCTGTAGGGTGAACGCTGGTATCTGAGGTTCTCCCTTTCTACTGATGTCCCTTATTTCTCATATTTTAGTTTCCTTTTTTCTGTCTTTCCCCTCACCTCTCCTTCAATCCCAGTAAATGTTCTTAATCTTCTTTTCACAGTAATTTTCAATATCGAGACAGAGAGTACCTCTCACTTCCACACGGTATTAAGGACACTTTCCTTGGTGGTGACAAGTGCAGTTTTGAATGTCTCCTGACCAAGAAATGAATTGAAGCCAATTCTCCAGTGAGACACTGCCTTCTCACCATTACAATGAAGTTGTATTTTGCATTTTGAGGGAGCCCAATACTCTTGGTAACGCTAGATTAATTATGAAGCATCCGTTGGTCAGAACCACTCAAGTATGGATTTTCCCCCTAGAGATCCATGTTTTCCTTCTACATCTCAGAGCCCTTTCCATATTGAGGATCACACAGTGCTGCTGCCCTATAAAAAGTCACTAGTTGGTGAATCATTTTTAGTTACCACTGTGGAGGACCAAAAGTCATCTATAAGGATGGCAACCCCATTACAAAAGGAAATAATGAGAGACATCTGTTTTCCTGAGTAGGGGTAATAGGAATGAAATGGTATTGCCCCTTGACTTTCGCATGAGGATGTACGGAGACACGGGTAGATGAAATAACTTGAGTAAGGTCACACATGGATTGTGAGACAAAACTGGAAAATGTAGCCAGTGTTTAAGTCCCTGGTGGTGACTTAGCCTCTAGCCCTTGCCTCATCTGTTGCACTGACCTTTTCTGAACCACATAAAATCTTTCTCTGATTTTTCTGATGATCAGACAAAGAGTGTAAAAACCAAGGCAGGCACAGAGTAATCTGTCCCTTCCAATTCCCTCCCATTTTCAGGCGTAGTTAAAACTGCTGAAAAAAAAGGGCCAAAGGATGAACTGCAACCAAATATTCAAATTCTTGTCTCTGCCTACCTCAAGACTAGGAATGTTAGTCCAGTCTAGACTTCACTGGATTTAGATGACTCAGCCTGGTGGTCTCAGGGGGGGCAATGTCCTCAGTTCTGCCCATGCTTTATCCCACCCTCCACGTGCCAAGGAAATGGCATGAAATATTGACCCTGTGTCCTTCTGTCTTTCTTCTGCATCAGCACTTATACTGTGTAATCAGCAATGAAGGCAATGAGAATGCCATTGGCCACATGACACTTTCCCTTCTCCTCCTTGTGCTTAATTTTCCTGCTTCTTTGGAGTGCAGGGGACATATATGAAGTGACGATATGACATCGGAGTGATGGTGACATATATGAAATTTTTATAAACTTTTAAATGTATAATAAGTATTTGTATGTATATATATATGCATGTACATGTATAAATGTTCTTAACATCAGAGTTTTTATTTATTCTATTTCATATTTAATTTGCACGGTACAGATTTCTAAATCTATTCTTACATATTTCTTGGCTTGATCTCTGAATGTCCCCTTAAATTCAAATGTCAATGTATTTGTCCAGGCCTACTTGCAGAACCAGCCAGCTGAGAAATGGAGCATGAATTCATTAGCAAATCATACCCACCAGAACTGACCTTACAACCTGCATGAATCAAAAATAAAGACTTAGCTTGGCTGACTTCTTCAGTGGAAAAAAAAAGGAGGCTAACCAGCACACTCAGAGGGCAAGATTCACAAAGAACAAAATGTTATTATCAATCTTGCAACATCAAATCAAAAACAATGGACAAATATAGAGAAATAAGTTTCTGAAACTATACTCATAAGCGTGACTGTTTCTTACTGGCTTTTAGAAAAACCGCATAGGTAGGCTTTATCAGTATGGAACTGGAGAGCCATATAATGACAGCCTACGCATTTTCACTTTAGGGAAGAAAGTGTTTTACAGCATAAAAGAAATTGCTGTAGTGACCCAGGGGAGCTGCCAATGTTGCCTGGATGAGGACAATTAACTAAAACAATATCGTTAATTTTGCCACAGGTTTTAAATGATCTAGAAAGCAGAACACGCTCTTTGCCTTAATAGACTCAAGTTAGATTCCACAACAGAAAGGAATTTCAGTAAAACCCTGCCGCAGCCAGGACTGCAAATCAACACACTTGCAGGAATAGGTATGCATGAATCTTAACAGCACAACTGAACTGATGTTATCTGGGTTCAGAAGGAAATAGCCTAGACTAGTGCTACAATGTGCTGTGCCTAGCACCAGTGTCACAACTGGAATTGTGGAGAACTAACAACAGCAATAATCATCTGCACACAAGGCCTTTCCCTCTTACAATGGTCTCCTGACACAAGCATCTGCACCGCAACAGGCATTACCTTAAGTAAATATTAGCTACACTTTACAGATAAGGAACTAGAGGTCCATAGCTTATCCCTGCTTACATCCAGTGGTAGAACCAGTCTCCAAGAACAGTCTCTGCTGAAATTTGGTTCCCACCCAACAGTGCTTACAGTGGTTTTAGAAACTAGCAGCCTCAGAAGTGGTGGAATTCCTGAGGAGATTAAAAAAAAAAAAAAGAAAGAAAAAAAAAATTAGATGCAGAGCCCAGGAACCAACAGGGAGAACTGGAAAAATTCCCTGCTCACCTGCAGACTCCAGTCACAGCCTTGCCCAGCCCCACTACTACTCAGGTGCAGGTGCAGGCACAGCCCTTGTTCAGGAGAACAACCCTTGGTGGCACTCCAGCCTGTGCAGTAGAGGCTGCAGCATACTTGGATCCTCACTAGCTATAACTGCAGTGTTTTAGGCAAATGCTTGTGCCAGGGTACCTTTGCCTGGTGCTGCCTCATGCCAGTGGAGCATGAGGCTGTGACGTACGTGTGCACCCCGAGAGTTTGCCAGCCAGCATGTTGAAGAGCTACATCAATGCAACACCTATTTCCAAGAGCTTTGCTTTTTGTCAGGAGTGGCTCTCATCTCCCTTTCAACTAGATGACAGGGACCAATTAAAGTAAAGAGCCTCACAAAGTATATCCCTTGGCTAACAGCAGCCTACATTTATGTCTGCAGAAGTTCAGTCTTCTGGCCATAAGCTTTCTTGCTAGATGATAGCACTTTGGAACATGATTCAACATTCTGAGAAGTTCTCCATCTATTGGACCAGAGCCTTTGTGAGTGGTAACAACCCACCCACACCTATTTCCCATGGCTGATGGTATCCAGCTGCTCCCTGAATGGGAACACCCAAGCAGCACAGCTGTTATTGCCCAAGGCCTCATTTCTGCTAGAAGAGCCACAGAGGAGTGAATCACAGGCAGGCAGTTTCTCTCATGAGAACAGAGCCTAAGTTGCAGTTGTCTCATTTTAATGTAAATACATGTTTAAGAAACAATTTAATACATTTAATGTAAAAAATGTTTTCATTCTACATATATGTGGAGTGTGATTCAAAAATCACATATGTATGATTTTTCTGGTGGGGGAGGGTTAACCTAAAACGTAATCCCTTCAAATTTGATCTCCCTCAACCTGCTAAATCAGTTTTGGATAGCAAGCTACGTGTTTCTTTTTTTTTTTTTTTTGGTGATAGCTTGTTTTTCTAACGGTTGTAATAAATGAAGAAAATTTCTCTGTTGAACTTGACAAGCTTCTGCTTACAATAAAAAAAGTAACTATTGACTTTGGCTTGGATGCTTCCAGTATGTTCTAATTACAACTCTCATTATATTCTTGTAAAATGCCAGACTTTCAAATGTGTTGTAAATGCAAACAGTGAAAATAAATTAAATGTGAAGGTACTGCCAAAAAAAAAAACCCCAAAAAACAACACAGAGAGTTTATAAACTTCTTCAGTTCCTCTTCCAGAGCTTGATCAGGCAGGTGTCATGATGGATGCAGGCCCTGGATTTTGGATCCAGATCTGAATGTGCTTGCTTTCCAAATTAGGGCCATTCCAGACTTGTGGCTGCCCTCCAAGCCCATTGCTGAAGCTAAGGTGCTGTTCCACATTCTAGACTCAATTTTTATAAATTGATTGTGGGCAATTTTTTTCAAATTCTGGTGCCCTATACTAAATCTGTGGGGAAATATATAAGCCTTGCTGAAATCGAAGGACTGTAACAGTACCTCAGGCTTTGATTGTAGACTTGTGCTATAACTTTCCTTTAGGATTTGGGCCTCTATTTCATTATTACATACAATGTATTTGAGTCAGCATCACTGCCAGTGAAAACTGCCTGGACATCTTAGTGGGAACTCAGTAGAGTAACAACCCAAAGCTTCTCCCTTACTACCAACTCTCACTCAAGGACCATGCAAGAACAAGGATTGACAAATGAACAGTCACACAAGAGGAGCACTGTGTTTAGGCAGAAGAATAGAGCACTTCAATTGTAGTCTAGCACCCTATGGAAGAAAACCAAGCTAAACAGGAAGAAGTCAAGAGTTCCACATACCTTGAAATACAAGCATGCCTGCAAACTTCTAAAAAGGTTGAGATCAGACTTGAGGTGGTATAAATCAGGACTTTCGTTCTTTTGACGAGGCTTACAACCTGTGCTATATTTCAACAGCAAAGTATACAGAATTAAGGCATTCCTTGTGAGCAGAAAATGTTATTTCTCTTTGGAAGAAACTGCTTGACCAAAATCAGGTTTCAGGCTCTGGGGAAGCAAAGGCAAAGTGAACAAGGCTACACTACCTTGGCAAATTCAAGAGCTCCATAAATCGCTCCAGCTTTTCATCTTACTTCAAGGTGCATAAATATTCCTCTATTAATCACCACCCTCTCCTTATTTCATTATTCTCAGTTTTAGGTAAAGACTGCTAAACACTTTGAGAAATTGCTGCTGGTAAAGCATTACACTGGAACAATCTCCAGCCCTTCTCAATCTTGGAAAAGAAGGGAGGTTAGACTCTTATAAAAAGGGCTTAGCACTTGATCAAATAGATCAATGAGAATCCAATAAAAACATCCAAAAACAGTAACAATATTCTGGAAAGACAGATGACCTTCTCATCTGAAAATGACATGTCAGTATTATGATGAAACCTTACATCTATGTATCACTTCATATCCAGACATCCTAGACCCCATGAAATGACTTAATTTCAGAGTATTTGCACCAGATCATCTTGGAATTATTATCTCTGTTTTAAAGATGAAGATATTTACAAAGATTTTGGCCCTGTAAGGCGCTGCTCAGATTGTGTGCCCCCGACACCAATGGCAACAGTGTATGTCACTTGGTAGGACAGTATCCTAACTAATCATGCCAAAGACACAGGGGACAGTGCCCAGAATACAAATTTTAACTTCAGAATGCAGGTCCATTCAGGAAAGCTATTAGATATGTCTTTAAACTTGACCATATGCATTTCTGTTCAGTGGAACAGAATACAGGACTCCTGATTACCAGACTTTTGCTCAAAGCATTATTCTTGTCATTAAGAATAATGTAGTTAAAAACTGGAAGGGAACAGTTCTTCCAGATCAATCCAGAGGGCAATTTTATCTTGAATTCTGCTGTTGCTATTTAAGTCAGTGAGAGTTTTTCCATTAAATTCAACATGATAAAGATCAAGCTTTTAATGCGCACACTCGTTTTTAATTGATTCAATAAAAGAATTACGTTATTGTGTGCTTTGCACTCACCTGAGATTTCTGTTAAACAGTATCTCTCATTTTACTCCAGTGACTGCCATGTGTTCTACACAGTCTGTGCTTTTGTATCTTAAAGCTAAATACAATAATACTTAAAAAAAAAAAAAAAAAAAAAAAGCCTCTCCAAAGACATTTGCTAGATTTGAGGGACTCTTTTTAACAGACATTTAGTAACTGTTGCAGGTTGCTCACAACACTCTGAAACCTGCTATAGGCGACAATTGCTTTTATTGAACAAAATAAGATGACCAGAATTATATTAAATTTCATCCTCTTATACTTTGAGCTTGAAATTGGAGCTGTGATGAAATGAACAGATAGCACATAGTTGTTAATGTAATATATACTAATACTTGAAATTAAAAGCCACAAATTACACCAGTCATCTTTACTTACATAAAGAACTATTGATCACTTATCATTTGTTAATGATTATAGTAAGGCAAGATAGCTACATGGTAAATGCTACATTATTGCCATAGGCCTGTCCAAATCCCAATTTAAGTAAGCCAATGATGCTCCACCAAGTTTGCTTCCCTCTGTGGTGTTCACCTGATGTACTGTTTTCTTCATTTCAGCTTATATGCTGTTATGGTGTGTTGCTAAGCATTATTAAATAATTTTAGATGGCAGTTCTTGAATTTTCATAGCAGGTGAAGTCCTCTGTAGTGTAAAATAACACCACACTGCTACTGTCTAGGGCTGAAAATTTGACCCACTTGGTTTATATATACAAAAGGATTAATTGGTACATTGTAATTTTGAGGACAGTAAACAAGTAAAAAAACCCATAAAACTACTTCTTCATAGTAACTGTAGCTCAATCTTAAGATTCTTGTTGTAATGACAGTGTTTGGGTCTTAGCTGATAGTTACACTAAAAATCACAGCTTTAGTAGTAACTGGAAAAAAACTCTTTAAACAAAAAGACTTTACATGATACCTATTTGAGCTGTTTTCCACAAAACTTGCTAGCAGATGAACTCCCCAAAGGATGGAACAACTTTGAAGCAAGCTTGCACAGGACTCCACAGCTCCTTGGGGCACAGAGCACTCTCTGCCCAACCTGAGGGGATACTAAAGGCACAGATCACCCTGAGGTATATTCTAGGTTAGAGGATAATGAGGCAGTTTACAGGAGTCTTTATTCTAAGTAAGCCACTGTCCTGCAATCCAGTCTAAACCTTTCCACAACCTGTCTATCCCTCCACGTGCACTTATATGTACCTGTCAGTAAATTAAGTCACAGATCCACAGTGTTTATCTCATACTGCAGAAGTTATTATGTGACTGTTGTGTATGATACAAGGCTTGCCTTTTCTGATTATATTCCCACCCTTGCTTAACTTAGCTCCTTCAAAGGTTATTTTGTTCAAAAATACACATTTCCTACTACACTTCTATTAAAAAAAAAAAAAAAAAGACATAACACAACACACCAACAATGAAACAAACACAAGCATTGTACTCAAGCNACCTGCTCTGGCAGGGGGGTTGGACTCGATGATCTCTCGAGGTCCCTTCCAACCCCTGCAATTCTGTGATTCTGTGATTGTTAGAAACACATTTAAAACCAGGGTAGCAAAGAGGGGAGAGCAACAATACTCTTTAGCTTCTTGATGAAATGCAATAGAGTCTGCATATTAAGAGAGGATTTTCCACTGTTCTCTCACATGATTGCCTAATATCCTGTCCCACCTAATTCTCCTTCTATACTCCCCATACTGTCAATGGGCGCACACAACAGTAGAAAATCCACCCCACCTACTTTAGAAATTTGTGCCAAAAGAAAGAATAAACAGATGTTTAAAAGTGCTTGGCTCTCTCTACTGATCACAGTGGTGGCTGAGATGATTTGCTTAGACTGGACAGTCAACTTTTCCTAAATTTGTAAGGGAAGAACTCCTCTCTGAAAGACTTACTAAAAGGCTCACTGTTTAGATCAGCAATAAGGGTTTCCTCAAAAGGCAGTGAATGTACTACAAGCAAGTGTGTACCAGCAATGTCCCTCTGCTCTACTTTCCAAGATTTCTTGGACAAGGTCACTTTTTAGTATCTCAGCCATGAGGCTGGATTCTTTACATGAGTAGGTTAAAAAGAGCCCATTTGCATTGTTTCCTGAGAAAAGGATGCACAAAGGACCAAATCTTTCCTCAGTACATTTGTGTACCTTAAGACTAACTCTGCCTTGTACAGTTTTAAGCAAAGTGTTTGAGGGAATCCAGACACTGGGAAAGGATTATGCAATTAATCCAGATATTCTAAAACACAAAAAAAGAAGAGAAACAACTATAATTTATTGCTGCTAATTTTTGGAAGTCATTTCTTGAGCTCAGGTAGATTAAAGACAGGTAAGGGCAGGCAAGAATACTAACAGTAACTTCAAATCTTGACAAAGTGCTTTGGGGAACTTTTGTACCTTGATGAGCAGCACACGTTTTAGAAGGCTTTGTGTTTGTTGTTTGTCTTGTTCAAGATCCCTTTGGATTCTGGTGGCTGCAGTTTTATTAAAAACTACCCCTATTGTTGTGAGGGCTCCTGAGCTGATGGCCTCAGGCTGAATGCATGCCTTTACAAGTAGCTTGAAATCACTCAATGTCACACTGTCTCTTCTGTTTCATTTTCTGCTTACTGAGCACAGAGCGGAGATGGATGCTTTCACTGGATCTGTCACCTGCAAAGCCTTGGAGGAAGTGCCCAGAAATAAACATGGTGATTTTTCTTTCTGCCCTACTGATAACAGTGGAAGTCAACTTTTTCCAAGAGCTCCTAGAATGTTCTATGTTTAAAGAAAAGAAATATCCTTTTGCACTTATAAACCCTACATGCCTGTTTTCCACCAACCCCCAGTACAGAGAATGCTCTTTGTCTTGAAGGTATCCAAAGGAACATTGTGCTATTTCCCATGTGACTTCAATGTTTGCCGTCACTGGGCTTCCAGAACAGTTCACATCTGTCTCTCTGATCAGAGAATGACTCTGTTACTTTCACATCAGCCTTCTCAAGTCATGAATTTGTTATCTTGCATTTTTCCAACATGCGGAAGAACTTCTTCACGGTGCGGGTGACGGAGCACTGGAACAGGCTGCCCAGGGAGGTTGTGGAGTCTCCTTCCCTGGAGATATTCAAGACCCGCCTGGATGCCTACCTGTGCAACCTGCTATAGGGAACCTGCTCTGGCAGGGGGGTTGGACTCGATGATCTCTTGAGGTCCCTTCCAACCCCTGCAATTCTGTGATTCTGTGATTCTGTGATTCTTTACTTTCCTTTGAATTTGTGTGATGATATTGATCAAAACTTGTTCCCCTTTTATTCCACATCACCACCCTCTATCAGTGAATGACCATGGAGATATACAGCTCTCAGAGCACATACCTTTCTACAGTGCCCATCAAATGCCTCAATGAAACCAAGAAAAGCTGATGAACTTTTCTAGTAGATTTTCATCAGACAGTGTTAAGTTCAAAACAAACAAACAAACAAAGAGCAACAATTTTTATTGTCTCTGAGTATGCAGTTAAAAATCTGAAGTTTTGTAAAAGAAAAAGCAGGGTGACATTTTTTTGTTGATCTCCCTAAGGAAGAAGTGAAACCCAAGTAAGATGGCTTGAGCTTCCCCCAGAGTTAAGACTATTTTTCCACATATTCTAGTATGTGGAAATTTTAAATGTTCCCTCCATGATACTTCCTCTATCTGAATAACTTTTGTTATTTGTTTTCTTTACAGAAGTTGCATCGATCATGGGATCAAAAGACCAGGATAACTAAATCCTTTCCAAAACGCCTGACCAAAAACCCTTCCGTTTCCTATATTAACAAGAAAGAAGAATTTACTGTCTCTTCTTTTTCTTTTTTTTTTTTTTTTTTGGTTCTTTATGTTTTTGTTTGTGGGTTTGTTTGTCATTTTCCTCCTGCTTCTATATACCATCTCCTTGTGTGGCAGTCACTACCAATTCTGATGCAGGGCTTGTTGGTTTGTGGTTTGCTTTTTGGCGATATATTATTTGTTACTAAGAGTAAGATGACAACAAGCAAGTACTTTCACATTTATCATCAGATAGCTTCCTAGTCTCTTCCCATCTGAGTGATAATTTAGAACCAAAAACCTAAAAATCTTATGTCTGTTCACAAGTATTTCTGGATCCCCAAAACATTTTAGAACTGTTCCTCAAGCTGTTGCTAGTCATAGTAACTGCAGAATCGATTACCTCTGACAGTTAAGGCTTTGCCCTTTTTCATAAAACAAATGACTAATCTTCCATTTCACTAAGCACCA
>WBMW01002132.1:56515-111285 GCA_013396635.1 Penelope pileata | reverse complement strand
AAAAAAAAAAAAAGATAAAAAGATATCAAGGAACAGGGACCAACAAGCCTCAGAGAACAGGGACCAGTGGAAATAGATATGTTTTTAGATTTAAGGAGACATCTTTGTTGAAATTCTGGAAACCTTGAGAGAAAAGCAGCCATTAATATGCAGACTAGGGAGTGAGAAGAACTCAGTAGTCCCAAGTTATGTTCATGGCAACTACAAAAAGGGGAAAAAAATAGAAGTGAAAGGCTTTTGGAGTCCTTTTGGGGCCCTTGATAGGTAGAGCAAAAGAATAGTCAAGATGAGGTGGTAAGCATTTAGAAACCAAACCTCACCATAAAGGTACTTTAAATAGCTTCAATATCTTGGTTTCTATCGAGTTACCCTGTCCCGCCTGCTTGTTTTAATGACAAAAACAAACAAACAAACAAACAAAAAAAAACATTTAGTTCGTATTGTAGCTCTCTCATGTTGCAGCCGGTGAAGAACAACTTGATTCTAGCCCACTTCATGCATCATTGCCAAAGTTGTCAGCTGAGTGCCCTACTGCAGAGTCTTTATTAGTGGTGATAATGTGAGAACCAGAAGGGAGCACAGCATGACTTTCAGGGCCTGGGCTGAATTCTCATTTAGAAAAATAATCCCTTTACTCAAAAATGGAGCAAATCTGATAATGAGTCATCAACAGAAAACAAATGGGGAACCCCTGGCAATTAGCGTAAGGGGGTCCATTTGACTCCACAGAACCTATCATAAGGAGCAAATAGATGAAGGTAGAGTTCAGTGGAATCAAATTCATTGGGTACAGCAGGTATGTGCTTTCTATATAGTAATATATTTCTGAAAACTATGGAACAGTCATTAATTATTAGTGTGTAGCTGGTCTAAGAAAAATAAACAGTAGAGATGTAATCTAATCCTGGTTTGTTACTCACTTCAAAAGGTCAGCAGTCAAGGATGGTGACTGTCTTCAAAGTCAAGAAGAGACAAGGAAACTTGACCATCTGATCTCTCTATGGGGAATTTTGAAATGGGAAAGAAAGGATGATTTCATCTTCAACAAGAAGCATCTGTTTCCAAGTGTCTTACAGGCAGAGAATCTGAAGAATAACAAAGAAGTTTATTTAAGTAATGAACATGCAACTACAAAAATATCAAATATTGAGCACTTCTAATTGAAAAAGAGCTCTGTCAGCATCCAACACTCAGATGATCAAAGTCACCACTGGACAGGAAGTCTTAGGAAGTAGGGCTGAAACAGAAATTCTTAGGAGGAATCAGTCCCCATTACAGAGCTGAGAGCCAGTAACAAGAAGTTTCAGCTATAGGCTAGTCTCTCGATGCAACTGCCTATGAAGCTTAAGATGGTCAGGAAGACCCTCTTGTGGGAAGACGAGTCAAGCCACAGGTAACAACCACAATTCCTTGTGCAAGTGGCATCCATAATCAAAAAAGGTGAGATCTTAATTCAGTTTTCCTCTTATTTCACCTCAAATATAAAAGTTTAAAAGCCATAGAGCCATTTTACTCTATACCTTTTCTGCCTGCAATAGAAAGTAGTACTGCACTGTTGAGTTAAAGTTTGTTTAGCTGCTTCTCAGATTGCATCTCAATGCAGTTAACAGTTCTTCATCCTCAATCTGCTGTTGTAACGGTTAACGTGACAAGTGCTCTGTGGGGATCTGACAGCTTCAATAGCACAGAAAGAAACAGTATAGAACCTAGCTATAATTACTTTATATAAATACGATATATTTAGTTATTTAGTTTTAATGGTTAATGTTTGAACATGCAGAAATCTGCACAACAGAGAACTTCCATGATAAAGCTTGACCCTGTGCTGTGCTTTGGATTTGTAATCACTATAGAATTAATTAAAGCAGGAATGGTTCAGGTTAAACTCTGCTTTGTCCTACTTCACTAAGGTGTCATACTTATCCATGCATGTCCATTCTCTCCTGTATCCCAGGGCGCCCAAACCAAAATGAATGACAACCTCATTCTCCTCAGTTCTAGGCAGAAGTTCCAGTTAAATATCCCAGAGATATATATTGCAACTTCTTCACAGCTGCAGTGGTGAGTGTGTTCCGCTGTGTCTACCCTAAAGTTTCAGCTTAGAGCAAGGTGCACTTTTGAAGTGAATCTGCAGACTTAGTATGTTTTGCTTTGTTTGTAGAGCTGTTCTGGTGTGCACAAACTGAATCCCCTGCAGAGGAAAATAAATCAGAAGACATGCTCCTGGAGGTCATCAAATGTGCTGCAGCTGCCAATCAGCATTCCGTTCATAAGATCAGACTAGAGCTACCGCAAAATAATCCTTCCCCCACTTCCCACCTCTGAATATGTGTGCTGTGCAAAGGTCACAGCACCAACTATTTGTCTTTCTAAACCTGCTTCTGTTGTGTTACTATACTTGGTAATATATGTATAATCTTATATGCTTCCCACTGAGCCCACAAGCATATCTGGAGGGTAAGCTTTAGGAGTACTGCAGCATGTCCTGAGGATAGCATCAGCAAGAGTGAGTGTCATAGGTGTCATCTCCTACTATCAAGTAGTCAATAACTCTGCTTCCNACCGTATTTATTTCTTAATTCTCTCCCCCATCCCACTTGGGAGGGGGGAGGGGGAGCGAACGACTGTGTGGGACTTAGCTGTCTGCTAGGTCAAACCAGGACACACATCCTTTCAGGCAACAAACAAGAGTGGCAACAGAGCCCCTTGTCCTTACCACTATTCTTACCAAGAACGTTGTACAGACCAAAAGTGAACTTTCATTTGCTATATAGACATAACAAAAGCAATTACCCAAACAATTTACTCCTTATGGCCTCTCCATTTTTTTTCCAGCCTTCTTTAAACCAATACAGAGGGAAATTCCTCTCTGTTTTAGAGTAATTTCCTTACGGCAAAGATAAGTCTATATTAGAATTCCATGTTTAAAAGTAGATGTTTGGATAAATGGATTTTATGTTTGCAACATTCTGGTTTTTGGGCAAGTCACATTAATTTTGTGCATCCCTTTTTCATCTCTTTAAAATTATATTGGGTTTACGTGGCAAGGTTTTGGTAGTGGGGATGCTGCAGAGGTGTTCTCTGCGAGCAGAGCCAGCTCCAGATGCTCCAAAAGGGACCCACCACTGCCAGAGCCAAACCACGAGTGACACTGGTTGTGCCTCTGAGATAGCAGATTTAAGGAAGGGAAGATCTGCTGCACAGCAGCTGGGAAAGGGGAGAGAAAATGGGAGAGAAATGGCCCTGCAGCCCCCAAGGTCAGTGTAGAAGGAGGGCAGAAGGTGCTCCAGGCATGGAGCAGAAGTCTCCTGAATTCCAGGATAGGCCCATGGTGAAGCAGGCAGTCCCCCTGCAGCCCTTGGGCACCACACAGAGCAGATCTCCACGCGCAGCCATGGAGGAGCCCACAGTGCAGCAGTGGATGTGGCCTGGAGGAGGCCACAGCCATGGAGAGCCCCCGCAGGAGCAGGCCCCAGGCCAGAGCTGCAGCCCGTGGAGAGGAGCCCACCATGGAACAGGAGGTCTGAGGGAGCTGCCACCCATGGGGCCCTGTGCTGGGGCAGTGTGCTCATGAACAGTGGGTCCCATGGCATGGTTATGTTGGGGCAGTGCTTGGAGAGCTGTAGCCTGTGGAAAGCCCATGAAGGATCAGTTCAGGAAGGATGGCATCCCATGGGAAGGACCTCATGCTGGAGCAGGGAAAGAGAGTGATCATGAAGGAGCGGCAGCATTATGGACAGACCACAGCCCCCATTCCCTGTTCACCTGTGCCGCTCAGGGGGAGGAGGTAAAAAAAGTTGGATGGTCTTAGTTTGCTTTTAGTCTCTCACTGTTGTAGTCTGCTAGTAATAGACAATAAATTATATTAATCTCTCTATGTTGAGTCTCTTTTACCTGTGATAGTAATTGGTAAGTGATCTTCCTGTCCTGATCTCAACTCTTGAGACATTTTTCGACATATTTTCTCCCCTTCTTTTAAGAAGGAGAGTGAGAGAGAAGTTGTGGTGAAGTTTAGCTGTCCATCATGGTGAAACCATCATAAAAATGAAGGTAATAGTTCTTCAAAACCCCTGTAATGATGCCAAAAGGTACCATAACAATGTTTAAGATTATCAGTTTCCAAAAGTTCGACACTTCACAATGAGAACATTAGCTCCTGTCCAAAATTTCTTCCAGAATATACCAAGTAACAATAACTTTGTATTTTCACTACTGAAAAATTTGCCCTAGCTGGAAGAAAAAAAGCATAAAACTGTGCTAAAGTGAAAAATATTCCGATCTCTTAAATACAAGGACCTTTTCATTTTTCCTATGAAGACTATAGAGATTTTTTCTGTTTAATCCAAGTCAGTTTGACCATTTCTCAGTCACAACTGACACACACAAGATCAATTCACATCTGTGCTGAATCTTTCTTCCTACTGTGTTTAATTTCTCTGTCCAAAGCCATCATTTAAATAAATAAATAAAAACCTTTGTTCCTTCATCTGTGTTCCAAGCTACAACTGTTTTCATTAAAAACAACAAAGGTTTTCTGGGTAGGTTGTGCCTTTAAACCTAGAAATTAATTACTGATAGGTGCTCCTGCTGTCAAGCAACCTTGCATTTAACTAGCTGAAGCCCAAATAACACAAAATCCATTCAGAGGCCATTATCAAGCCATGTTTTGAACTTCTTATTGGTGTACATTGTTTATCTTTTTCAGCTTTAACCAAGTCCTTTATCATTTTGAGTGTTTCTCTAAGTCACCTTGAAATTGTCTCTTTTGCAGAGGAAAATCTGTCAGCATTTGCTTTTTCTCTCCCTTCATTCCCCTGAACAAATATTCTCCATTTATCTCAAACTACCTTTTTCCAATCAGTCTCACAAAAAAAATTGCTCAAAAAGGTATAGCACAGATGTTCCACAACAAACTCTTTGTTAAAACATTTTTTTGCTTCCTGCTTCTGAACCTTCCCAAAGCTATTTAAGGGGCTGGGTTTTTGTTGCTGTTGTAGGTATGTTTTTTTTTCAATCGTGCCATAAATTTTTCAGTAGGTTCTTGAATGAACCCATTGGAGAGTTCTTAAAGTAACAATAGAGAGATTGGCTCTAAGCATTTGTCATTCATTGAATTTCTTTTCTATAGTCTGCTTGAAACTTTCAAAGTTAGTTAAGACTTAAGATTCCTTTCACACATGACTTTTTCTAAACAAATTATACATTTTGAATTTCAAGATATTCCCTCCCAACAGCCATGCAAATTGGTTCTAATACTGCAACTGGTACTTAGGAAGAGGCTCTGTAATTACTGGATGCGTATTGTGGATCTTTGTAGGTGGCAACCAAATTACACTGTCAGACACTGTGAATCTGACTCATCCTTGGAAACTTTCAAAAACTTAGGTTTGGAACCTTGCTAATTGGCACTCTCTTCTCTCAGAGGGGCAACTTGTGTGCCATAAGCACAGTTAGCTCACTGGAACTGAACCACAGCAAAAGCAACACCCTTCTGCATCTGTATTTCCCCTGTAGGGAAGCTGTACAGTCATGACCACATGAACCTCCATATGTATGCATATGTACACACAGATCCTACAATAGTTCCCATTTCAAAAAGTCAACATCTATACACTAACCTTCAACTACCTACTGCTCATATTGCAGGCAATATCTGTGCTATTTTTAACATCACTGTGCGGCAAGAAAGAGGAGATAATGGCCACAACCATATGTGCATGTACAGAACAAACTAGACATGATAACAAACAGTTACATACCAGTAAGATTACTTTTGAGCTTAAACAGGTCATTCCATTTCAGGAGCTTGAAATTATATTAACACTACTTTACAGGTAAGAAACAGAGGTAAGTCTTGGCCAATGCTACAGGATCTGTTTGGAGTATGAAGTAACTGTTTCCTGTGCTTTCCAATAGAAGACCTTGAGATGGAGCGCAGCAATGAATCTTGGGGCTATGTCAAGGCAGCTTCTGTGCTCACTCAGATCTTTCTTCTCTCTGAGGATCTCTCTACACAGCCATAATGTGCCTATGGCCAGATTGGTGCCCATCACTAGGAACTGGAGAGAGACATCTGCCTTATTGTGCCCTGCTCAATATATATCACATATAACCAAGGTGTGCGCTAAGAATAGCCCCATCGCTTCTGACCTGCTGTGAGATTTCTTGAAGATCAGCTTGCAAGGTACTATTAATCTTCACATAATTTCCTGCTCTAGAAATGGGATACTGCTCTGAAAAAGCTGGCAATATAATTTTTCATCGTTGTGACTCTCTTTATTTATTTTTCTCTGGGTTGTGGCTTCTCTAGTGTGGACAGCTGCTTCAAAAATGTTGAAAGATTTTTACGTTTTCAAAGTTAAAAAAAAAGAAAAAGCCAAAAAATCTTTTTTTTCTCAGTTACCAACTTTTAAGTAGATAACCAAATCTTCTAAGCTGCTTGCTCAGATAAATGTCCATTAATACGTTCAAAATGATTTGTGATTGTGTAGATTGCAATTAAAACAAATGGCAGAAGAGAGCAATCCTCTAAATAACTACCGAAAAGTGCTTCCCTCTTCAGAGTGCTCGTAGTTATTGTTGTGAACAAAGTAAAAACCACTAACAGCACAGGTCCCCTTACCTGAGATCAAAGCTTTCACCTTATAAGCTTCTCTTATTTAAAGATCTTTCTGATATACGTGTCTTAACTGCTCTGGGAAAGTATAGGGGAATCTCAGCAAAACCTGACTATATTCATTGTCCCAATTTTCCACCACGCTGTCTACACTGGTGGCAGAGCTAAATGGTATACCTTCTTTCACCTTGCAAATCCCATGATATCTTTATAGAGAACAAAGACATTGGTTTTGTACAGCACCTCTCACTCAAGGTATCTTTAAAGGTTCTTTGCAAGAAGAAATTGAATAGTGACGACCCAGAATCCATGGCAGCAGATGAGATAGAAACGTAGTCTTCAAAAAATGTCTGTTTGGAATGTCTGTCTGAGATCCCTGGAGACTGGGTCTAGGCTTTTTAATAGAAGAGATATTGGCTATAATGGTTCTTTTCCAGTAATATTTTTCTTTTCCACAAGATTTTAAACTTGGTTGCTTAAAGCAGGCACTCAGAAATGAAGTCCATTTAATGGCACATTGGGAAGATGCTATTTTTAACAAAGCAGTACTATGACTCCCTCATTCCCTCTGTTTTTTGTTACTCTAGCACAGTGTCAAACAGTGATCTGAAACTTGGTACAAAAAAACTAAAGCACAAAACTTCTGGTTGGGAAGAAAGAGAAAAATGGTACCTTAAATAACCACTTAGGCCACCATTCCTACTCTGCTTCATGTTCAGTTCATCAAGCTCTTTATCAGACAAGTATAAAACAGTGAATTAAATTATGACACAGCACAGCATTTAATCATGTCTGGCATTCCAGTCATAACAACAGTACCTTTGAAAACAGATCCAGACCAGCAATTAGATCATGAATGTAGCTCTCGTGGCTTGGTGTAACAAAACAGTTTTGCTTCTCTCTATTGACTTTCCTTTGGTTTACCTTCTAATAATTTCTTACAGTGCTAACCATTGAACACATTACCAATAGCCTAGTACCTCTAAATTACCACTAAGCTCTCTCTCCCTCTTAGATATTTATACACTGAATTAAAATCACAGTAGGACATCTATGACTTTGCTTCTACTTGCTGAGATTTAAGTTGCCTCTCTCTTCCGTTGATAGATGCATGTAGCATAATGCAAGCAGGATATTAAAAAGCTAATTCTTTTTCTTTCCCCTCTTTGAATATCNCTTCATCTTTATCATGTTTAATATCTTTTTCTTTTTTTTTTTTTTTTTTTTTTTAAGGATCAACTAACTCTAGTAGCTCTTTTGTATTCCTTTATTAGCTTGCAGCATGATTTGTTAAGCATGACATTGCAAAACAATTTAAAAATGTAAAAGCGTGGCCATGATGAATGTGTTTTTTAAAAAGGTTTAATCCACCATTTAGTCTGATTTCCCCTCTTTGGTTATTTCACTTTTTTTTAAGTGGGCATATGGCAAAAAGACTAAGGAGATTTCTGCAATAAGAACAATCAAAATAACAAGAACTCAGCCTGTGTCTGTAAAAAATGAAAAAAATGACTGGAAATATTAGATTGATGGCTAAGTTTGTAAGTCCTGAACTAAAGTGTATTTGAACTGAACGTGTGCCATAGATGAATTCAGTCTCATTCGGACACTAGATGGAGAGCCACTAAAAACAGCCTGCTAAATCTTGCATTGCTGTCTTTTCACCAGCACAAGAATGTGAGTTGTAGTGGTGGGTCTATCCATGCTTGGCCATTAGTGTTGCACCCATGCAATCTGTCAGTAAAGCACCATCTGTTCAAAATGGTAGCGCATGCAGTGCTAGGCCCACAGCTGGGACTACAGAAAATCACAAGCAACGCTGGATCAGGCTACAGGGGCTTTATTCTCCTTCAGATCAAAAAGACTTCTGTTTTTTCTGTTGTAAACATGAGTTGCTTCTGGAAGTTTGATTAGAGATCACAGAATCATAGTGCAACAAAAGTTGGAGGGACCACAAAAAATCACCTGATCCAACCTTTCACATAAAAGAGTGCCTAGATGAGATTATCTAGTATACTGTCCAGAAGCATCTTGAAAACCCCCAGTAGTAGGGATTCTACTACCTCCCTGGGGAGGTTGTTCTAGTCATTGATTATTCTCTCTGCAAAAGATGTCTTTCTTATATCAAGATGAAACCTCTGCCAGTGAAACTGGTACCTCTTGCCTCTTGTCTTCCCCACGAGGCTCCTTGTGAAGAGAGAGCCTCCATTTACTTTGTAGCCAGACTTTAAGTACTAGAAAACTGTGATGAGATTCCTCCTAAGCTTTCTCTTTTCTGAGGTAAAAAGACATAACTCTGCTTTCCCCACAGGGCAGGTTCCCTAGCCTTTTGACCATATTTGTGGCCCTCCTTTGGACCCTTTCCAATCTGTCCAAATCTTTTTTGAATTCTGGGGACCAAAACTGGACACAGTGCTCCAGGTGTGGCCTGATAAGTGCTGACTAGAGGGAAACAACTCTATCTCTGCTAGTAATTCCCCTGCAGATGCAGCCCAGGATCCAATTTACTTTTGTTGCACAGAAACACATTCAGATCTTCATCAGCAAAGAATCTGCTTAAGTTAAATATGGGAACAAATGGAGGAACTGAAGAACAGGTAACAATGCTGAAGTTGAAGGTCATCTAGTCCACTACAGATCAAAACAGATCAGCTAGAGCAGGTTTTGCAGTACCATTATACACCGAGGCTTTGAATATCTCCAAAGACGTAGACAACTGTTTTGGTCCCATAGAATGCTTCAGCAGGATATCACTCTGTATGTTTGCAGACATGAGCAATTAAATAGATAAATCACTAAAAGTATTTCCAAGCACGTACATGCTTTCTTTTCTCTGGAAATCTGTCTTTACTCAGATTAGAAAAATCTCAAATAGTCTTTAATAGTTGGAGATTACACAGGAATGCCATCAGCAAATTCATTCTTGGTCTACACATCACTTGCAAACTGTTTGTTTCACTGATTCCCCATTCGCAGCTCATGCTCTGTTGCTTTGTTACATAGGTCAACCTTTTTGTTTCTGGATGATTTATGTAATTCTTCAACCCAGCACAAAATCTAAATAGGAAATTTTTACACTACATGAAGTATTATCTCGGTAAATGTTTGTGCATTTCAGCTTGACATTTGCCTTATACAGTAATAGAAGACCTCAAGCACTCAAATGATCACGAAATACACATACAAACAACTTGCAAACAAAGCCATTAAATCTGAATTCACTCTCAAATGTGAAAAAATATTCACAGAAAAACTGATCCTAACATTTGCTGAGCACTCACTAATCAATGCTCAGGAAGTATGTTTGTTTATGGTCTTCTCTGGTCAATGCATGATTTTGAAAAACACCTTATATTTCTTCCAGTTCTACTTGTAATTCCTGGCAAATGGGCTTCCCCATTGACACAGTGTACGTTGTCAACAGCTGGTATAAAATTGCCTGGAGCCGCTCTTGCCGCATTCCTCAGGGGAATTAGCTCTGCAGTTGTTTGACCTCCCAAAAGAAGAAGATTAGGAAGTCCTTTGGGAATTTCACTGAACAAATTCTTTGTTATTTTGAGGAACTAAATCATGTCTCTTGAGCATTTCTGTCTATTCCAGGTTTGTAATCTAGCTGTGAGCTTGTTTCAAAGCATGAAGTGGCAAAGCCTGTGTGGGTACATGGAGTATTTTTCCTGGCAGCTGGTCTGGACCTCCAGCCCATGGCCACTCATGACTGTGTTAGACAGAATCCAGAGCTCCAGAAATGCTGCCTCATGCTACTTTGGGCAAAGTGCTTCCTGGTCCATTTGACCTTTTCCATCAGAAGCACATTTCTAAAATTTAATTCTTATATTTCCTTTTTCATTGCTTTCTATTTTGTTGTTGTATAACAAAGGGTAAAAAATTCATTAAGCGTTAGTAATATTTATGTATTTATATGGAATTATCAAGTTCTTATAATGAAATAATCTTTTTTTTCCTAAATAAGTTCAACTCTGAATTGTTCCTGCTTCACTTTATTAGGCTATTTACCACATTTTAGCACAACATTGTTGGCTTTTTTTTTTTTTTTTCACTTCTTCAAATTTGATATCTTCTATGTTGTACATGGATCTCCAGCCACAGAAGTCTGACGTACCTGTCCCGCATAAGACTGAGTCCCTGATGCAGAGTACTGAGAGTTCTAGCTACACGGAGAGCAACTCTGCTCGTCACAGGACTCAACTTTGATTAGGACCTCACTGGTTCTGAGCTTGTGAGTTCTCATTCCCTGTTTTAATCCTCATGAACCTCCTAACCTTTCTGGTTTTCTACCTTTTGTTTAATTGAGTTCATTGCGCTCATTCTCATTTTATTGTTTTCTCCATAATTAGAAAAGCTTTCTTGCTTTTTTTCCCCCTTCAGTTTGCAGCTTACTTCTGAAGCAAAAAACCCACAACCAGCCAAACACAACAAACTGTGAAAAAAACAGTGACTAGGAACAAGAATTCTAAACAGTGTTTCAGATACAGAAATAGATAAATGAGTGGAGCTAAGTAAAATAGACCCAAATTACTAAGTAATGTATTAAGTGAAGAGTGCTGTTACTTTAACTGACATTAATAAAAACTGATGGATGTTCATATCGATGCAAGCTTGAGTCTTTTATTTAGGAGCCTAACTTCAAGTACCTATTTTTGACAAACATGTTCAAACTATCCAAGTGGAGAGAGAAACATAATAAGCAGAAAAATATACTGCGAATGACTGTAATATTCCATATATGCAATAAAAACAATGACAGCTACTTCTCATCAGGCAGGAAAATTCCTCTGTATTTAAAAGCATATGAAGAAAAAAAGAGACAATACTCTTTTCGTTATTGTGTTATTCAGGGCACAAGTTTCAGAGGGCATTTTTAGCAGGCTTCTACAATGCTAGATAGCATTACTGTCAATGTCGACTGACATCATTTACAGTTAACACATTAGAAAGGGAATTGACATGTTTTATCTTCCCATAAGGACACATCTTCCCATAAAGAAACATCCTATAGATCAACAGTAGTTCCAGAGAAACAGTGAATAAACCAAAGACAGTTGATACTGGCTTCAAATTCACTGAAGATGTTCAAATGCTGCCCTGAACTATCTAAATATTTTGACAGTGGGAATAGGCTGGAAATATCATTAAGTCAGCATGTCTTATGCAATTTCACATTTCCCTGTTTCCGGTCATTTTGCAAATAAGCTGTTTTCCTTCACAGCTTATTGAAATTAGTGGATTTTACACCTTCCTTGAGCTTAGGAACAACTCTAGCATGAGGTTTCTCTTTTATATTTTGACACTTGCATTTTTACTCCCAACAGGAACTAGAAATTATAGATGCGTAGTTTCAGAGGCACCCATGGAAGTAACAGGCAATTTGGAGATTCAGGAGGGCTGGAATCAGAAAGGCGATTGTATATAAGTCATCCAGCAAATCCCTCAGTGAGAGCACACACACAAAGTGGAAAGAGAAAAAAAAAGAAAAAAAGATCCTCTTTTGCATTTCTGCTAGTATTTGTAAAATGTATACAGCCAAGTTCAGCTGTTGAAGCAGACAGATGGTCTCACTGTAGTTCAGAACGCCATCCTGGGGGGACCTAACCATACAGTGACCCTCCCTCAGCCTGTGCCCAGATGGGACTTCTGTCTTGCATCAGCTGCTGCAAAAATGCACTTACTTTCTGTAATAACATTTTATCTTTCTCTGAGCCTCCACAAGAGAGCGAAGAAATTGCAGTTCAGATACTGATCTTGTTACATGGACAATTCTTGAGTCTCCCATATCATAAATGAAGTTTTTTGAACTTCACAGTCAACTGGAGCTCAATTCTCTGTCCAGGTAACCCTGTTACGATGCCTCGTCAAGATCCGGTATACTTTGCTTCACACCCCTGCGGTGATTGCAGGCTCAGGAAGACACTCAGGCATCACCTGACTCCTGATCTCAGGCAGGATTGCCTTGCAAATGGATTAGCAAAGCTAACCTATGAGCTTTTTTCCCCTCTTACTCATTAATGAAACTTCATCTGATGAATTAATCACTAGAGAATTCAGGAGAGTATGAAAGCTGTTGTGCAAGGAAGAGAAGGGAAAGGTAAGAAGTGATTAATGTGTGGAAATGTTAAAGGAGAAGAGGAAAAAAAACATGAGTTTTTTTGAACTTGTTTCAAAACAGCCAGGAAAAAAAAAATGAAGGAAAAACATGATGAGCGCAAAGTACATAAAAAGCCATGTTGAGGTAGGCATAGCATAACTTACTTCTGGGATTCACTGCTGTAGTAAGTCTGCATCTGACTTTTAAACATGAATATTTCAAAAGTGAGAGCTCCTCTGGAACAAGTCGCATTAGCTTCTATGAGTTCACACTGGAAAAAAAAAATGAGAAACAGTGATCTATTAGGAGTCATGAATATAAGCTTAAAGGCTTTCTACAAAGTTGATTTTTCAGGCCCATTGTGTAGATCTATTTCAATGCCTGGATCATTTAGCAGATAAAGGAGTTCTGACCTTTCTTCTCATCAGTTTAGCTGCTAGAAATGTGTGCTTAATTCGCATGCTAAAAATCCTAAGGACATTTTTATTGAATATAATAACGCAGCATTGCAGCCACAGTAACCAGCTTTTATACTGAAAGAGAATGGCCACTTTAATTAATTTTCTCAAAACATTACCAAACCTTATTAAACTAATCAACCATTTGTGTTATCACTCAAATTCACTTTAAGTTATACAAATGCAATCTTAAAGTCTCTAATCTATAATGCTCTATTTTAATTATTTATTTTATGTGAGAAATGACAAAGGCTTATAGTTTAACATTTCAGAGCAAGTTTCTATTGCAAGTAAAATAAAATCCTACTCCATCCCCTTCATATACTGCTGTCTTTAAAACAGCAGATGACTTTCCATTCATTTTACAGTCTTTTTGCACACCTACAGAGCGGTTCTTACTCCATCCTGATCTCTTTCAGGTTGCTCTGTGTATAAATCCATGGTAACAACAGGCACACACCTTTTTCCCTGGTGCCAGAAGAAATGCCAAGGCCTGCAGTAGCATTGTGGCCAGTCTCTAGGATAGCTCTACCTTCAGGTCTGGAGGGGAGAAGCAGGCCAGAAAAGCTTCCATTGCTGCTGTCTACACGGTTTGCTTTTATAGATTCGGGTAGCATTTTGGAGTACCAGCATTTGATTCCTTTGTTGACTGCTATCTTTATATGAAAGAAAAGGTAAAACAACTCTTTTGAAAAATAAGTAAGTTTAGTAAGATTTGCCATGCTTTGTTAAAAACGCATATACTGTGTGTTAAAGAGAATCAAACCAAATGCAAGGCAAAAGCCTTCTGATTAAGAGATTACAAGGATATACACAATAAAGCAATGGGACTCCATTCTTGTATTATTTTTTCATTCAAGACTTTCATTCTTGCTTTTTTTTTTTCCATTTCCTATAAATTCTTCTGGGATAGACTATAAACTTTTCAGAGAAAAAGATCTTATAATTGAAACAACATTGTTTGACAGTATTTCACAGCATCTTGGGTCATATCACTGGTTTCTGTGGTTCAGCATTTGTGATAAAAAAAAAAATGCAAAATTTTAACGAAGTTGAGACACCCAAAACTTCCACGTCCAGAGATGTTTCCTGATTTTTCTTTTGTGCCTCTTCTATCTATTCAGAAGACTAAAGATGCTGCAGATTTTCTACTCCAACTTGTATTTCACTAGCCACCAATGATGACAAATTCTTTTCAAGTTGCAGTTAGGAAGACAGCATAGATTGAAACTCTTCCTTTTTATTATTGCTTTTGATGTACACAAATTCTTTAAGAGGAATTTTAACAATTGTTGTTATTGCATGTCCCCTTTCCCCTTCAGTTGAATTATTCACACTTTGTTGTCATAGCAATCTGTTCTTTCTCTGAAATGTTTAATAACTAGCCTTGTCTCCAAAACAGACAATGAATCAAGGTGTAACAAAAGCCTTATTAACTAATGTGCTTTGAGACAGATACATTGTTTGTCTCCCACTTACACTTGCTGTAAAGCTTGTTGTCAATCCAATCTGATAATATTAGTGATGACAGCAAAGATGCCTGTTAGAAACTCCCTTTACTTAAGCTAGCTTCTTAAACAGTGTCCAGCTCTTTTGCAGAGTAATAAACCTCTACTTTTCTGTTAGTCTGACTCCTTTCAAAGCAGAAGTAGAGAGCCCCTGCTCTCTGCAGAGGACTCCTCTTCATGGCAGCTGTGGAACTGGAGATCAGGAGACACTAAAAATTCCTAATGGCGTCACAGCTTAAGATGAAGAAGAATGACAGAGGTATTTTTCACTGTCTTAAGCCTGTGTTTAAATTATGCACCCATTTAACCATGCCCACTTTGCACACCAAAGTCCACTATAGCGAGCAATGCAACTGATATTTTTGCCTGAGCACTGTATTAGAGCTCGCTGTAACATTTCCACTTATAATACATCTGAGGAGGAAAAATCTGACAGTAAGACAGTATTCAGTCAGTATGCAGACTTGAACTTTTCCCACTGTTTTCACAACAATGTCTTTGGTCAATATAGCCAGAGAGGTTAAACATGCCCTTCAATTTTTACTTCCTTTGGCACATGGGTGTCCAAACTTTAGGCTTGTCTGGGCCACACTGAGTGAAGAAGAATTGTCTTGGGCCGCACATGAAATATCTACTATAGTTAATATACACAACTAACAAAACTTTTACAAATATTTTTATTAAAACATAAAAGAGAGCAACAAAAACATAAAACTATTGGGATGTTTGACCTTGTTTTTCAGAACTAGTGCTTGAGTCTGGTTCTATGGAAGTGGCTGCAAGTCTTAGCAATTCTTAGTGACTTCTCAGGATATCCAGAGATTTTTTTTAGGAAAGTTTACTCTTCCTGCGCTTCATCCTTGAAAACAGTCGTTCACAAATGTACGTACTGCCAAAAAGTGACGACGTGAATAAGCCATGATTGTGAAGCAAGGAATATTTTTCTCTGGTAAGACAGGTCTTGCAGAAGTCTACTGGAGACATGATCACATTTTTCTTTGAGTTGAATGTCTGATTGCAACTCCATACATTCCATTTGAAAGTTTGCAGGTAATGTATTTATGTCTACTGAAAATGCAGTTGCAAATATACCAAAAAATTGATGATTTTTCTAGCAATCCTGAAACTTATCCTTAAATTTCTTTATCAAAACAGAAAACAAGGCTGCATGTACTGCACTGTTCACAGGATTGCATTGTGTTTAGCCAGTACATCAAAATGCATAAAATTATTTTCCATAACTTGAGTTAGCATGGCACTGTGCCCTCCCCACATCCTGGCTTCAGCTCAGTCATAGTTGCTGAGTGAGGGGTGTGGGCCTGGACGCGGGCCCAGGCCAGGCTGCCACCACCATAACAGCTTGTCAGCAGGGGCCAGGCCAATTACAAACAGTACTGGGCCACACGTAGCCCATGGGCTGGACATGCTTGCTTTAGCAGAAAGATACCTGATTCTGAGGTTGTGGATGTCCTGTCCCTGGAGGTGTTCAAGGCCAGGTTGGATGGGGCCATGGACAACCTGATCTAGTACCTAGATCTGGAGGATGATAGCCCTGCTTATGGCAGGGAAGCTGGAACTTGATGATCCTTGAGGTCCCTTCCAGCCCAGGCCATTCTAAGATTCTCTGGCAACGGTGCCACCTTACACAACTGAAGACCTGAAATTGCACTAACAATGACATTTTCCCTTCCTTCAGTGAATGCTGGAGAATAGTATGGGTGACCATCAGGCTGCAGCACTGCTCTCCTGGAAGCTCTAGCTGTTCCCAGCTTCTCAGTCCAAATCCACTCCAACCCAACCAATCTGTTTCATTCCCTGCACGCTCTCTTTTTTTTTTTTTTTTTTTTTAAGATCAGCAATAAAGCGCTTTAAAAGTAATTTTGAGCTCACTGAATGGATTCTACAGTCATTTAACTTAGTCTGTATTCCCCTGACTTTAGAGTTTATGGGAGCTCTGGATGTCAGTTCGTAAAGCTGAAAAAGTGGTGCCATCCACAAGAACAGAGGAGCAAGTCTGTCTCAGTTGAATTTACTCCAGGCAACTATATAATCGCTACCCACACTCAGTCTGCAGTTTTGTATATATCCTGTACTGGTTTTCCCTTGGCAGAAACAGTCAACACTGTTGTTTTTAAGGAGGTGACATGCTGTACCAAAACCAGAGTTGTAAGTGGTGGACAAATGATCTATAGGCTGAGTTACACATCTGTGTTCTTCTGTAGGGTTCTGAATGAGCACTGAAGGGCTCAGCTCAGTGTCAATATCAGCCAAAATCTACCCATTAGTCAATGGCAGCCTTGTTCTAAAACCTCAGTGTTTGACCTCTGAGTGGTAAATCAGCTGACACAGTCTATAATAAACAGTTCTTCCTCTTGAGAGGCCTGACAGAAATGAAAATCATTATAGTTTCTGATACTGGTTCTGATTCAAAAGTAACAGTCCACTTTCTTGGAAGAGAGTTTATGAGAATAACAAAGGCTTACATTAAGACACCAGCTGCCTTCAAGCCTGAGTAAGGTATTTGGGATGAATGCCTTATTTTTGCCCAGCCTGCTGGGATGACAAAAAACTACATTTTAGGCCAAGTGCACGCAACAAAAGGTTGCTTCCAGGGAGGAATATGAAACCAGTTGCGCTCCCCAGAAGCCTTGCTTTGTTGGCAAAAATCCCACTAGACGAAAACTGTCGTTTAGGGAAGTGATGCCAGGAGACAACAGATGACCTGCTTTTGTTTCACTTCTACTTGCGGTGTCTGTATGGGGACAAAGGACTAATTTTTCCAATATAGCTATCAGAAGAACTGCTGTGAAGACCAGATGTTAACACTGAAAGATGGGCATGGGGACACAGCACTTTTTCAATTTCATTCCAACTCTGAAGCATTTTTTGTGTTGCCATTATTTAACTACTTTTCCCTGTATTTTGTTCATTCTGCCTATTGTTTTTGCAGTATCTACACCCCAAAAATTCCCTTCAGTCAGAGAAGGTCAGAAAAGCTCCTTCTTAGCAGGCTTTGCTCCTGTAAAGCTCTTCATTTGCTTTTCTATCCACATTGGCAATTAAATATCCAGCATCTTTTATTCATCCTCAGTTTGGTATATGCATTTGATCTAACACACAATTCATCTATTCAATGCCCTATTGCAAAGGTCCACAGAGTCCTTCTGAGGCTTCTGAGATCCATGTATTAAATGAAAAGCAGAATTTGCATGACTGGGATTGAGAATAGTTTGTGACACCAGTGTTCATTTGACCTATACCAAAACCGAATTTATATTTTTTCCTAAATCATTATTTGCTATTGTGCATCTATTTTATCTCATAAATGTGTAATGAATGATCTCCGGGTTAGACTTTTTAATCACACATTAAAATCAAAACAAGAGATGCAAAAGAAAAGCAACATTTAAAAATAAATTTCTCAGGCTCAGACAGAATAAGAATAGAACAAAAATATCTGGATGATTTAGTAAGTAATTAGCATTTTGAAGCAATCGTTTTCCGTGCAAAATAAATTAATAGTACAGTACACAATATGTGGCTGTGTGTCAATTTGAATGGAAATCATGCTGGTTTTAAGATCACATAAAAATACAGATCTTGTCCAGCAAAATGTACCAGCTTGTTGAATCCCTTGGATAAATTCAGCTTGTCTCGTTAAATCAACTATCATCAGAAAAAAGGCCATGCTGAAATCTGTTTGTCAAGACTTACATGAAGAACTGCACTCCTGGAGTTCTAGCCCAATTCCCTAAGTTGTTTGTTTTTTCCCCCCACCCCCCCCCTTTTTTTTTTCCTCCTTCATCTTCGTTCAGGCCTTACCTCCACCAGCTTGATATTTTCCCCACGTCATATACTAAATAAAATACCAGAACGATCTCACAACTCAATGCTAGCTCCCACACCCCAGCACACCAACATTATGACATCTTAATGTACTGATTGGTTCTGCAACTTTTGTGATCCAGTGAATTAAAAGAAAATTTATCTTTTTTGGAATTCGAACGTTCTGTTACTTCTGTGGACAAGGCAGTATCATGTAGGATCATTGTTATGAGAAAGAACCACAAGTAATCTCCTTTGCAGTGTGTCAGATACAATCCATCAATACGTTGGGCCTTGTTAATCCTCCCAGACAGCTCCAAAGCTGTAGGATTGAGCTGAAAGCTGAAGTCTGGAAACAAAACAGTCGATAGTCTCATCCCTTTCTTGTGCTACCTATATGGATATCAACATCGGCCTACAGTGGGTAACAGCCTTCAGTGGTTTGAAATGCTCTTAACTCTCAACAGAGGCTTCAAAATCTCTCTTATTCCATTTCTGTCCCAGGCAGCAAAACAAACAAACAAAAATCCTCCTAAAAATTGCAGAGCTGATAGCCTCCTAAATGAGTGACAGAAACAAAGTACGTTCCTGTGAGAATGTGTGATCCGTGTTCTATGAATCAGGCATACGCAGCTCTATTCTTTCCATCCATTTATCCTGTCCCTGATCAAAATTGAAACCTGAATGCAAAAGCCAACGGAGCCCAATGACTGTTATCCTGGCATCTTTGCCATGCTATACCTCTGGGGTGCAGCTTCTTACATGTGATACAGTATTCTTTTTATTCCCCAGGTATATGGAGGTGCCTAATGAAGCAGCACCCAGAGCTGCAGTTTTTGTGGTCTAATTCTCCTTAATACCACAGCAATGACTCTCCAGAGCTTAAATTCAGGAAACAGCATTGTCCTTTCAAACCGCATTCACTACCTTCATTATTGTCTCAGACACGTAGTTTTCAGCTGAAAGCTTCTAAACACTTCCTAACTAAGAAACAGCTTACTTTGGGGCCTTAAAAACTCCTTCAAAGGTTTGCAAAAGAAATATGAACAAAAGTACCACAGACTGCATCAGATGCCTCTGTTCTTCAGAGAGCTTTATTTCATTAGAATGGATTTATACTTTCCCAGCCTGGAAGAGAGAGCCTCTTAGCTATGGACCATGCTGCTGAAAGATGCCGTGTTGCTTTTAGAAACTGTGTCTAGTTCAAAATGGAAATTCTTTATACAGTTCTTCCATGACCTTTTCTCAAACTGACTCCTTATTTCATACGGGAAACCAAACTGCTCTTTTTAGGAGAAAGTAGGAACACCTTGGCTTTGTTGCCATTCCACAACTATATCTGACATCCTTGAAAAATACGATCTCTGGAAGAGTCAGAATGCAGCCTGCAAACACCGTGTGGCCAATTAACAGCATTAGTGACTATAATCCTTTTCTGGTTTCAGCAGGCAGGCCTGGAAACACCACACAGCCTTTTGCTCACCCCCCCCTCCTCCCAGCTGGGATGGGGGAGAGAATCGAGAAATAAGGTAGAACTCGTAGGTTGAGATAAAAACTATTTACTAACAGAAAAGGAAAATAGAGTAAAATAACAGTAATGATAATTATATACAAAACAAGTGATTGTACAAAGCAATCGCTCACCGACTGCGACCGACGCTCAGCCAATCCCCAAGCAAACGGGCCCTCCCTGCTCACTTCCCTTCCTTTATTACATGTTGTCATATGATATGGAATATCCCTTTGGTCAGTTTGGGTCAGCTGCCCCGTTCTTGTCCCCTCCCAGCTCCCTGCGGCCCCCCTAGCCTCTTCACTCTCCTGGCAGAGACATACAAATGTCCTTGATTCTGTTCAGTGCTGCCAGGTGTTATCAGCTTTGTTTTCTTTCTAGAACCAAAACACAGCTTTGTAGCAGACACTAAGAGAGAAATTTTCAGTTAGAAACTATGACAAACCCATAAGGCAACGCTTTGCCACGGGCAACTGAATAAGCAGCTGCCAGAAGACGACATCACCACTGGTTATATTGCTAAAGGACTGCGGGTATGCAGTGTTCAGCTCCTCTGCACTTCTGGAGGACTCACAAATATGTTTGAACCCTGAGAGACATTGCTAGTCCCAGGCTGGAGAAGCAGAGGACAGCAGGAATGTCAAGCTGATACCAACCAAAGTGCACCTGGCCCAGGGCAGCTGAGCTCTATCGCTGGACTGACCACTCAGTTACATCTACATATATGATCCTCTCACAGAGTTTGGGCATAAACTTTCCTCCTGTTTCCATTAAAGGGAAAGGCTGCTGGCAGAAACGCACTCATAATCATAAGCTTCAGCTCTCAAGCTCTCACCTGAACTGACTGTTCTTATGGCTTCTGCCTACAGGATCTCTCCTGTCCCTTCTGCTCTCTCTCTCTTTGCCTCAAAGAAAAGCTCAGTAATTTATACCTGTGAGTTAATGAGCCAGCCTGCCTGACCTGACTGTCAGGATGAATCTATAGGCTGGTTCTGCACCTCCATGCCTTACTGACACTCCCTCTCATGAACGTACCATCATTTAATAGCACTTTTCTTCTGTATTAACCCAGTGGTGATTCTAACACACCTTAGAAGCATGAAGTGATCATAAACATTATTTACTTAAGGTGAGTCCTACAGACCAGCTGCATCCTAGGTGTTTGTAATCATCTGGATCAACATCTGAATAAACAACATCTGTTGATGGCTACAGGTTAGTGGGCAGCCATTTCTGTCCTTTTGCATAACTCTGTATAGTGCATCCTGAAGTGGAAGCCTATGCTCAAACCAGGTTCCTAATTTAATACACTTTTGCTAGTAAACCTACATAAAATTAAAACTTAAATACCGACAACTCATATCCATGCCTACACTTATTATAATTCATGAAATGATTTGTATTACATAAAATTAATAACCTCATAATACATGTGCAATGCTGAAGGCAAATCACTGAGCCAGGTAATTCAGAAATTACAGAGTCCTAAATCTAAACCTGCAAACATACTGAACGAGTTAATAAACTATAGCCTTTTCTGCAGCTTCAAGAATGGAATTTTCTGCATTTCTGTTTGTTTAGTTACTTACATTCAATGACTAATTTATTCATAGCTGAGAAATCTTTGGCTGCTGAAAAACTGGATAGCTTATTATCCCCTTCCAATCCATAAATATAAATGAGGTGTAACAGGATGAGATCTGCTAGTTCTGAAATCATGACAGGCACAATGATCAGAAACTATTAGTACAATTTGTTAGTGACAGACAATACTTCCTTTGTTTAATGAAACAATTAGTTGTAAAACCCCTTTCAATAAAAAGATGTTTTCCCTAAGTAACCAGCTACTTAAGGTGGTTTAATTTAACTGAAACAAACAACTTTATAACATTGGGTTTGTGCTTTCAAATTCCTTCCAACTGCATCTTGACAAGTTGTGCAAACAAAGCACTCAGATTGCTTTGGATAGATTTTATAGCAATCCCAGATAAAGTACTTCAGGATTTAATAATCACAAAGAGAAATTTCACAAAAGTTTTGACTCACATAACAGCAGTGGTCCCCCACCAAGACAATACCTCTCCAAGGAGTAGCCAGTCTCTGCACTAGCAATGCACTCCCCTCAGTGGCTGGCCCTTAAATGAGCCCAGGGCAGCCCCACCCTGGGTCACGTGGGAAGCAGAGGTGTAAACAATTTGCCTGTGCTCCCCAGGCAGTCACAGCCCTTCACCAGGTGCTCAATCAGCTAGTGTTCCCCCTACAACAAGAGACACAGACAAGAGGACGGTTATAATTGGGTAAACAGTGAATGCATTGCTCATCTAATTTCTAAATTACTTTTTAGACATAAAGTGACAAAAGTTATATAGGACTACACAAAGTCTAAACACATGAATGTAGATATAATTCATTCACTTGGTGAAGAAAAAGTACCACATTTTAGCATAAAGGTTGCATTTGGGTGAAAATCAATATATTCCTGTGGTTACAGCAATATATATCAGGGAGGTCCAACATTCCTTCAGGAAAGTAACTAATAAGTTGGAATGCAAAACAAGATTAAAATTGATTATTTAAAACTGTTTCCTCTTTGCTGATTTAAGGGAAGATTAGAATTGGCAATAGCAAACAATCTACCCTGATCAACTCCTGTTTTTTTTTTAGAAATACAGCTGCAATTGTTTTTCTGTGACAGAATTTATCACATATGAGAAGAAAATCACTTTTCTGTGATCATTTATCTATGTGTGAATTTCTTCAGGACAAAGAACCCTTTTACTGTGCTGAGGAAATTCTACAGAATAAAAGTTAGTGGGTAAGCATCTCCTAGAAGTGGCACCAATCCAAGATGACATCATCCTGCTTCTTAGACTTCTAGCTTAATTTTAAGCCAGCTTTAAGATCATTTACATGTACGTAATTCCTTAATTACCACTGAGTGCACTTTGTAATGTTAGCATAACATCCGGTAATATTATTCACATTTCTTTCATCATTATGGGCGCTTACAAATACCATAGCATATGGAAAGCTGCCAGTTTTACTTGAGCCACTGAATTGTTCTGCTCATCATTCAAATTTCTTAGCACGCATTCACAAAATAGAGGAATTATAAAGGAACAAAAAATAGTAACTTACGTAGCACTTTTTGAAAAACAAATTTCTTCATCTTGGCTATCCCCGAGTCACCTTTGTGTGGGAACCTCTTCAGAACATCTTCCACTCTTTCCCCTTGCAAAGTGAAAGACAGCCACAGTCTTGTCCTTTAAGGGCTGAAGTGACATCCCTAAAGATCATAGCCTCCTATAATTCCATCTAGTAACAAGATTAACAAAAATGCAAACTTACCTTAACAGCCTTGCCAAGAGGTGGTTCAGATGGGATGAGAAGCCTATTCACATTTCAGCTTCTTTCCTCAGGACACTGAATGGCAGCTTTAAATACAGTACTTTATTAGACAGAGTGTTTATAAGGCAGTGTTCATATAGAAGACTCGTAACAGCAAATGCAATATATAAAAGGGACAAATTCAGCATGCTCCACATGGTCAAAATAAAACTCATTAACATGTTAACAACTACAGTCCTGCTGTGCAAGTAGAGGAGGACATGTTAAGCGAGGAAGTTACATGTGCAACTTGTGTAGAGCAGCATCCTGCCAGTCCATTTGCCTTGCCATTTCCCTGGCATGGGGTGGTAGCTGCAGGGAGCACAGTGCCAGGATGCAGGAGAACTTTGCTACAGGGAACCTTTTACTTTTCCATCCAAAGCAGGGGCCTAACGCATGGGTGTCAGCGCCTTAATCTTGGGAAAAACATTTGAGAATACAATATCAAAATGCTCAAGTCCTTTTCCCATTGTTTCCAGCAAATGATCAAAAGGGTCTTGCATCAACCACCCATTAAAGAGCAGTCAGCAGACATCACTGAGGGAAAATCAGAGCATCAGTCATGAGTTTTCTCTGTCTGAACATCTTCTGTAGACAATCCATAGTTAAACTCTCTGTCAATCACATCCATTCATGTTCTAGGTAGTGGCACACCTCATTAATTGTAGGAAGCAGCTCCTTTCCAACAAGGAGTCACTGGAGCCAAAAGGAGAAAATGACACCTCAGATATTAACTGCTTTAAAGATTGGGGACAAATTATTAACGTTCAAATAATTTTGCCCTGTAGGCCACATGCATCTGCACTTCAAAGCCAAGCAAACACGAGGCTGCTCCCCAATTTGCATCTGAATTCATGGAAAAGAGTAGTGCACGATCTTTGAATATCTATGCTGGTGATGTTTAATTTTCAGAGTTAAGGAAAGAGACAATTTTGTCCACATAAACTTACTGCTCAGTCTAGGTCATAAATTAAGAAGCAGCCTCAAGTGTCCTTTACAAAGCTGTTCAGATGGGTCTAATAAAAACATTAATGGCTTTTGCTGTGATCTATCTGTCTCAGTAGGGAAGAAATAGATATGTTACTGAATATAAACGGTTGTGATGTGATGTGGTACTGTGTCACGCAGTACCTAAGAGAAAGTTCCAGACAGGAGATCTTTTATTCAAAATACTTCACCTCCAGGAAATTCTACTTTCATCCTCTGCCTCATCTATCTTTCTATCCTTGGTTTAGTAAGAGGAAAAAATTACTGGGGGAGGACCAAGCCAGTATTGCAATTTTGTTGTCATCCAAGTTACTCTTATATGTGATAGAACTTAAGAGCTAATAACACAGTATACGCATCTACCCCGTTTGGCAGCTTAGGTGAAAAATATTTCTTCATGTACATGCTGACAAAAAATCTGAGGATCAATGGAGGATATACTTGCTTGTGAAAAATGACAACTCAGGTGGCTCCACAGCAAGATAAGTCGTCACAGCTCTGCTACCACCTCTGCTGTTTCACAGGATGCTGCTTCATCTTCTTACTTCAATTGCAACAAGAGCCATTCCAGCCAAAAACCAGCCCTGCAAAACAAAGAGATGATTTATCAAGCTGATCCGTTTCCTGAACAGCAACTGCCCATTCACAAGGAAGTCAGCAGGAATGGCCAGGGAAAGCAAGGAGCAATGACAGCTTCAATTAGATAAACCTCAGTGGCCGCTGTGCAGGTCTCAGGCTCACAAGGTTGTGCATGTGTGTGTAAGGGAGAACTTTATCTTTTTAAAGCAGAGGGCTGTTAATTAACTGGGCAAGTACTGGCACTTGCTTTAATAGAGAGAACTGGCACCTCTCAGGAAATGAAATGATATTTAGTTCACCCAAGGGAGAAATTGTGAAGAGGAAGATTAAACCTGTATGTACCTCCTGGAGGACTTCAAAAAGAAGATGGACTGTAAGAGCCAGCATGCTCCAACAGGCTCCCTCTCCAGCACGCAGCCTGAGATGTTAAATGCACCCAAGTCCAGGATCCCTAAGGAGGCATACACCAGGAAGAGACGCAGCGGTTTGGCTGCGCAAGGAAACAGACCCTTTCAACTGGATCTAGAGGGAGGCAACTTACGCATTGTTCCTCTTCCCTTTTAGAACTGTGCTGCTTACACTGGATTTGTACAATTTTTCCTTTTATCTTGCTTGAGTTGAGCTCCTGCACAGCTCCTCACCCAAAGGCATGGCCAAGTCACTAACTGTGGTACAAAATGCCCGCTTGAACATCCCTGCTTCCAGCCTGATCCCCTGGGTAAGCAGAGAAGAATTAAGAAGCTGCTGTAGTCCTGATGGCACTGTGTGTAACTGCAGGCATTTTTCACATTCTTGTTGCACATTTCCTTTTTCACATGGCAGACTCTCATATCCTCTGTGTTCATACAGTATACATACTTTTTTTGGAAAGGGAAAAGAAATCTCTAAGTACCTTACAGAGACAAAAACTACTCAGCAATTGATCTGTTGTGACATTTATGTACACAAGTAAAGATCAGTTGCCATATATTAAACATAATACACATTGTAGATATATTTTATTTTCCTGCTGTTCTTGAGCAATGAAAGTGCTTCTGAGGACAGGTGTGAGGAATGAAAAATGCTTGGATTGTGTAGGGAAAGATGGTTCTGAATAATGTTAAATTTTTAATAACTTGCGATTTGTGTCATCAGCAGAACAGCAGTAGATGTGAGAAAGTAGAACAGCACGGAAATCTCTCCACACACATCGTTCCTGTTAACTTTCATTTTTTCCCCCACCAATCTTCTTGAAGGATGTTGCTGACTCCAAGTCTTCTGCTGTTGTGAGTCATGTTGTGCTGATCACCTGTCTGCACCCAGGAGATCTTAAGGCAAGAGACATATGCAGGATGGGAATAAGATCTGTTTGAAGGGAAAAAGTTATCTTCTCTTATGATTATTTTTCCCCCAACAAAGAAAGCAGAAGCCGTTGTGATTTCTCTCTGGCAAAGCTAACTGATTCGAAACATACCTCCCTTTTTCACTGACTAATAATAATAAAAAAATAGTATTGGTCTGCTTCCTAGTAGAATTTAAAACATATATTGGTTTAGGTATTGATTCTTCTTGTATAACCAGCTGCTACAGTTACTTTCTCTCATCTTGTTAGTTTAAAGAGGGAAAAAAAAAAAAAACCCAGGCACCTAATATACACTACCGATACAGAAAATCTGCACAACGTAAGATTCAGCTCACACAGCTGGAGTTCACTTGACCAGTTCTGTGCTGAAGATCTAAGTAAGCTGGCAATTGTTTAAAGACATCTTCTTGCTCAGCAGGTCAATTATTCACAGGTACGGTGGAGCAGGAAAACAGCTTCTGTTAGTGTGAAATGTGCATCTACATCTATCAATGACTTGCTGTGAGATCTTTAGCCACTGCTTCCCTTCTCTGTGCCTCTGGTTTTTCTTCCACTCACAGCTTTTTCTCACCTGGGTTCAACTGCACTGAGCAACTGCCTCTTGCTGTGCAACGTGGAGCAAAACAGACCCCTGACCTAAGTCAAGGCCTTGAAGTGCCGCTGTTCGCAATTAAGTAATAGCTTCCTCTTGTTCCATGCTGTAAGCTGCAACATCATCACTTCTCTATAAAACCTCAGCTGCCCACCAAAGATCCACCCCAAAAGCACAGGTGACAAGCATATCAGCCTCTTTGGGCACTCAGTAACTCTTAAAAAACAGAACAAGAGCCATCACCTGTCTTGCAACTCATGGCCCAGCCCATTCAAAAGATAGATATTGTGCTGCTTTGCTTAACAACGCTTTTGTAAGTTCCTTAGCGTTACAGCGTTGATCTTCTGCAGTAATGACAATCAAAGGTTTAGAGGCCAATGGAAACAAAGTTTGTCAAAATACCAGTCTGAATGTTTTTGAAGGCCTGTTTTGACATGCTGAAATCCCTATTTATTCACAACAATAATTTATCGCCTTCTCACAGCTCTGCAGGAGGTGCTGTCATATTGATAGGACTGAAATCTCACACACCTTGTATTTGTTTGAAGGGTTTGCAAAGCTCTTTATCTGTTATATTTATTATTTAGAGAATGCTGTAAGCATTAAAGATGCTTTACGAAATTCAGTAGAAGGCAAGGTCTCTGGCACCAAAAATCCTGTGATCTACTTCAAATGCAACACACAGAGCATTGGTTTAGGTGCAAGTGTGTGTAAAGGTGTCAGTTATGTGGGAAAAAAAAAACAACAATGTACAGGTTTTCATTAAAGAGTAAAAAAGACCAAAACTCTTGAAAGACTTTTACTGATCTTTTTCCTTTGAAAATCATAAAATGATACATACAATTCTGCTTTTAAGCTACAGCACTAATGAAATCTGGAATCATGAAACATCTGTGCAATTTTACACTAACAGGGCAAAAGTTGAGCCCATTAAAAGGACAAAATGAAAATCTGTTTTAAGGCAATAGATTTCATATTTAAGTAAAGTATATTTACAGAAACAACTAAAATAGCCTTATCCTACATGTATATACTATACTATATGCAAAACTTCTAGAAGAAACAAAGGTTTAGTTGTCTCCGCCCGTATGAAAGAATGATCTCATTGTGACAAGATTTGGAAATCGCAATTCAAACTCCAGACTTCCAGAAAGCTCTCTCCTTTCCTTCTTAATTTCTCCAGACCCATATCAGTTACGACACTTACTAGTTCCTCTTGCAAGAGCTTAGGATTTTGGAGTAGGCATGTGATGCTTCTGCTCTTTGGATCTTTTTTTCACAACACACCAGTTTATGCTGAATGTTAATTGCATACATGCATTGAACGTTTGACCTTGAGAAGCATAATTGTATGTTATGTATAACATAGTACATATTACCTGCACACATGTAATATATATGTAAATAAGTATATATTATACAAATATGTTCATACATGAAGAGTCTCATAAACAATGGGAGCATTGTAGCGTACTGCAGAATGTAGAGGAAAGGGGAAGAGTTTGGACAGAGGAACTGTGGTAATGCACCACTCCTGAGTCAGAAGAAATACACTATTAAATAGTCTAATATCAGTAATATTGAACTAAAAATCTAGACAGTTGAAATGCTTTCCCAAGACTGAAAACACACATGGCAAGAATAACAATAACTTATTCTTGCCAGCAAATTCTTACCTGCTGTAAGTGAAAAAAAAAAAAAACAGGCATTAGCTACAGTACCAATTGCTCTCTCTTCTCAGATATATAGCGGGGATCCTTTTTTCTTTCGTTTTGGATCAAAAGGCGATTCCTTGGGAAAAGGCTACATTGAGCTCACTCTTTTGGAGCAAATTTTCCTGGATTTCATACAAAGCAGCAAGCTGTTAGGAATTAAGTTTCTGTGAGCTCCAAAGGTCACAAGTACTTGAGTCGAAGTAATGGCGGGTTACAGCAAGGCCTATAAAAATAAACCTTTTGCTGCATTGAAAACAACCATTTTATCTTTGTGTTCACTGGCAGTGCATCTTCAGTGCTTTTTCATTAGAAATATTTATGAATTTGCACAGACACCAGGGACCAACTTTTGCTCATTAGAGTAGCAGAAATGCAACATAATTCCATTGAATTTAATCAAGAAACTATAGGTTCACATTGATATAAAGACCACCCTCCTAAGAAAAACCTATCAGCAGAATGTTATCCTTTCTTTACATTTTAATACATTTTAATACTCTAGTGGAAAAAAACTCAGCTATAAAAAAGTACTAAACACTTTAGAAAGAGTCAGTTTTATCTTGTATCCCGTTGACTGCCACTGTACAGTTATATGAACATATGAAGATTAATTCTGTTGTCATGCAACACAGGGCAGTTTGTGTGTTAAGAAGCAAATCTGCATGCGATGTCTCTACATATTTTCTGTCAATAATGTTAAACAGTGAGTTGACCTGCTAGAGTAACCATATCTTGTATGGTCCAAAAGAGGGCTGGGATCTGAGAGAGGCACACACATTTTCCAGGTAAAAAAATAAATAAATAAATAAATAAATTATTACTAATGACTGAAGTTAAAAATATACAATTAAATGCATAGGATAAATTATAGTGAAAATTAAAGGAACTTGAGAGATCTTTGCAAAGTGTACTGCATTGATTAAAAATTCTAATAAAATGTAAATATACATTTAACAAAGCTGAGAATCTTTATTCACTGGACAAAGTAAAATTTTGCGTGTACTGCATGTGCATTGCAAAGTAATACTGCATCATAGACTGTGTATCAATTTAGGACAAGACTTTTTTTAGGAAAAATTTTTTTAGCAAGAATGGTGATGCATTGGAGCAGACTGATCAGGGAAGTGGAGGAATCACCTTCCCTGGAGGTTTTCAAAGAAAGAGTAGATGCGGTCACGGGCATGGTGGCCATGGGTTTATGGTTGGACTAGAAGATCTTAGTGGTCTTTTCCAACCTTAATGATTCTATGATTATGCTGCTTAAATGCAACATGAAATCACGACAGAAAACAACATGTAATTAAATTATATAGTTGGACTTCAAATTTTTGTGTGGCAATAATTAGGCTGAACATTGGAAACAGAGAAGGAAAGGAATTTGAGATGTTTTGTTAGAGTTACTGCAATCTATATGCAAGTATAAATACAATATTCCCTTCAGCATTTGTTCATCATTATTCAAAAGGTGGCTCGTGCCAGAAAAGTGGTAAGATGAGATGTAGCTTTGTTATGCCTATGCAATATTTTGAAAATGATCCTATAAAACATCATTTTTCTTGGCATAAATCTGGGAAGACATTGATGTGTGTTCTTGGCCATCTGTTAATACACGTCTGAAACTTTTCACATGTTTGCAATTACACACTTTGCTTTGCTGGATTAGGACCACTTATGCAGAAATCCAGGCTACCTGAATACCTCAAGATAGCTGCCTGATCAAGGGAATACTAATGTGCCAGAACTGTATAGTAAACATTTGGATGAAAAAGATCTAAATCCCAGGTATGATATTAGATGCAATCCCCAGGAGCAGGGACTGGTCCTAAGAGAGAATATAAAGTATCACTCTTCTGATCTTGTACCATTTTTAAAAGAGTAATCATTTATTCCTGATATGTGTTCTTTGCCTTCCTGCTAAATTGTTACATGCATTTCTCACTCTCTAATCCTCAATTTTCTTAATAATCTCTTGTGAGAAACTTTGCCTTGTCTTAATGCCATCTTTTTCATCTGCACAATTAAGATTAAATTACAAGATTTAATCACATATTACTCACATTAGGCAGATTTGGATATCATTTACAGGAATCACAATCAAATCTAAAAACCCTACCAAAAGAAATGGACTTAGGATTTTTGTATGTGATAACAAATGAGGCCACAGGCAGTATTGGCTTGGTGTGGAACAGCTGTAGGCACTGGCTGGCATCATCTTTCCTGATGCATTCAGCTTCTGACCTTGTTCATCCCACTGCATTTTGACTTGCTAGCGATTTCAGGGCTTCTGCAATTAATGAGGTTATTAAATAGCAGGAGGTTATGGAAAGCTGATGAATTTTCAGAAATTCATTCTTCAGAAAAATGCTTTTCTAAATTTAAGAAGCAGCTTAAACTTCTGGGAAAAGGTTAGTAACCAGCAACAGTCAAGTTGAGCCATGATCTGCACAACTCATTCCCTTTGTGATCTCTTTGAATTTCATCACTAGAATTACAGGAAGAAAGATTTCATCAAATTCTGCTGCTCATAGCAAATGGTTTTAAAGGCACAGAAATCACAGTGAGAGAATTTCACTCTTAGATCTATAAGAGTAATGAGAAAGTCAAATCACTAAAAAGTTTCTAATCTTAGCTGTTAAGATCTAAGGACTGACTTTTTGTCCCTCTGTTTCCTCCTAGAAGACAGAAAAATGCTGAAAACAATTTTCCAGCATCTTCAAAGGGTTGAGTTTGTTCACTTCTTAATCTTTCTTGTGTAACTGAAGAATAAACTTCGTTTTCTGTATCAAGCTTTTGCATCTTAAAGAACAGCATCCAGATTTTCAAAAGGAATCTTATAAATATCATGTCTAAAATAATTTCTCAAGTTTTAATTCCCCCTTTTAAAATAAAATTGGTAATGACATCATTACTGTACTGTTGGACAGAATGTGTTTCATCTTATCCTGGTAGTACCAGTGTGCCAATCTAAAATTAAAGACAAAGAAATTCCATTGCGTTTTATCCATGCTCTCCTTCTTGCAGAGATTAGGAGAGAACAACACAGAATAAGAATTCTACTGGGCAATTCTGAATCTGTGTTACATTTTAACATTTTTGTGGACATTTATATCAATTACAGTACTAACAAATGCAGTGCCCAAGTCTGGTATCTGCTGAGAACATCCTCACCAGCCTTGAGCAATTCTAGACACAGAGTGCATTTTCAATGTCCTTGAAGTGTTAAATCTAACCTAAAGTCTGTATTTCACTCAGTTTCTAGTTAGCTTTGATGCATCACAGCAGACCAGCTGGCACCAAAACTCCACCTTAACTTTGTTTTTAGTAATTTTGCTTGCTGAAACAGTGTGAGATCAGATTTTTATTCTAAATTTATATACTCTCATCACTGTACTTCAGTCTGGTTAAAGGCTTAGTCTATGTATTTTATCTTGGCTTTAATGCAACAGCTTCCACCCGAGTTACAGAGGACAGGAATTCTTGCCCACTAAGAGCAAAGCCTTTACTCTCAGATGAACAGATTGGGAAATAGACCAAAGGGTAGCAGAGTTCTGCACTATGCCAGTAACAATTGCCTACAATAAAATAAAGCTGAATTTTCAGTTCATCATCTCAGAAAGATCACAAAAGTTGATTATTCTTATATATTTTCTTTGAATTTTCCTATTCTTGAGGAACTCAATTTTTCCTAGAACTAGAAGAAGGCTTTTCTGTATATTTTTTCCAGCATTGACAAGACATGAGCTAATAGAAGCATCTCCCGTTACACTCTCATGAAATTTCCATCTCAGTTTCCAATCTAAATAATTTTGGACAAGTTCAGATGCATTAGCTTAGATATGATAAAGCATATATGTAGGTATTTTAACCTTCTGATTGAAATTACTTAGACCTCCTTAAAACACAAATTAAAAATTTGATAAAACTGTCACAGTTCATCTTCCTGAAGCAAGCACTTTTCTTTTGCTCTGTAAACTGACTGACTTTTTATGATGCACTGTTCAGAATTCAAGATCCTTTCCAGTTCTCATAGACATCAAATATTCCAGCATATTTATTAAACACATCGAGAGTGTAGAAATATTGTTTGCCAGCATTGTCCTTCACCATCTTCATCAAGCTCTATAGATTGACTGTGCACGTTTTCCCTGCACTGCTGCATCCCTCGATTCATTCCTATCAGCACGGATTTCTAAAGTTAGTTAACGTCAACAGAAACAATACTGTCTTAGTTTGTGGTGCAGGTACACAATATACATTTGGTGTATAGGTACATTTGGAGTGGGAGGGTATACACAAAGATCTCCCCACTCAAGATACGTCAAATACAGTGTTGTACATAGGTTGCTGTGAAAGTAATGCTTCCTATTTATTTCCATGGAAATTACAGCAGATACAAAGAACACAATAACAGTACTTGATAGAGCAAATTCTCAGCTACAAAGCACTATTTTTCAACATAGTCACCACAATTAGCTAGGCATTCACTACAGCGATGAACAAGAGCTTTCATTCTGTACTAGTAAAAATCTGCACCAGCGGAAGTGCTCCACTGTAACTGTCACCACTGTTGAAATGAACCACCACCACCTTACTGTGCTCACATCCACTGTTTGGTCTCCATAAGCATTCAGCAAGTGTCAATGAATGTCAACGGGTTTCATTTCTTCCATGTGAAGGAATCCAATTCTACGTCTTTGCTCTATCTGCACTTCCATGTCAGATGCCATTGTGTCAGAGTGCCCCTCTGCTGCCATGTGTCTCACGGCAACAACATGGAATGGGATATTGGTGAGAAGGTGCAACCTCTACTGCCATACCACCAACATTAGTCTCTGACATCGTGGGCCAACATAATAAAATAGGATGCACTACTGTCAGAGCAACCCTCATAAAATGATTCAGACTTTGAAACCAAAAGGAAAAAGCAAAATAACATTGCTTGAGCTTTTCAATAATATATATCAAAACTAAATGGGATATACATTATGAAGAGATAAATGCATGTGTGCACATGTCAAAAAGTCTTTAAAGTGTTTCTAGGAAACCCTTCCAAAGGAGATCAGCAAAGGAGATCAATACAAAGGACTGTCAAGGATAAAGCATTTAGTCCTATTAAAGCTTTAAGTTGATAATCCATTTATGGGAAAAGAGTGTTTAAACTTCTAATTATCTAGCCCTCCTCTCCTGCTGTGTAGAACTGAGGTGCCAGCTGCCCATACCTGAAATGGTCAGAAAATCACATCTATTCCTGCCCACTCTGAATTCTTGGGAATTTGAATTCTGCAAGTCAGACTTTTCTGTGCTGCTTTCATACATATCCTTACAGAAGGCACACTTCGGGGTTTGGGGATTTCACTTAGGAACACTGCAGTATTCTTTATACAGATTTTTTTTCCTCCAGCCCCTGCTGTAGATTTCCTGTGTTTCAGAAGCTACTAGAAGCCAAAGTAGCAGAGGGCTTTCATGTTTGTACATGGCTAGAAAACTCAGGTTGCAAGACTCTGGTGCTCTTCTGCCATTTCTGCTTACTCTTTGTGCTCTTTAATGAGCACAAAAGCCCACCCAGCCAGCTGGCAGAATTTTTCCATTTCTACCAGATTACTACATTTTGTTTCTCCTTTCTGCCTGGCTTTTCTTGAAAGTCACAGGGCCTCATTGACTTTAATCCTTCACAAGTCTCTGTTTCTAAGCACTCTGGTGGCATTTCCCCCTTCGCCTGCCCTGCACTGGAACAGTGGATCACACACGTCTCCTGCCACAGCCTTTGCCTTCATTTCTTCTGCCTGACTAACCACCTTTCCCATCATAGATTTCTTCCTTAGTGAAACACATTACATTTATTTAACATCTTCCTTACAAAAAAAGCCTGTAAGCTGGCTGGCTGGGAATTTTTGTCAGGACTTTGTACCTCATACACAAATAGAAATCACAGCTCTTTTTGAAAATTTCAGTCCCACTGGGATTTAGGATAAGCCAAACAGAACAAAACATTTTGCTCCAGTTTTCACAAAGGAAAATTGAAGCAAACTTTATAATCTTTCTGAAATTAAAACATATTTGTTTTTCCTACCAAAAAGTGAGCAGTTTTGTCTGGCATCAATTCTGTGCTGATCCGTCTGCCTGTGGAGTTACAGCTTCTCCCGAAGCTGCTCGTCTAGGGCACATGTTCTTTGCCTTAGGTGGAACTTCCTATCTGGGCTATTGCTTTTAAGATAAATAGCATTGTCCCATCTGCCCTCTGCACTAAGCCAAATATTTTAATTGTAAAATTACTTAAACATGTTTATAAAGCTATTCAGTTCAACAAAACACTGAAAAACACCATTATCACAGTTTAGAAACTAAATAGCAAGGGAGAAGCCTATTTTTAGACTGCTATGCCAGCATAGTTGCAGCCTATGATTGTTACACTTTCCTTACAAATAGTTAGGAAAGGTACAGATGCATTTTGTGAGGGTAAGAAGTCATTACATTAAAAATTTTCCTATAAATCTCATGTCTGGAGGCCAAGTTTTGAATGCTTTCTTGGGCAATTGGTTGGTGTTGCCAGCTGACAAAACAAGTTCTGAATAAACAGGGATCTAAGAGTTAATTAATGGCATTGCAGTTGTGATTTCTATAACTTCCAAGTTACACAAATATGTTTACCTTTTAATATTTGTTGTCTTTCAAAACACCAGAACATTTAACACCAAAAACATATATTGTTAGTTATTGTATGCTAGCCATACGAAAGGAGAATCACAAAGTAATAGTAATCCCAAGTTATGCATATGCTGTGCACAAGATACTTTGCCTATAAGGGGCTGTGACTTCCCACTTTATCATATTTTCAGGGCTAAACAAAATTCTTCCACCTTAGCCAGGCAACTACACTGAGTGGCAGCTGGAAATGGAGAGAGCTGAGTGTCTGCTCACTGTCTGTCCTTCACTTGCTTGGGAATTTCTAATTTCTATATCTACAACCACAGGGAAATTGCTCTGATCTCATGCAAGCCATATGAAGGAAGGATTGGTCACTCTTTACTTCCACCTGTCATATTGTGTGCCAACCGAAGGCAAGAATGGAGCTCAGGTGGGAACAAGGTATCATCAAGCGATATCAACTTTTATGATCAACACTGAAAAATATGCCGGATGCAAATTCGGATTCAGTTTAAACCTTACCAGGTCTGTATGTCAGTGTGCCCTCAGCATGGAGAAAATGTTAATATTTCATGTCCTGCTTCCATTCCACTCCCTCACAGAAATCCATTTTCCAGCAAATACTACAGGGTGATATGTAAGGTGTACAAGTGCATATATTTATGCAGAGGGCAAATGCATTTGTAAGGACTTGAAAAACACCTTCATGCCTGAACATCTTCTCTATCAAAAGGAATTGGCTCTGAAGAAATTAAAAAATCCCCCTGCCTGCTTCTTTTCACACTTAAAAGCACAAAAATTCGAAGCTGGGCAAAATATTTTTCTCTTGATTTTTTTCAGGAGTGGAGTAAAAAACTGGGTGATAGAACTCTCCCAGATAAACATTTACTGGCTAGGCCATCTGCAACCTTGTGGAAAATCTGAATTCAGCTTTCATAGTGTATTGAAGCTATTTGAGCATTCATCTTCCACTTTCCAAGGGGGTATCTTTTCTGATAAGCTGTGGGATATGATATTGTTTTTCAGTCTCCTGATAAAAGTGAAGTGTACGAGAAAGAATGACTCTCTCTCTCAGCTTGGTCAGTATGCTCATTGCATAGGTAAGAGCATTGATTTTGGCGTGTTTGTCAAGGGGAGGAAGGATGAGCGTCAGCAAGGCAGAATGAGGGTGGGGCAATCTCCCCTAAACGCCCTGCAGCCTCTGTCAGGAAATACAGGCTCGAAGCCTGCGGGAGAAAGAGAGCAGTGAACCAAGGAGTCTTGCACAAATGATGAGAAATTTCTTGGTATAAAGGGACAATGACAACTACTGGATTCAAGTCCTTTGCTACCTTTCTTACAAGAACATAAAAATATAATAAACATTTAAATTCATGTGAAACCGTGGACTTTGACACAAAAGGAAAGTTTGCAACATTTTGTCCTTTGCAAGAAATACTGAAAAGTTTTCTATTTGATTTAATCATAACCAATTGTATTCAGTTTTTTTTGTTTTTTTTTTTTTTGATTTGGCAGCTGAACTAAGAAATTGTATTGTACTGTATAGCATGGTGCTGCACCACTCTAGATATCTTTTAAGTTATGGCCTAAAGTTCCTAAGGTAGGTTTCCAGAAACAGGAGGTTGTGTTTTCCTTTCTAGGTCAATAAAATCCCAAGGGAAAGCAGAATGTTGTATGTGACAGAAATTCCCAGACTGAAATCCCTAGACCTTTCTGCTAATTTATCAACCAAGCAGAATTTATGAGGTATCTAAATTGGAAATGAGATGTGTATCTTAATGGTCTGTCCCCCCCAGTAAGCGAATGAATAAATAAATAAATCACACTACTTTTGTGGACAAAATACAAAGTTACTTGCATCATTCTATTCAAGCTTTAAACACTTGCAAATAATTACGTGAACACAATGAAAAGAACGATGATAGAAGCTGTGTGATATGCCCTTGATGCAGACAGCAAAAAAATCCGTTTGTTGATAAGATGGAAAGTAATAAAGATCATTACATGGATAAAACACACTTTCACTAACAAAATACAGATTTTAGAACCCCCTCTACTGCTGTGGCTAAAGATGTAGAAAATATTGCTCAGTGAGTATCAAGTCCTGTGTTATCTTCTACATTGCAAAAGCAGTTTGATTCATTATCGTCATGGGATTGCCAGGTCAAAGTGACTTGGCACGTTAAGACTTTTAGGAAAATAATTAATGAATGAATATTAGATTTGAAACCCCAGGTTTACAACAAAGTGGATGATGACCTGAGTGAGAAAAAGGTTGTAGGGATCTGCAGCAGGAAACTGTTTCACACCTACATTCACATAACTCAGAAAAATAAAAATGTCTCCTAATTCTTCATGAGTTGTTATTCCAAAAGACTTGCTCTTTTGTCTTGTGCTGACTTTGCAGGACCAAACTGTTTAGTACTATAGTTTACCAAATGTAAGTACATTTCCATAACTAGACTGATTGGAACCTGCTAAAAACTGACCTCCAGCCTCCGCTTATGAAAACCAGACATGCTTGATTGCTCCATATCAACACAGAGCATGTTCAATTAATGCTTACATTATAAGGATTGTGCTAACAACACAAATGGAAATTAAACCTTTTCACTATCCATCTGCATCTGAACATTCATAAATTGAAATAAGTATAGAAGAGCTGCACTCAATCAATTTCAGCTCAAGTCCCCAACCTGGTTATGTTATGTGTGTCAATATACGTACATTCTCTTAATTAAATATGGGTCAGTGAACATTAATGGTAAGAAAAAGAGAGACTATAGTCTACTTATTACTACCCAAGATTTTACCAGGAAAACAGTAGAAAGAAATTAATAGAGGAAAATATCAGCTAATGACAAAGCTATTGAGTTACGTTATTATAATGCTCCCCTATGCTGTGAACAAAAGCATGTAACTAAGTGTCATTATTTTTTCCTTGGTGGCCAGCTGTGGAGTTTAACAACTACACAGAAGGATATAATATCTCCAAGGAAAATCAAATGCTACACTTAACTGCATATCACCAATCATTTGCTATTGCAGGCAACAGGAAAGCACGTGCTGGAAGACTACAATTTAAGAAGGACAGAATAACATTGGACTCCAGGCATCCTTTGTCCTCTCAGCTATCTCCATGTTATGTCAACCTGATGTGGTTTCCTCACAACACAGCAGGCTTTGTGTTTTGGTTTGTTTTTAATCTCTTGCTTTCATGCTTCTCAGTTTTCTTGAGCTACCTGTCTCCTTTCTACCTCTTCACTACCCAGTCTGCCACAGGGATGCCCACTGAAGCCATTCAACAGCAGTTGTTGCCACACGCAACACATAAGAGGTTTCCACAGAGGAAAATATTCACCAGTACGTTTTGGTAACAGAGGGTCCCACTCACAGATGAAGTTTGCAAGGACACGAAGTGCTGATAATTATGTCAGAGGGCATTAATTTTCTCACAAAGATAGCTTTCTACTCAGGGTACTGCAGATCCTTGGAGGAAAAGAGGTGACAGACTGGAAGAGTCACTGAGTACTGACACACAGACTGATTCATGAGGGAAAAATATCTACAGTTTGTTTGTGTTATTTCTACAGTATCTTTCTCTTCTCTTTCAGAGTCAGGCTATGGTTTACACAGCACTTATGATTCAGAAGGAATAAAATATCCTCTGGAGTGCTAATGAGCACATGTTGCAGTGCACAGATGGGAGTTGGATGATCTCAAATATCTATTCTCACCATGGCTGGATTCATGTGGTAGACAGTCTCACTTTCGCCTATTGTGATGAGATAATCAATTCTGGAACTGGTAATAATATTAAGAAAAAGACCATTTAAGTTTACCTTTACGTACAAAAGCAAATCAAAAGAAACTAATCAAACATGTTGGAGCAAACTATTTGAAGTGGTTTACACTGGAACACAAATCTGATTCCAATGGGGTGTGGCAACAGCACTCAGGCTTGCAGCAATAGGATGACGGTTCTCTATCTTGATGGCCAGAAAGCTTGCCAAATCTTAGTAACTCTCTCTTCCCCCTCTCCACCTGGGCTCCTCCTGTCTAAATCCCCGATGTCCAAAGAGATTAGAGAGGTTTCAATTGCATCTAATGAAGCGTATGCATTTTTGTCTTATTTAGTTCCTTTTTCTCCCACCCATGGATGGTCTTTAGTCTACAGTTTCATATTTATATATTCAATAATTTCTGAAAATACTTATAGGTCTGAGATTGTTCACACACAATATAGTGCGATTTTCACTGAATATGAAAAAACTTGATACTACTGCTTCTGGATGAAGCTCAGAAAGATGGTCCTAGTCACAAGTGGACACAGGCGCAAAAACCAATACGTGGCCAAGAAAACACAATATTATCTGTGAAAGAAAAACCACAAGGAGTAGAATTTAAATGAGTAAAGCTTAGAGTTTACTTATTTGCGATACAGAACTGTGTGAACTGAAAGCATGAGCAAATAAATGGGAAAATAAAAAATTTATTAAACTATCATGGGAAAATAGTTTCCGATTTGGTTTAGCAATGACTCTCATAATGTAAGATGGGAACTAAAGGAGAAAGAAATAAGTTTCTACTTGACTCAGTGCAAATTTGACTAAGTAAGCTTCTTTAGTGAAGCATGTCAAGACAATAAAATAGCAGATATGCAAACAGATCTTGAAAATTCTGTTTTGGTTAATTTGGCTACTATAGATGGTAAAAACAATCCAACACTTTGGGTCTTCAGTTGTATTGCTCTGAAGTAGAGGAACATGGCAGAATGCTTGTTTAACATATGAGTAATGTCCATATCTGTACCCTGTTCCTTTACCTGCACTGGAGAAAATATTAATGAAAAAACTATCTCAATCTTCATCAGCATATCCCTTGTACAGGAAAGCCACGCACTTCTGAAGATTTCACAATGACTTATTTTTACAGCAGCTCAACTTGACGTTATAGTATGGTATTTATTTTCATTTTCTTTCAAGGGCTTACTGGGTGGATGGTTAGAGAGGGGCATGAAGGTCGTAATGGAGACATTAAAGGTAATTTTGTTGTTTACTAGATCTACTGGGTCTGTGTTCTCACATTTCAGGGCATCTCAGTGTAGTCGAGTCAGGAAAGCAGCTATATACATACCTATCCCACTGTACTGTCATTAGCCTTTAGTCTTGCCAGGGGTAGAAGAATCTTCAGCAAATAAGAGGGCTGCTTCAGAAGTAATGCATCCTATTTTTATTATGCTGGCCCACAATGTCAAAGGTGGATGTACGGCAGTTGGTAGTACAATAGTTGATAGTACAGTAGTTGGTAGTATGGCGGTAGAGGTGGAACCTTTCTGCCAATATTCCGCTACATTTTGTTGCTGTGCAACAGACAGCAGCAGAGGGGCAGTCTGACAAAGTGGTGTATGATATGGAAGTGCATATCAAGCAAAGGTGTGGAATTGAATTCCTCCATGTGGAACAAGTGGCACCCACTGACTTTCATCAACCCTTGCTGAATGTTTATGGAGACCAAACAGTGGATGCGAGCACAGTGAGGCGATGGGTGGTACATTTCAATGGTGGTGACAGTGATGCGAAAGACAAGCCATGTTCCAGATGGCCACACACAGCATGTCACACCACAAATTGAAGAGCATCTCAATCAGTTCATCCATGTGAACTGGCTAATGGTGGTGGCTGTACTGGAAAATAGTGTTTTGTAGTTGAGCATCTGCTCTATCAATTAGTGTTACTGTACTCTTTGTATCTATTGTAGTTTTCATGGAACTAAATAGGAGGAATTACTTTCAGAGTAACATACATATTAAGTATGGACGTCATAACTGGTACAAGGTAGGAAAAAACCTATTCAATCTTCAGTACTCAAATAAACAAATGACACATACAATTTGTCCCTAGTTCCTCAGGCAACAAAGTCATGTTTAATGTCAAGTTAGATCATACGACCTCACCTTGAAGTAATTTAGTTTACCTATTACATTCTTCATAATAAAATCCAGAGCATCTACTTCTCAATCTTCTAACACCACCTACTTTTTCACATAAGATAAGCCTCTTGCAAGGCAGTCGATTAAGGGTGATACAATACTTCAGCCTTTGCTGATGTTGCCAACCAAGATGCTAATTAAAGCTATTTCTGGTGACAGTGTTTCTTGATTTTCATTGCTTTACCTTTCTTTCTTTCATTCAGTCAGTCAGAGTAAACATTTAGTCACATAAAACTCAGACTAAATGCAAACACTTTTAATCCAATGCTAACACAGAGGTCCTCTTCCACACCAGCCTTTCAGAAACTCTGAATACTAGGCAAGTTCGTAGAATTTTAATAGCTGCCATGGTAGTGCCCCTTCCAAAAACTTTCCTCACGTCTTCTGAGAGCTCTGCATGCACAGTACTGTAAGTACAATCAATGACTACTCTGATAATTGTAAAACTGTCAGACTAGAACAAGAAAGGTCCTTTTCCCCCTATTTTTAAAAGCAGGAAACTGTGCTTTTCTGTTGACCTTCCCAGGTTAATCCACATTCCCCCTTTGCAAGAACATCTGGAGGAAATTAAATGCAATAACACAAATCTCTCTGAATGGTTTGAGTTGATGCTTCCATAAAAGTCTTATTTCATTTACGCCCCTATATTTCCCTATCTTTCCACTTTCTCACTGATTCAGGGACAATAAAATATATTACTCACATCTATCAAAAGACACTTAAGAGCTAAGGAAATAGTGCAAGTCCACCCTAGCCTGGCCTACTTTGGTGCAGCAAAAATCCAAAAGAAAATATCCCATGTGATTTACATACATGAACTGTTAGGTTCTAATGTCTCAGGTTGGCTCTGTGCCACACAATACATAAAGACCTTTCCATCCTTTCAAACAAGCATCTCAGCCTTGCTCAAATAATTTTTCTCTCCTACCATAAGTTTTTCTCACAGTTCCTCATGTGTACCAGAGAGCTTGCTCATGACTCTCCCATCAGTTCAGTCTCCCCTTCATCTTTTCATCTCTGTCTGCTTCCACCCATTTGTCCATCACCTCCAACACCTTACTGCTCTCTCAGCCCAACTGTATTAAAAGGTTTGAAATTTAACTTAAAGTGCAGTCCAATGTTAACTATATACTGCTTCAACACCTACATTCCTGCTCATGTCTTTGCCTCAGTTTGCAAATAAAACCTAAAAATCTAAAAATAGTAACCCATGTTAAAAGTTTTTTAAATAAGACACATTACAAAAATTATGCAAATAGCAAGACAGTTTGCCTTTTGCCATTTAAAAAAAATTGTCATCACTTCCCCTGAGACAACAAATACCACAGCTTGACTGGAACACTACAGTAATTATCTGTATTTCTCTTTCTCCCTCAGCCACCTCCCCTCACCACAGAATCTACAAGCTTCACCTTCAATGAACAGGGACAGTATTAGAATGTGACAGATCAAGGACATCTCAATATTATAAACTTATTTACTGGTTGATAGTGAAGCAGATGCCTGCAACTGATGGCACCATATTTTGTCTTTAAGGGCTACTGAATTGGTAACCACAGAAAAACAGCCTTGCCACTGTATTTTCATAAGGATTCCATGACAACTGGAACACAAGTCTGTTAATTTTACTCTTGGCTAATACTTCCCAATGGCAATCTAGCAAAAAAACCAGATAAACTACAATTATACACTTGAGCTAAAAGTCTATTAAAGTGATTTATGACTTGATAGCTAAAATCAACCGAAAACAAAACATGAAATTTTGTTTTGGATGATGAAGCTGCAAGTCTCAGAGTACACATGGAACGAATAACTTTCTTGATTCCCTCTTGATATTATTTCCCTCTTCTTTATCATTATTACAGGCAAGACTGATTACTTCAGTCTGAAGCTTCCACTTGCAAGACACAGCTCATGATTAAGTCAGCTATCAGTCATGTGAACTTACAATTTTCATGGCTGCAGGCTACTTGCTCACCTGAGGATACGTGTGCTGATGCACACGTGTTCATGCTCACATGGAGAATTTCAGTCATAGATTTCTAAGAATGAGTTGGAGTGAATCCGTATGTTCATCGCTGTTTTAAAAGTTCTTATAGTATTTTCTCTGAAGCATCATGGTAGTCCACATTTGCGAGTAGAGAATTTTCTACTTGGAAAAAAGGTAGCAGTACTGTCTGAGCAGGGTAACACCCAAAAGATTTCTTTATTGTTGTCAAAACTAGTTTTTCACTGAATAAGGCCAACTAGTGCTCTTCCAAAATAAAAACTATTTCTGATTTTTTTTTTTTGCTCGAATTTTCTTCGGTTTTAGAGAGTGGCATTAAATCACTTTAGAATTTTAAAAGTATTGTATTTTAAAATTAATGCATTAATGTAACATGGTACAATATTATCTGTAGAGTCAAAAATGCGTTATGAAGATGCAAAATAAATGTGTTAAAATCATTGTCATGTTACTTAATACAAACTGAAACATTTTGTCTTCCTTTCTGCAACAAAATTTGTTTTCTTATGTACTAGGAAAAAAATGGATAGTTTCATAAAAAGTGATATACATTCAATATATTGCTACAAAAAAAGCGTGAACTAGATGAATATTTTATCTGAATTTTCAAAGCATCTACAACAGATCTACTTCAAGCTCATTTCTCAGAATATCAAAATGTTTGTTTGCTTATCTTTTAACACTGAGTTTAACCATTCCTATCAAAAAAGCACATTAAGAAGATGTAGGCTAACATGGTTTGCTCCAGTGAAAGTCCCTTCCTATCCTTTAAGGACTAGAGAGATTTAATTAAATATTAAGCACAAAACTTGATTTTTTTAATGTGTTAGTTATAACAGTTCTGTAGAATGTTATTATTCTCAATTCTTCCAATGTTGCATTTGGTTTTGGCCTTAATCCTGTCACATCACAATCTTAGAAAGGTCTTTCCTGCATCTCCATTATGGAATTATTTGTACACATATTGAAACAAAGTTATTTTGCCCTAAAGTTTTCTACTCAAGTTCTGCTATCTTTAGCATTTTAAGCATGTGACTTTTTTTCAGGCTGATGGGTCTAATATGAGGACAGGAGTCAAAAATGAGAAGCCGTCAGACATAGATGAGAAAGTTTGATCATACATTCAAAAATAGGTGACCGTATTTTTTAACACATAGTTATAGATTGAGAGTCTTTTGGAGGGAAATATCAGTTTCACTATCACATGGTCACTAAGTAGCAAATATGACAAAACTATATAATCCTGTAATCCTTTGAATATCGTGGAAATACCAGCTCTTTCCAAAGATAGCAAGGACTACGGTTCAACTTCTAAATACTTTAAAGAAGTTTTATCTCAATAAAGAAGAACTGCTTATGTAATAACTGTCACCACTGGAACAAAAACCCTGTAAGATTTCAATGTGTTTCAATTTGAACTGAATTTAAACCTAAAATTAATCACAATCTCTTCTGCCCCCTCTCCTGAAAATATGTGCTTGAATAATCTTTCTTCATTTTGTAACACAAGCTGAATCTGAAGCTGACAGAAATATAGTGATGCTGGAAAAAGTTTTCAAACCTGAAAGAGAGAATTTGGCCAAACACTGGACGCAACTTAAAATTTCTGAAAAATTTCTTCACCTGGAATGCTTCAACGGAGAGAAGGTTTTAGGACTGGACATCACAATGCAATTTTGGAGAAAGTAATGTGGGGACACACGTGCAGAGAATGTAGGGATAAAACACTATGAATGTGTGGAAAGTCTAGATTCAGCAAGAGTTTAGAAGCCTCTCCTCACCATTATATAGAAAAACTCTTGTCACACTATGACTTCTTTACTAAACTTCTTTGAAATGTGTTGTACATTTTGACAGGAAAAATCTAAGCCAGATAAAACATGAGTGAACTCAAACATTGCATTCTTCAATTTTCCTGATATGAACCATCCATTGTGCTCCAACAAACTCATCATAACCCAGTCTTTTAGAACACATAGCAGATTTTGTGGGGTCTTTTTTTTTTCCAGGACCAGTTTATTATCATTAATGAATAACTTACTGTGTATCAGAATTGTAATATCATGTTTATCATATTGAGTGAGTCCCAGTACTAAACGGAGTGGAGCCTGGAAAAATCTGTAAGCTATTATATGACAAAAGGCTGAAGTGAATCCCCTAGTTCCAAAGCTTGAACAAATAAACAGAGCAAGTAAAAAGTGGTTTTCTTGCTCCTCTGTGCACTCAGTGGAAAGAAACTATCAAACTTTTGCACCCCAGTGCTTCAAGATGCATTAAAAATCTCTCTCAGTCGAGAGCAAAATGTGTCACCCATCATTGCTATTCTGGCTCAATTTAAGGGGAAAAAAATCTATTTTTGTAAAAACTGTCAGTAAAAAATTTTCATCTAAACATTCGTGCTAGAGAGAGATCCTGTATTTCATGCTTAATGAGTCAACCTCAATGCTGATAGCCAGCATTGACCCATGCTGTGTGCTGACAAAAGGTACACTTATGTGGCATTTCCTCTACTAACTTAAGAATGTGACTTAATTTAGGGCATCTTCCAAACAGCTTTGGTTTTCTCTGTTCAACAGCTGTAGGGAGTGAGTACACAGTACTTGTCATATCTGATCAGATCACTGAAACCAGTGAGCTCAGGGCTTTCCTAGGCCACTACTGTAGATTTCTGAAAGAGATGCAAACTCCCAACACTTAAAAAAGATCTCTCTGCAGGCCCAACAAAGCATACGTGATGGATATGAGGATGAGAGTGGGGGAGGTGAGGGGCTGAGTCTCCGCTGCAGTAGTCAATTTACACCGGAGTGAGAAGTTTCCTTATTGCTACAGCAGCACATAGCACTTACCCGGGTATTTGTCACTCATGAGCTGTCCCCCAAATCCCAGCCATCAACTATCACCTAACTTGAAGCCTCACACTGTTCCTCAATGATTACTGTCATCACATATGATGACTGCACCTCTGAGAATTTAGATGCAACAGGCAGGGAATGGTCACACATTAATATTTGAGGAAAACTGATAGCAAAGAGAAATGAAGGAACGGAGGGAGAGTGAGGCTTCTGAAAGAGCAAAAGAGAACATCACATTGCCTCTATCAGTGTGGGCTGAGACAAAAACTGTTCCTTTTCAGATAACTCTTTTTCCTTCTTTTATAATAATACACTGAAGCTGAGCACTTATGAGTAATACTTCATGCAAAATCCAGGATATTAATTTTGAGCAATAATTTCTAATATGAAACACTGACTGGGAACACTGTAAGTACTTGTACATTCTCATCTAACTTTTTGCTACAAATCTTTGGTAGCAGTGGGAAGTGAATATTATGATTTCAGCCTAATGCCAATCTAAATGTTTTCTTGATAAAAGTGCTACATACAGAATTTTTTTCCAGATATCGGCTTTTATTGTGTGGCTAAAATAGTGAGCCAGCGGTAAGGACCAAACCTACAGAATGAACTTTTTGAGACCATAATCAGAACTTAATTTTGTATCCTTATCCACTCTTGTTGCCAGCTAACTCAGTAAATTGAGTGGGGAACTTCCTTTGCATCATATATTTCTTCTTATTTCAGTCTGTCTTTGGAAATATTTTTTGAAATCTATTTATTTTGTAATATGACTGCAATAAGGCATTCTGTCCTATCAGATGTGTTTCATTGATTTGCATTTTAAATGAGTGGCAAATTTACAATGATTTCAGCAGCACATGCCAAATGATAGGAAATGAATTTCATTTGTCATTAAATCACTCTATTTCTAGTGTTCAGGAAGGCAATATATGCTGGGGGACACTGCCTGCAAACGAGTGTATTTCAGACTGCCATTATCATTAAACAACAGCAAAACTGGTTTTACAGTTGTAACACTGGCACTTCTCATCACAGTGAGCTCAAAGAAACACGCAGGGTGATGGCCCTTAGCATCAAAATGAAGTACAATCTGAAAACACAATACTAAGAGTTTGCCTAGGGATTACTCAATTCTGTTAAAAACATTATGTCCTTATTTTGTTTTCCCACATTCCTATTTTGTGCATGTAACTCCTCCTTCTTTATGTGATTTCTACCCTTTAAGTAATTTATTTTTACTGCCTGTCCCCTATTCTTTCTCAAAGTCATGTTCAAAGATATGTTCATGTTTCTCAAAGTCATGTTCAAAAGATAATAACCCTGTCTTCAAGTTCCATGGATCAAAGCAACCACTTTTTCCTGAGACACCAAGAACATTGGCCTGCAGACTCTTGTTGGAAAGCTCTTCCATCTCACCAGCTGCATGTGAGACAACACAGAATCATAGAATCCTTAGAGTTGGAAGGGACCTTTAAAGGTCATCTAGTCCAACTCCCCTGCAATGTACAGGGACATCTACAGCTCGATCAGGTTGCTCAGAGCTTGGTCCAGCCTGACCTTGAATGTCTCCAGGCACGGGGCTTCCACCACCTCTCTAGGCAACCTGTTCCAGTGCTTCACCATCCTTACTGTAAAAAACATTTTCCTCAAATCTAACCTAAATTTCCTCTCTTTCAGTTTAAAGCCATTCCCCCTTTTCCTATCCCCACAGACCCTGCTAAAGAGTCTGTCCCCCTCTTCCTTGTAGCTCCCCTTTAGACACTGAAAGGCAGCTATCAGGTCACCTCGGAGCCTTCTCTTCTCCAGGCTGAACAGCCCCAGCTCTCACCCTGTCCTCCTAGGGGAGGCGTTGCATCCCCTGGATGATTCTTGTGGCCCTCCTCTGGCTGCACTCCAACAGATCCATGTCTCTCCTGTGCTGAGGACTCCACATCTGGACACAGTACTCCAGGTAAGGTCTCACCAGCTCAGAGCAAAGGGGTAGGATCACCTCCCTCGACCTGCTGGCCACACTTCCATGCTAAGGGACTGTTTGTTATCAGAAGTGCACTGTCACCACAGCTCTGCCTACCTTTTTCTTTTACTGTCCACTGAAATATCTGCTTCTAACACAGGCCCATCTCTACTGTCCATTAATTAAAACCTTAAACAAATGCCACTCAGCTTTCTTACAAGCTATCTTCAACTTTTGGGGCAAACTCCTTACCAAGGGTTTATCAAGGTGAATCAGTTCATCACCAACATGGCCTAATATTCTGGGGAGTCAGTCTAGTTAATTGCAGCAAAGTTTATACATCATATGGGATACACGGGTACCCAGGTAACTGGAAAAGCACCTCTCTATCCTCCTGCAAATTCCATGATGTTTATAAGAAATTTTGGTGAGTGTGAGGATGCAGAAATTATCACCACATTTTACTGACCAAATACTATTTATTTCTTTTGTTCCACTAACTTTTCTCCTTCTCTTTTCTTTTTGAATATTTTTACGTTATACATATAGGTCATAAAGTTCTCTGAGCCTGGAATGAGGACTGCAGACTCTGTAGAGTTCGTCAGTGGCATAATAAGGCAAACAGCAATTTAATTAAACCTAGGCATGTTTGCAGCAGTATGAGAAGATAGATTCAGGTAGATAGGAGTTGCATACTTCCTTACTCAGGTGGTCATATTTTATGATCCAACTGGCTTTAATCTGTATTTTATCCTTAAGTCTACTTAAAGTCAAGAAGTGTTATTTTGAGATATCAAGCTGTCCAAACTCTTTACTTGGGGAAAATTAAAGGATCTTTTCATCATTAAACTGCCAAGACAGATGGTCTTCTGTATCATGCCACAAATTGTCTTACTCTTATTTATTTAAACATACCTGGGGCCATCTCAGTCCCCCTTTTGAGTAGTTAAGAGAGATTCATTGACTTTTGCATCCATGGGAAATGCTGGCAACAAAGACTTATGAGGTACAAATACTTCTATTTGATATCTGTACTTTTACATCAATACTTCCATGGCTTTAGCAGTTAATATAATGGACACTACAGAAGAAATCCTATAATTAAGCTAATTAAGCAGAATAAATAGGAAGAATGGGCACATCAGATGCATTAACTTTAGAATATTTTGCACAGACTCTGGAAGCAAGCACGGGAAAAAATGGATTAATTAATATTCAGAAGTAAAGATCATGAGAACAAAGAAAAATTCCAAGTCTTCACTCTCACACACCTAATCATAAATTTAACATTAAAATTTTGCTACATTTCCCTTCTGACAAATTAAATATGATTATTGGAAATGAGAAAACAATTTAATTCAGAAGAAAGACTGGAAAAATAATGAAAATGGTAGTCAACTTTTTTTGTGTGCCAGAGAGACATCACATTTCCTACATATAATTTTAGATATGCTTTTTTGAAGCTCCAAGGAAGAAACAACTTCAAAAAAGGAGCAACACTGAAAAAAAAATAAAGAAAAAAGCATCAGTGCACTTATCACCTCAGCAGGAAGTGGAGAGCAGAAGCGGTGATAGCAACAGTAAGCATGTGCCTAATGGCTCAGCAGAAACATCCTCCTACGTCTGTCTGGTAGCTCTCCACACAGAGTTGCTCAGTGTCCTTTGAACATACACCCCATGTTTTCGGAACTAATTATGATGCTACCATATGGTACATTTACCAAGAAAGAAAAAGACAGATTTTTCAAAAGCACTGCCACGACCATTATGGTAGAGAAGAAGTTGGCCAGTATTACAAGGCCTGAGCCAGCATTTATTTAAATCAGTGCAAAGACTTTCATTGGCTACATAGCTGACTTTGGATTTGATTCACAGTAAATGGAGATTCTTACTGAGATTTCTGGCCACTTAAAGAGCCAGAACACTACAGTACCACTGAGGCTTGGCCAACAGAATCTATTCTTAAAATAAAGGCTACAAGGCATAGTAGGGAGGAAGGCAAAAGGTTCTCTTAGAGTTCAAGAGGCTTCTGAAAATGAATTATATGATTCCCTCAGAATTTTAATGGACTTGTGCTATTAATAGAGAGCTGTAGCTGTACTGTAAAATTCTATTGATTAAAATTGCTGAATAAGATCCATAAGCATTCCCCAGTAAATGCTATGGTAGTTTTCCACAGAACTATAAAGATATAAAGCAATATGCAATGTCTCCTTAAATCTTGCCTATTCAGTCCTGAGAGAGATTTCTTCACTGTGGTGCTTATAGTCACAGCAGGGGTTCAGTTTAGGATCACTCCTGAATAAATGTTCATTTTCTGACTAGGCTGCAGTCTCCTGCACACTCCTCTTCTTGATCGCCAACAGCAGCTCACCTCAGATGAGAAAGCTCTGCAGAAGCACCAAGGCTGAGGTCAGTCCTGGTTTTCTCACCCCCACCCTCCTCTCTGCTGACTGCATTTCCACCAGTCCTGCAGGCCTCCAACATGGGAAGCCAGTACACAGCAATACCACAGCTCCTTGTTTTGTCTTCCACTCTGTGCATCCCCTCTGACGCATCTGAACTGCCTGCCAGCCCTAGGCAGAGGCAACTTCATGAAAGCATGCAAGGTGCCTGCAGAGCAATAGAACTGTTTTATGCAGTGCAGCAAAGCTAAGAAGGTACCTTAACATCCTGCTGGCAATGTAGTATAGGTAACTTTGGTTAGGAAGAATGGTGAATATGACACGGCTTGAGCTTATTAAGGACAACACTGAGACTAACAGCAAATATCACAGGGTACACAGCCCAAAATAGAGGCCATTAATGCATTGGATGCTTACAATTAGAAACATTTACATTAACAGGGTTGCTGCCTGGGTGCAGACTTTAGAAAAGAGATGACCAAAATGATGCAGCTTCTTTTTTCCTTATTGTAATTATAATAGATCAAATCCTCAGATATAAATATATAGTATTCCAGAAACTTTCTACCGTAACCTCTATTTCCACTGAATCTTAAACCACAACGCACACATTTCTTTTCATTTTTGCAGCTATTAAAAAAGCTCTACTTTCAAATGAGTGCTCTAAGCAGCAACATTTTTCTAATCAGGTTTAAGCTCTGTCATTGCAACAAAGTGTGAAAAAAAAGCTATCACAAAAGAAAAACATAGTGGAAGCAAGTGGCAAGGTACCTGGAACAGTGCAGGCGGTAAAAGCGGTGAAAGGGTGCTAGCGCAGGTCCAATCCTGTGCTGGTAGAGTGGCAATCCAACACAGATGTCATATTCCCTGGGGTCACTAGTACATGCAGTACGCCTGCTACGATCTCTCCATTTTTTCAGAGATGCTTTCCTCCTGAAGTAAAATGAAGCATAAGAGTGTTTTGGATGAGCACAGAACATGGGCAAGGCATTTATAAAATATGACCTACTCCGAACAAGAGCAAAGAAAGAAAAAAGAAGTTTGAGAAAAAGCTTCTCTAAAATAATATATACCTAAACAAATAATGACTCAAAGGGCTGTGAAACAGCAAGAATTGTGAATGTTCTTCTAAACATTCATTTTGGAGGTTACTTTTTTATTTACATTTGATATTTATCCAAATTTTGTCACAAAATATATTACAAAAATTATAACCATTAACTGAGAACAGGAGTGACAGAACAGCTTAGAAAATCATAAATTCAACAGTGCTATGGCCAACAAATCTGACTTCACCCAGTGCAGAGATCCTTACATCATCCAAGCATCAAATGTTGCCAATAAAAGAATTTAGGTTACATGGAATATATAACCTGGAACGACTGCACAGTAAAAATAAATGAGTGTTGAGAAATTTATATGGATTTCAAAAAAGCATTTGATATGGTATCAGTACAACAAGTAAGAAAGAGTGGTAAAAAGAGAGAGAAAAATTATGTTGACTTAAATGCTAAAAAGCGTATCAGTAGAAGATGGTAGAGTTGAAGTACATGCTCTGTTTATGGTATTGTATATTACAGTCTCTAAAGAACAAGCCAACCCTAGTGTGCAGAACATGTTTTTTTTCCCTCAGAAAAACAAAAATCTGTCTTTCTGAGAAAATAAGACCTATCCTTTAGAACTGATGTGTCGTCAGTTACTTTAACTCTTAAATGCCTCAAAATCTTTAATGTCTTTATCTTCACACCCCTTTGGAAATGAAGCTGTTCGCATTTCATGGATTATTAAGTTTTTTTAAGGGCTGAGTGCTTTTATCATCTAATTCTGTTAAAGGAAACTGTAGGAGCCGAAGTCTTGCTGACTGCAATGAGATCTGGGATCCTACTTGCATCACAAACTTTAACAATCGTTTTGGGTGGTTGGCATAAAAGAGAATTAAATCCAGATTCTCCTAATCGTAGACTAGTATCCTAACCTCTGAATGACCTTTTTTCCCCTTTTCTTTAAGTCCAGGGAAGGTCCACAGGCATCTGATTAATAGGATGGGTGATAAACGCTGAGCCAAAAGGTAGAAAGGTGCAGACATAGGCCATGTTCTTAAAAACAAGTTTTACTACTAGCTAAGCTCTCAGCAGGATAATTACAAGGCACATACTAGTTTGATTTAGTTTTCTTGTCTTAGTTTTACAACTGGTGATCTAAATAAATAGAGTTTTTGTTTGGGAGCTTAAGATTCATATTCTCAGATACGAAGACACATCTTCAGCTTTAATAATAATAATGAAAAGAAATACCAGAGAGGACGAGAGAGAGAACACTCTAAGAGTAGGCTCTGTTAACAATATATAGAGACGTCAACACACCATCAGTGAGACTCACGTGGACTTGCACAGCCCCCCACTTCAAAATCGCTGCTTACTTAATTCCTACAAGGCTTCATCATTTTCACAGACAGCTCTGACAAGAATCAGTAACAAAGAAGTTTGCTCATTTAACTTAGCTGGTTCTCTTAACTCATTAAAATGTATCATTTTGAATGAATATGCTTTATTTAGCAAGTTAATTCTTACAGCAAGTACCATTCATATTAGTGGGGAAAAAAATAGGGGGAGACACAGATTTAGGATATAAATTTTGAATATAAAATGTGAAGTAATTGTATAGAATAAGGAGAATAAACTACATCCTATAATCCTATTGCTGTTTTTCACTTTCAAAAAATAACAAGAGATAGAGAACTGAGGAAGCAAATACAGTCATAAGAGCTGATTAGAGAGCGCCAGTCTTTACAGATGCAATTCAAGAGGGTTGAGTGAAGCAGAGATGACACTGATATTCAAAGATAGCATGTTGGCTGGATCATCTGCACCTTATCACCTGAACCTCCAGGACAGTATTAAGGGAGGATCTTTCTGATTTGGAAAGAAACTAGAAAAAACTAACAAAAGAAAATACCATCTGCTTGGCCTTTTTATGCCGCTGGTAACAGTGATGAAACATGCAAAGAAAGAGTGACAGCCCCTGAATAAGTCTGTAATTACTTCCATTTAAAGATGTTACAGATTTCAAGGCACAGTGCAAATGGTTTTGAAATGACTGACATTGCAGGCATCTGGCACAACAAGTGCAATGTTAGCCAGACAGAGGAGCTTAAGCTCTGAAAATGTCAATTTTGAGACTAAAATGGGTTACAGTCTTTAATGTCAGTGATTTATTTAGATAACACCCGTGAACATTAAAAGGGCATAAAGTTATGCTCATAACTTCCCATGCATCAAGAATGACAAGACTATCCCTCAGAGTCTGCTGAATAGAGAGATCCATCAGAAGCAGATGGGAAATCAAATTTTCCTGAAAAAGCAGAAGAGTCTGAGCTTGTCAATGGAATCTTCAAATTACTGTATGAGCCCTATCAAATTAAGACAATGGAAAAACCATAGTGAAAAGACTCCACCAGCAGGTGTGCGCTTGAACTGCAAGTGGGTGGTTCACATTCCTCAAATTCACAATGGCTGTATCTGTACTTAAATTTACAAAGCTTGATGCTTATCACTAAAATGATGATATCCTCTTCTGCAAGAGAGGGTTATAATAGCACATGTGAGGGCTCAGGTGCAGAGGGCTACATAGCATAGGACAGGAGAAACTTGAATGTTTAAAAAACAGAACAAAAACAAAAAGGTATTGAACAGGCTTAATTTGTGCATGTGTTTGAACAGCCTATGCTCAGCATGACTGCTAATGTGTTGAGATACCACCTACACCTCTGAAATAAACAGAGAATCCTCAGGGAAGGGCAATTCCCTAGTACAAGGTAAAGGAAACAACCCTCCTGCACAGACTCTGCACACTCACATCACTTCAAACTTAACCAGTCCAGGATACAATCATATCTTGAGTATTACAGGTGGTAATATACCCACTGTGTTGTACGCACTGCTAGATACTCTCATGTTTTGCTGTCTAATGCAAAAACATCTTCCTCTGGACCATGCTACAGAGACCAACTTTCAAGTAGTCCTAGGACTGCCTTTTTTGGAATTGACCAATGACAAAGAAAAAGGGTTGGAAAACCACCTGTGAGCATTCAACCAGCTATAAGATACCACCTGTATAAAAAATACAGTGTTTTAAATTGATTAACATCTCTTTTTATGGGATCTTGGTTTTTGTTGCTCATCAGTTTGTCAAATTTCACCTGTACTTACTGAAAACTGAACTGATTAAAGAAAAACCAACCCAATGTGATTTTTTTTTTTGGGGGGGGGGGGGGAAAAAAGGGGGGGGAA
>WBMW01002132.1:0-56509 GCA_013396635.1 Penelope pileata | reverse complement strand
TTTCTTTTTTTTTCTTTTTTTCAATTTGAGAAACTGGGATCTGAAGTGGCTGTGCTTCAAGGCCCAGCTCTTGAAAATGGGTTAGGGTTGAGTTGTCTGTGTCAGCTGTTCATTTGGGCAGTTAGTATTACAGTATATAACAGTATTACAAAGCAAAGCTGTTAGTTCAAACTATGACAAATCTAATGAAAGAAAATGGGGACAGTGTCCAATAACATGCTTAACCAGGCCAAGCCCTTTATTGCCTGTTCTCATGTACTACTGTGAAAGTTTCTGAGTTTGCTTGCTTTGCAAAAGCAAAGTAGTTGCCATTACAAGAATTCAGAATCTTTCAGGTTTTTTGTGTTCATCAGTTTTTTTCTTCAAACATCATGCGCCTCACTCTCTGGAGCTGCTGGTGTGATATTGAGTAGATGCTGTGCATTGATTCAGAACTGCTGGGAATTACCGTCTGGCATAATGGTGAGTAACAGGATAAGTATTAACTGTCGCAGACAGAACTGTTTCCAGTGTACAAAGAATGGTTCCCTCCAGTTAAAAACAAATAAATATATTCTAAACATCTTTACATTTTCCCTGTTTCTAGGATTTCTGACAAGGATGTTTATAATTTGTCTTCTGTAAGCAATATTAGTAGACAACAATTATAGATTTTTTGCTGCTCTATATTTATATGCCTGATATTTAGTTTAAAGTTCTGATGATCACAGTGCTCAGACAGATTCAGAATTGCTTGGTACAATGTAACATCATCCAAATTCCACCTACATGTAAAAATTACCACAAGAGCTGCGCAGCATTAGGTTGAATAAAGCGCAATAATAGGCTGCAACAGGAAGAATTCACAGTATCACAATCAGTACACATTGCTATATAGCACTCATATTTGTTGGTTTACAAGCAGTGCAGATGGTAGCACAAGCTTTAATTCTGGCAAGCATGTATGAGATTAAATACTCTTTTCCTCACAATCTTTGTTAAGCTTGCCTTCTCATAGAAATAAAGCTAGCAGAGGGCTCTAGGAGAGTGTATGAATCAAGTCTTACAGGTAATAAGAAATAAGAAACTTTAAGATATAGTTTAATGCTATTCTCAGCAGACTTCTCCTTATGTCAAATAATATGTCAAATGTTTATGATACTTCCAAAGGGAGTGTTGTAGTTCTGAAAACAGTATGTAATCCGGATGTACCAGCAGTGTACACGGGTCATGCAATCTTAATAACATCTGTAACAAGACCCTGAGACTGTCAGTTGTGAATACCTCATCAGAAAAAAATAATATTAACATAAACTGCAGTTCCATTATCTGTATGAGAAAGCCTCTTTATTAATGGCATCTTATTAGTGACTGTAGTATTTTACTAGTGAGCACAAATACTATTGTGGGAAGCTGTTTTCTTTTCTTTTAGGTTTTCTGAATGTAAGAATCTACACTCTAGATGTTCTGACCTTTGTGGAGCTTAACTGAGAACTTATTTCAGTAAAAGTAAAAATGGCTCATTTAAATTCTAGAATGGTGAGCCAAAGCACATCTTAGGAAGGATGCAGCACCAAGAGGATCATGCTAAGCAAAATTATGGTTAATAACGGGAGAATGTGAGCTAAAAAGCAGAAAAAATATAACAAAATTATAAAGGATGTCAGATATACACTTCATAATGAGCTTACAATGAGATTTAGCTAAACAGGTTGAGATGGCTTTTTGGTACAAAGGAAAAGGAACAATACTTTTAGGGAAGTCATAATGCTTCATTTCTTCAAACTGATAAGGCACATTCAGAGCAAAATTGGAGGTATTTAACTAAGATGGTAAGATTATATATTGTGACGTCAGGAACAGACTGTTAGTCTAGACAAGTGGGGAAAAAATGTATATTATTCATTCTTCATTACACCTGTTTATTCTTTTTTACCTTTTTTCTTTCTTTTGCTCTATACTTGCCACGACTATCAAGCATCTCTCAGCAAGCATAAAGGCCCTAAATTAACACACTTACGTGTGCCTTATACCACTTTACATGCTGCAAGTTGACAATTAGATGAGGGAATGTGAGGAGGAAATGTGAAATGCCCCTTCAGGGTGTAGTTTTATGACATACCTAAATTATCTTAATGGCATTCTCTGCTCATTTGGCTACCAAAACTGTCATACCAGGCAGGTGAGTGCCAGAGCTATTGCAACTGAGGAGGAAAGAGGAGAGGGAAAGCCCCTTCCACCAACAGTTAGCTGCAGGATTTATGTGAATGTAATGTAAAATGCAGTAGTTTGTGGTGGAGTGTGGATGGGAAGTGTTGCTCTTATGTTTTTTTCCTCCTCTAGAACAGGTCTACGATCTGTCACTTCTCACAGTCTTGTTAGCACTATTACCAACATGAATGGGGGAACCAAGAAGGGTTGAGGGAAGAAATTGAAGGAATGGAATGGGTAGTTCTCCAGTTCTTACTGTGGAGCTGTCTCAAGTTCAGAAGGTACCAAAGTAAGACACAGAGCAGAGAGTCTTTTCTTTTAGCAGATTCTTACGATATGTGGTTGAGAAGTACAGATGGATATTTCACAGGTAGACCAGGATTGCCATATTTGATCAGGTCATTACTTCATTTAGCCTTTGCACTTCATGGTAGCTGAGTTTTCAAAGGAAGACAATTGATTCGTAATAAACTGACTACTATTTGAAAATGGTATATGCACATATACTCATATGCATAAAAAAAATTCCTACTCCCTCAATGGCTATTTCCCTCATGCAATGAAGCTTGAAGCTTCAGCCATTACCTTAGCTTGCAGAGCTGCAAAAATTATTCATGATCCTAACGTTATGAAATGCATCTGCAGGATTTGGCTGGCTGACCTCCTAAGGCTCTGCTTTCCATAAGACAATGTCTATCCACTAGACAGGAAAAAGTATTTTCTCTTATTAGCTCTAGATTTACTGCCGTTTGATTTATTGCCTGTCTATTTTTTCCCACATCTCTGAACAGGTGAAAATGAGGTGTTGATCTGTTTTCATTAAGCTCATCATACTGCAATTATACAAAAAACATACATACTCAAGTGAAAAAAAAAGCAAGGAAGAGCACTCTTGCTCATCCTCCCCGAACTCCAAAGAGTTTCTCTGTGTTTAAATCTATTTTAACACTAGATACCTCAGTGGCAGCTTTGGTTTTAACTATCAACCACCTCATGTCCTGCCACACCATAAATTGAACACACATACTTGGAAACACCTCTCTGAATTCATACGACCAGAAAATCCCACCTTCATCTTTCAAACCCTATTGAAGGATCTCTCTGATGAAAACATTTGCCTGATCTGTCTGTTTGTAGAGATCTTCCACTAAATATATTCCATCTCACGTCATGAATCTTGTCTTGATAATGTATCTAGTCCCAATATAATTCAGGCACCAAACTATCTCACGTACATGCAAGCACTCATATTCTCTTGTCAGCTAAACCCTCTAAGATTCACAATTCTATCTTCTGACAAATACACAGCCTAACTGATCGATGTGGATAAGAGATTCTGAATCTACCAACTGTGGGGGTACCAGACAAATCTTAACTCAGCCAGACTAAATAGAATTATTTTATGGATCAGAACCAAGAGTTTCTGTACTCACTGTTCTTTAATTTGAGGCATTTATTTGATACAATAAGAACTTCAGTCACACTTTATTCCAATTCTGCACCATTAAGTAATGGATTTATTTCAGCTCGGTTTAAGCAAGAACATTATGTTGCTGTTGGCAAAGCCTCTCTTTCTCCTTTACGTCTCAAAAGCAAAATTTTTACCAGCCTAGGATGCCTCCTGCAGATGAGTCAGGAGCCTCTGCTTATATCCACAAGCTGAATTTCTCCTATTTTCCACTCTTAAGATTGAAAGCAAGGACAATAACCATCATTTGTTGATGTCCTTCATTCAATAACAAAGTAATAGCTAGGATTAACAACTTCCAAAATACTGTCTGCTTTCCTATTACCTAGCTACAGAAACAGCTAGGTAAAAAAATGTTATTTTCTCCATCACTGGTGAAACACACAGTAAAAAAAAGAGTTTCCACTGAGCTCAGGGCAGAACAACTGCTGAGAGGAAACAAGTCAGACCTGGGTCATATTCTGTCTTAATTACTGGATCAGGATAGAAAGGACAGGGACAAAGTTCACAGTTTTACTGGAGCCAGATGCCTCCAGAGCGTGCTGAAACCTGTTGTAAACATGCTCATGCTTTTAGGGTTTTTTGCCCTCTGCCTCTGAGTAGCTTCGTTAGTGCTACTTCGTTACAGCTACAAATATTTTGCTGTGCAGGTGTGCTATAAATAACCACTTTTGCATGTCAAATTCTATAGCTTTTTATCGTTTTATGAAAATTCCTCTAACACAAACAGACATTAGTAACTTTGAAAATTTGTTCACTTATGTTCCTTTGGTTTCTATGGATTTTACCTCTATGTTTATATTTCCTTAATTGACTGGAAAGAGGTCAATTCAGTCATAAAAAAAGATTAAGAAAAACATTCAAAAAAAACCCAAAACTAGGATGACTGGTGAAGATTTGCTCTCCTCCAGCTTGTGTTTGCCAGTAGATCACAACATACCAGAAAGCATGGAAATAGATAATGAATTAATGCTGATGCAGATAAAATGGAATCTTGCAGCTGAAAATAGCCACTGAAGATCATCTTTACTGAAATTCAAGGAGGCAAGAATGCCCATTTTCCACACCTTTCTCCCTTCTTGTCATCCCACATCTTGCATACATGCACAAGAGTAAGAGATGGATGTGTAGCTGGAGGGGCCCAAACTATTTCCTTTTCCTACTGTTCTGAAAGCAGAAATGTACAGGGAGACTTCCCATCAGGGGACTGTCTGCAGCAAGGTAGAATAGGGGCTTCCCAGAACACAGGTCAAGTTCTGATGTTAGGTGGAATTCCACAAATGAGGACAGAGAAACTGTGTTTGTAGAGGAACCTTAGTGAATGTAGCTGAGCAGGGACTGATGGATCCCATTACCCAACAGAAATTTTGCAACAATAAAGGGAAGAACTCAGACTGCCAAAGAATAGCTCTGTGCTCCCTTAAGTGGTGGACATCCTGCACCGTGTTTAAAGGCATCATGTAAGCAAATGAGTTGCGCATGTGCAAACAGAGCACTTGCTCAGAGTAGCAGTAAGGTTATGCCATCAGGTTCCTCATCCAAGAGTTACTAGTCTTTATTCATGAATATTCTCTGTGCCAATCCATGTATGTGTACATTTGCTACAGACCAACACAAATGGCAGGAAGACAGTTCATGTTATAAAACCACCTCCTCCACTTAGGAATGCCCCATACAGCTATTTTATAAACAAGCAGAGCAATGCCTTCCTGGAGCAGAGATGATCATGTGCCTGAACATAAGTACACAGTCATTCTGATTGATTACATATGGTCACCTCCAGGATTTTCGAATATCCAGCAGTTTGATCGTGCCTGGCATCCAGTACACTAAAGACATGCATACACTAAAGACATCCATCCATACACTAAAGACAAAAAGTCCTAAAGGAAACAAGTTTGTCTCTGGGAAAGCCTGACACTGGCAAGGAGAGAGGTAAGTTAAGGCAAGGATGGCCAAGCTCAGACATGGCAGGGATTAGAGTTTGCATGCTATGGACAGGAATTTCCCCTAATCCTTTAAAAATACATATCTATTTCTAGAACAATTAACAACATATTCTGCTGCATGGACTAGATGACCTTAAAGGTCTTTTCCAATCTCAATAATTCTGTGATTCTATATATATTTATGCATGCAGACACACACATACAAGCATCATATACTTCACAACATCATATTAAGACTAGGTTGGCCTCTCTGAGACTGATGCTGACAATGGAGTGTTCATCACACGCATCACCACTGTTCAGATTTGCTCAGTTCCAGAGGAAAACGTTGTGGAGGGCCTGGTCTTGTGCTTACATAATTTTGCACTAAGTTGTGTTTTAAGAACGGCACTGCAGGGTCATGGATCTCTGCCCCAAATATCGCACCAAGTTGTCTGAAAGCTTGAGCTGTAGAGTAAGGTCTCTGAAATTAATTCCCACTTTGTATCCCCTGCACGAGTACAAAAGGAAGAATACTGCTGCTGCATATACCCAGAAGAAAAAGAACACACAGTCAACTTCTCTGATGGGCATGACTGACACCACAGTCTGTATGTGGACTGGCTGCATCAGGTTGCATTAATTTTACTTCCATTTAAGCTTCTCTAAATGAGCTAGTAAAAACACAGTAAACAAAGGAGGACCAGTGGACAGCCAATGGGAGAGATACCAGATGACCTTACACATTCTCTTGTGCTCCTTCTGCTTGTGTATGTTCTCTATCATTTTCTGGAAACTGCTGAACACCCTAAAGTGTGCAGGTCCTCGCACCCCCCAAGGGCTAATGGAAGAAATGTCAGAACAGGCAATGCTGATTGTGTCCAGAACAAGAAGTTGAAACATTGCAGCATGAAAACATTGCAGCACAAAAAAACAAAACAAAATAAAAAAAGCCAACCAACCAACCAAAAAAAAACCAAACCAAAACAAAAAAAAAACCAGCCTGTTATTACAAAGGAAGTTTACCAGAACAGTTGCTGTCTTATAGAAGTGGAATATTCAACACTGTAAAAGATTTATTTTCACTAGCTGGGGGAACATTGAGAAATGGTGATAGGCTCTAGACTTATCCATGGGTGTATGCAGTCTCAATCTTCATTTCCCAGCTCTCTTGATGAGCTTAATGGAGTGCAGCAGCTAGCTTGCATGCCTATTTTTTCCCTCTGTTGAAGTAAGAATGTAAGGGGGGAGGTTAGGTGTATAACAGTCTTTCATCCAGAGAGAGATAGTCTTTGCCTACAGCACACATCTGGACTAAAGAAGTGCTCTCATATGTCCCAGTTCAGCTGCAGCCTTAAGTGATCTGCCTGAAATTTGTTAACCTGTAGTGCACACACTATTGAACTCAGATTTTCTCTTCAGAGCATTAACTGCAAGATCACCTTTCTTCTTCAAGTAATAGTAGCCATCACATTATGATAAGCATCTTTGTGAAAACTATGGACTCAATTCATTTAAAGTCCAACGTATTTCTTGTTAACAGAAGTTAAACAGTTTATAAAACAGAACAGTTTCTCTTAAGGAAGGAAAGTGGGATAGTTCAAATAGTTGATGCCAGCTTTTGGCCAGGAACAAGCAGCAAAGAAACATCAACCTCTTCAAGCAGTTCTGTTAATAAATATACGAACAAACACAAATGTTTATAAGATTCCAGCTAAGAAAAGTTTTTGTTATTGTTTTCCCCTCTAAATATGTTGCAGAAATGGTCCTAAGAGATTAAGCAGGTTTTTTTTCCTTTTAATATGCATTTATGAGGTATCCATACAAGAATTTGCTTCTCTGTGAACAGCCTTACATCTTCCTATTCCTTTCAACTGGCCCCATTTCTGAAACAAAGCAAGATGCTTTATATTCTCATATTAGTGCTTTAACTCCCACACACCTGGTTTAGAGAGAAAATATTTTCTTTATTATTTAGTGGCAATGAGACATAGCTCTGACTATACCTGTTTGTCTTTATTAAATAAGGAAGGTCCTGACTGCAGAATATCCAGCTCAAGCATTTTTACTAACTTGAAATATTTTTCCTCATTAGAAATGTATTTATAGCTACTTCTAAATGACCCATTACAAAAGATTACCCATCTCCTGTATTTTCCTTTCAGATTTTTATGTGCCAGCTCCTGGAAATAAAATAAAATTGTTTTCATTCTTGCCTTATTATTACTTAATCTAGCAAGGAATTCTGAATGCTTGAAGCTCCTTCAAATCCATAGTCCTGTAAGGTGGCAAAAAAACCAAACTATCCTGAACAGATATTTTCCTTTTGCATGCTTTAGAGTAACAATATGCAGTCAGGACATCAAGAGGACTTTTAAATTTCCGAAGATAAAAGTTTAAAAAGGAATACAGGAAAAACTATAGAACTGGATGCATAACTTCATAGTAACGAAGACTTCTGAGAGAATAGGGATGGATAAGAGAGTCTTTTTTTTTAATACAGATGCTTAGTGTAGATAGTGAAATTATAACTGTATTTCTGTAGTATTTTGGTATTTTACTAAGTTTTTGTGCTTCACTGATGCCTTCCTCTGCAGACGGACTTCCTATGTTGTGGGTCGGTCTAGAAGGTCCAACGTCTACTAGCTGCACACACTTCTTGTGCAGCCAGTACTAAAAATGTGCCACAAAGCTCCTTTTCCTCTCTGAGAGTAACTTCTCTTGTCCCTGCTCTACAGCAGTTCCAGGTGGATAATGGGTTTATCTTGGTTCCTTAGTTTATCTTTTGCTACTGCTGATGTTTACCACTGTTTGGCCAGCCTGTTGTTTCCCTCATTGCTTTGCCTCATTGCTTTACAAAATGTGTCACTCTCATCACAACAGCTGCAAATATCTGCAGATCTATGCTAACCACCAAAGCATGTAAACTGGAACTCATTTCTTTTGAAAGAAATCTTATTTTGCAGAAAATTGTCATCAGCTATGAATTCATTATTATTCCCTAGATTTAATTTCTACTGTATGCAGAAGTGTGTTAATCCAGAATTTGGTATCTAGCACTTCCACATGGAGAGCTTAGTCCACTATATATCACTGTTTCCCAGTTGCTCAGAAAAGCAGCTTTTCCTAGAATCGTTGAATGGTTTATGTTGGAATAGACCTTAAAGATCATCTAGTTCCAAACCTCTGCGGTGGGCAGGGACACCTTCCACTATATTCAGTTGCACAAAGCCCCATCCAACCTGGCCCTGAACACCTCCCGAGATGGGGCATCCTCAACTTCTCTGGGCAACCTGTTCCAGTGCCTCACCACTCTCAGAGCAAAGAATTTCCACCTAACATCTAATCTAAATCTCCCCTCTTTTAATTTAAAGTCATTATCCCTTGTTCTATTACTACATTCCCTGATAACAAGTCCCTCTCCAGCTTTCTTGTAGGTACTTTCTTTTAGGTACTAGAAGGCCACAATAAGGTCTCCCCGGAGCCTTCTCTTCTTCAGGCTGAACAAACCCAGCTCTCTCAGCCTGTTTGCATAGGAGAGGTACTCCAGCCCTCTGATCATCCTTGCGACTCTCCTCTGGACCTGCTCCAACAGGTCCATGCACCTCTTTTGATGAGGGCCCCAGAGCTGAACGCAGGTGGAGTCTCATGAGAGAGGAGCAGAGGGAGAGAATCACCTCCCTCAACCTGCTAGCTACATTTCTTTCGATGCAGCCCGGGATATGGTAGGCTTTTGGGGCTGCAAGCACACACTTTCAGGTCTTGTTGAGTTTCTCATCAACCAACATCCCCAAGTCCTTTACCTCAGGGCTGCTCTCAATCCATTCTCCACCCAGCCTGTATTTGTGTTTGGGATTGCCCCAGCCCAGCTGCAGGATCTTGCACTTTGCCTTGTTGAACTTCAAGAGGTGGTCATGGGCCAACCTCTCAGGCCTGTCAACGTCCCTCTAGAAGGTATCCCTTCACCCCAACGTGTTGAATGCAAACTTGCTGAGGGTACACTCAACCCCATGTTGCCAGCAAAGAAGTTAAATAGCACCAGTTGAATAGATGTGAAATTATAATGGTTAAATAGATGTGAAATAGTACTTTTCGAAGCCTAAGAAAATATCAGTTAAAGTGTGCAGAACACTGAGTGAGCCAAAAACCTTACAAAGTCTACGGTAAGTCTACGGTTGCTAGGACTAAGCACAAAAGACTGTTTCAATCCTCTGTCAATCAATACAGAGATCCAGGATGCTAATCTAGTGTTCAGAATATTTCTTATCAAACCTGTAGCTGGGACTATAGGATATGCTAGATGACAGTTAAAGAATACGTATTTATTGATGTGTGTTGGCTTTGAGGCTTGTTTTCTACATATTTTTTTTTGGAACAAACAATAGCTGAATGATGTGTTTAATAATACATATGTTTGTCACTTTGTTTCTGACAACACTGCTGGAGAAAAAGAGTCTTTAGTTTGAGGCCTTGTGCAATTTAGGTGCATCATTTCAGAAAGAACACTGTATTAGAGTCTTACCCATGGCTAAGCTAGCTGGTTCACCTATTGAGCTAGACTGCAAACCACAGTGTAAATGTCACGTCTATCTAAATTCGGGTAAACTAATTAGGTGTCACAGAACTAAGCAAATCTATTCATGACAGTGAGTATCAGAGCAAGCATTCTTGTCCCATGGCTTCCAGAAATCAATTTCAAGTTTAGCAGACACTTATCTAGTAACATCAGTAAACAATTCTGCTATAGGCCATTCTGTTAAAAAAAAAAAAAAAAAGCATACATGCAAGGTATGGAAGTGCTATTTGAAAGCGTAGAATGGTTTCTTGTCACACATCAAGTCACTTGTCTAGAGTAGTCCAAGGCTCCAGCTGTGGAAATGAGCAGTTCTGGAGCATTTCCCATTGCCTCTCGCACACATGCTGTTCTCCTTCCCCTTGGGATTTCTCTGTATGAGAATGCACAGGCTTATGACCAAGGGGTTCAAAACTGGTTTTGGTAATTCAGGTCACTCAGTACCCAGGACACAAACACTATTTCTGCACACCAGCTACGCTGACATTGTTAAATAGAAGCTATAAGTTTGTAAAATAAGCAAGTTCATTCTCTTCGTATTTTAATTGCAATAGAGATTTGGAAGTGGCTACACACAATTAGAAGTGATCAGGAGTCTCTAAGGCAAAATGAATTTCTATCAGTAATACCATGGAAATGTGCCCACAACTCAGTTTTCAAAAGCTTTTGCTAAAACTCTGGGACATTTCCACCAGAAACCTGCTAGGTTTCAAGCTAGCTTACAATATTTCCTTAAAAAACTCAAAACTTCAAAACCTCCAACTCCTTAAAAGCTTCACTTTGTTGCCTGTCTTGCAATAAAGGTTCCCAAGGTTCCCAACTCTGAGAACATAAGCAAAGCATGAAGTTTCTAATGTTTTTAGCCTCACTAGAATATTTCTCTGTCCAGAAGAATGGCTTTAAGTGGTTTCTTGTATGTTTTGATAAAAATGAATAAAATAGATACACCCCCATAAACACATACAGTCAAATAAATGGATCTGTGACTATATCAGCGTATACAGAAGACTCTATAAGTCATTTAGAAATTATAAATAGCGAGGACTCCTAGTTGTTCTATGAATACCAGAAAAGTAAAATGATAAATAGGAAAATATCTCTTACAACAAAGGGGGAAATACCAGAAAAAGGAAAAAATATAAAAATAAATATGTGCACAAACAAACAAAAAAGAAATACTAAATTTGGTCAGATCAGTAACATATTCTGTTGAATCTGTACCTGACCATAAATAGGCAGAGAGGCAAAACTTCCCATTTTATATATCAGCAGAAAAAGAAATGCAACTAAGCATTCCAAACAAAAGGCAGTTTCAGACAAATCAGCCCACCACTGATGAGAGATGGATCATGATGCACCACTGTACTTGTAGCTGGAGGGATAAATATGTCATTTCTGTCTGGACACAGACTGGCCTAATTTTTGCCAAGATATAATTGATTATGTTTAGGCTACACCTGAAACCCACTATAGTAGCTCTTGGTCGCATTGACTGTTTTGGCAGAATAAATCATAAACTACAATCACCTTTAGAATATTTATTCTGACATTCATTTGGTGAAGTTTCTTGATTTTTTTAATAAACATTGAGATAAACCAAACCTCAGCAGAATTTGGATTCACAAAAAAATCAAATGTTCTTTTTCCTGGCAATAATTTTATCAACAGTATTTCCTTGATGATTATTAATCTTGATGCTAGGGCAGCATGCTTATCCCCCTCTTTTCCTAAGTATATTTTTGGCTTAGATACAGCAGCCATCACTCCGTGACAAGATTTAACAAGTAACAAAAGTGGAAAAGGAATTTGCATAATTTTGTCCTGTATATAATAGCTGATCAAACAGTCAATTGGAGATCTCCAATTCATTTCTGGTGATGCTTTCCTCAAGAGCCTTTAATATTATCACTTCGAAAAATATTTTTAATATATAAAGTTATTATAAAACCCAGAAACAGAGAACATTAGAAATGTGAAATATTTTATTTCATACACTGAAAAATGATAAATTATGTAATTTGGCATATGCACTGCGTCTTCCATGCCAAGATCTCAGAATTTCAAAAACACTAGCTGAAAGAACATGAGAGAGGAGCACTAGGAGAAAATCCCATCATTTTATTGTATACACTGGTCAGCCAAGACACAGTGCACCCAGATGAATCATTCTATCAAAGGTTGCTCAGAAGGCAAATGAGAGACCTAAGGAAAAAGAACACCAGTCTCAATTCCTTGTTTGTGTTCTGCCCACCTCCAACACACTGCTGCCATGTGGAACAGTAGGCAGGTTAATGGCTTCAGCCGCCACTGAAGCCACTGTTTTCTTTTGACGAAGGCACTGATTTCATCAACATCCTGTGTTTCATTGTCCTTAGAAAATTAGCTGTGGCTATTTTTCACCAGTTATAAAGTAAGACACTCCCTGCTTTTAATTTTCTCTGCAGTGATAGCAGAGAGGTCACCCATTATACCTGGCAGTGCGACAATCGTAAAAGGCTACTCAAAAAAGTAATTAAATGCTTTGAATAAAATTACCATTTATATTCATATCAATGATTTTTGGCAACAAACACACTATTTACACCCACAAAAGCTTCAAATTATCCCTTTACAAACAGAGCATTTCAACAGTCTTGCTACCTGTTCATAAAAAGGAAGAGGAAATAATGCAAGAGATTTTAAATTTAAGCTCTCCATTTTAAGACACTTTCTGACTTTTGATTGATGGCGGCAGAATTCAAGAGCTACAGTTTGGGAGTCTGCTGATTAAAAGCTCACATCACCTTGAGCTTGGAGGTGAAAAGCAGGGAGAGTAAAACCCTCTGGTGGCATGAACAAAAGCAAGAAAAATGAAAAGTTTAGAAAGAAATAGTATTTGACTACAATATTGTATTGATTTTGAATTCATAATTACCCCAAATTCTCAAAAACTGATATGGAAAACAAAGCTCCTCTGTGGTAGGCACCGTACACGGAGTGAGACAGCGCCTACAGTATCTGTACAGAAAGCAGTACATAGGAGAAGCAGAAATAAAGAACGACTGAAGAAAAGGATTAAGATACAGTATATCCCCTCCTAACTTGAAGCACTTCATGAATCTATCTAAATCAGAAAGCTAGGAACTCACACTTCCTCTATGTCAGTGCTGAAAGCAAGAGGGTATGAAGCAGTCCCTGCGTTTTTCTCTAAATATTCTCTGAGTTCCTGACTGGTGCAATTTTGGTGCAGTTACTTGAGACGACAGGCTACAACAACATTCTCATGTTTTTTTCAGAATTCAGCCCATAGAGTTGAATAATAGAATGACTTGGATTGTAAGGGACCTCAAAGATCATCTAGTTCCAAAAAACAGGAAACACTTGAAGCAGGAACTTAGTTCAGATCTCATCATCTAGAAGGCCTACATCCACATACGGTTTCTCTGGAAACATATGGAAGAGTTGAAATACTATTGATGTAGCTCTGTAGATGAATATGCACCCCAGAAATGTAAAATCATTCTTCAAATTGGTTTAAGGCAAACTGAAGTGGTAAGCTAAATGGAAAAAAGCCATGGAAAGCAAAAGCAACATCACTGCTTCCTGCGGGCCAGGACAGTTTTTATTCTTCATTGCCTCTTCACAACCTGGACTGTTTTGGCTAGAACAAAAGAGTTAAGCAGGAAAAGAAAAGAAAAGAAAAGAAAAGAAAAGAAAAGAAAAGAAAAGAAAAGAAAAGAAAAGAAAAGAAAAGAAAAGAAAAGAAAAGAAAAGAAAAGAAAAGAAAAGAAAAGAAAAGAAAAGAAAAGAAAAGAAAAGAAAAGAAAAAAGAAAAGAAAAAGAAAAATCTCTAAAAGTTCCCCTGTGTAACTCCCACAAAGGCAGAGATTAAAAAATCAAACATCAGATCTCTGTTCCAGTCCATGCCTCCTATCAAGGAAACAAATTGAGTGCTTATCAGTAGGAACAAAGTGTTTTGAGGAAGGCAGGTGAGCCTCTAGCTGGAAGAGCGCTCTGGGGAGAGGAAAAGGAAGCTGCTATAGCCCATGCAAAAGTGGGAACTCCAATTACTTCTCTTTAGAAAATGGGACAGATCTCAGTTTGCCAAAAGTTTCAGTTAAAAATTAGTTTAAAATCATTAAAGTTTAAACATTCAAGCTGAATTCCAAAGCAAATGTTGTATTGTTCACAGTACTTTAAAGGTTAACTATTCAAGATTTCATTTATAATATTTTTCCAATGAGATCATTGGATAATATAAAAATACAGTGTATGTTTATGATCTTTTAAGATTGCAATTTGTTTTGATTACATCAAACAGCATCTGCTCTGTTATCTCTTTACCCAAAGCACCAAGAATATGCATAATCACAGTAGTACTCTGTATGTTAGAATTTGAGAGTCTTCCTGCACGTTTTGTTAGAGGGAAAGTCTTCCAAGGCAAATTTGAAAATATATAATGCAACATGAGGAAAAAACACCTGTCAGGAACACTGCATATTTGCATTTCTTTTACTAGAGGCATTAATGTCTGACAAAAAATAAAAAATAAAAAAAATGTTGTTGTATCTCAGATTCTATCTCAACTGTAGTGAAATCATAATCTTATGCTATGCATTGCTGTAGTCAGGCATAGGTTAAGATCACCATGATGCACAATTTTTAATTTCCTAGGGGCAACACTTTTAATTGCGACTGGCATGTTTTCGTTTTGAGCAGGTCTTTGTTGATCTTCTTCAGGTCTTTTATTAACATACTGCTAGACATTGCTCTATGACAGCGCATGCTGGGTTAGTGATAATGCTGTCTGTAGAGTCAGGCCCATCTTGGCAGATTAGGGGTATAAAATGGGCAGGGGACAACTGACTTGTCAGAATATTTACAAATTTCAAATTACTATCTGCACTTCTTAATGAAAAAGATTGCAATGTCACCATATCTACACTGCAAGATGCATTGTGACAGAAGGTGGATGGGGAGGGAGACAGCCCTCATTAAAAACAAGTAGCTGTGATTGACATAAAAAACTACAAAGACAGAAAAGAAGGTAAACATATTTTTATGTAATTGGTTTTGTTGGTGGGCTTACTGAACTAAAATGGCTTTCTAGCCTTACACAGATTCTACTGCAGAAATAAGTATTAACCTGAGCCCAATAACTGCTGTCTCTGAAAGTATCTCCATCTCTTCCCATACCTACATTCATCCAGAAACACTGCCTACAATTTAAAAGGACTATCACAGCTTGCTTATCTTACACTTCATTCTTCTGTAACGTGCTGTCAACCAATTCTATGTAATAACTTTCCTTTAAACGTAATCTACTGAACCCCACATGCATTCTTGCTGCATTGTCCTCTTTCTGACTTTCAGTCTTTTCCCCCCACTCAGACCACAGAACAGCCCATGTTCTGATTTCCAGTGGCTTCATCATTTGGCCAGCTAATAGGAATGGGAAAAACTCACTTTCCCCATCTCTTCATCCTGCCTTTTCCTTCTCTCTACTTCCTCATCTTTCTGTCAATCTTTTCTCAGGCTCAGAGTCACAAAAATGACAAATTCCCACTCAAGTTACCTACTTTTGCTCAAAAGTCCCATCCCAGTCTGGGACTCATGCTGTCAGGCTGGAGAATAATTGTAGGATGAAAACACTAGCCTTTCTTCGACCGAAACCAAACATTTCAAGGGACACCCATTAAGCAGGAGTTAAAACACATTAGCGAAAGACCTTCATGAGCAACAAGAACCTCCACAGTACAGATCTGAAACTGAGCACAGAAGCCCTTTTCTAGCCCTCTACAGGAGATCACTTCTGAATCTTGCTTGGGAGTTCCTTAGTAACAAGGCTTGGCAACTGCTTTGAAAGCAATTGCTTCAGCAAATTCATTCCTCTGCTGCTACTGAGACAGATTCAACACACAGGAAAGAAAAACAAGATTTAGGGACCGCAGCTGTAAGCAGCACAGATATCAGATGTTGTACAGCATGGAAAGCCCAAATTCCTGACATCACCAGCTCACAAAACCTACTGTTGATAGGATCCAGACAACACATATCAGAGCCTAGGAGAACCAGGACAGCGAAAGTGCAGAAGCTGGCTCGTAAGCAGAGTACCCTGCATCTTCTGAGGAGCATACAACTGGGAGCTGAGGCAGTGTGAGCTCACTGCCAGACAACAAGGTGCTCTAGTGGTGACAGGGACCTCTGCTATTCTTACTGACTCACCCAAGAGGACCATCTTGTCAAGAATAGAGAAGGCTGTCTGCTCCCAAGGAACAGGCAAGTTAGGATGTGAGGTGAACCCAGCATAGGCCATGCCCTCACCCATAGGCACTGTGCTGCAGGGGCTGGGCTGAACATTGAAGGCAGAGCCAGAGCTTGTGTCAGTGTCTATCAACAGTCTCAGGCACAGCCAGGGAAGAAGCCAGGTCCAGGAAGTCCAGCCAAGAGCAGAAGAAGACAAGGTTACAGCATGGGCCCAAAGGGTCCATTCAGGAAGCAGAACCATAGGAGGGACTGGTTGCAGTGATACCCAGACCACCCAAGTGAGGCTGTTGAGGGTCATTAGGACTATTAATGCCATCAGAATCCTGATACAGCCTTGTTGCTAAAATCGGCACAGGAGCTTACAGAAATTCACTGCAGCTCAGCGGCTACCATCTGATCATTCTTGCCAGTACACAAAGCCACTGATCGTGCATTTCTTCATCACATGTCAGTGCTTTGACTTTAAGAGCTCTAAATTTCCTGGGATACCTCACCTTTTATTGCTATCCTCCTCAAACTAAGGTAGGAGGGAAAAAAGTCTTAGTTGTGGTGAAGAAAGCAATAAGAAAAAAAGTATAAAAGTTTTATTTGAGTTGTTGTGCAAACTGAATTACACTTTCTTTATTGCTCATCTTCTGTGCCTTCCCGTGAAAGCAACTGCTGAGAGACCCATCAGCATCCCTATTAATGACTCCCTCTATCCAGCCCTCCTGCCTCTTCAGAGGTTTCAATATTCTTCTTGCCAGGAGCCAAGTACAGGAAAGAGCACACACCTCATACCAGCCTAATCATTTCCTCTGGTGAATAAGAATTTTTCCACTGACTAGAGTGCAGTAAGACTGTACTCTTTGTGAGACCATCTTCTCGTGTGCTACAACAGCACACTGTCACTTAGGCAGCATGATGATAAAATACATAGCTGCTACAGATCATACTTTCATCCATAGATGCCTAAGTACTTTGGTAAAACAGTAAGTATCACATGAGATCACTGTTTCAGATGCCACATGGAGGAAGGATTTGCTCTGACAAAGCCAGAAGACTGAGCAGAGCTGGTAGAATCATGTTTCCTACATAGCAAACTTGTTCTTTATCCACCAATGTATGATTTCTTCCTAAAGTGTTTTCCTACACACAAGATTTACAAGCATTCTTGATAGTAACAGGATTTTGCAGATAACTTTTTAATTACAAATGCAAAATGAACTGTTTAAAAGGTGCTACCTAAAATACCAGCATTTACTTCTTGTTTCAGTAATGTTTACCAGCACCATTTTTCATAATCTTTGAAAATGTAAAAAAATGTGAAAATGTAAAAAAAAAAAAAAAAAAAAAAAAAAAAAAAAAAAAAAAAAAGTACAGCTGGGAGGTGACAGTTTGAGCATCTGCTTTGTCATAAAATGTAACATGTTTACTTAAAAATGAAAGATTTACGAATGTTTCTAATGTTTCTATGGAAACAAAAAAATCACGAACCACTTATGTCAGAGCTGTTAACATAAGAATAACACATATTTTCTCCATATAGATGGAAAAATATATCCCCAGCAGAGAAAGCCTGTTTTCAACTTAAAGCTGATCAAAGTGATGGCAAGATCTTTCGAAATCCAGTACCATGCGTTTAGCCATGGACCAATGGCAAGGCATCAAGAGTCAGCATCATAGGACACCACCAACACCCCCTTATAATCTGGATTTCTTCTCAGTGCTCTATTCTTACATTTGCTACCTAGCAAGACATCACAGCAAAAGAATTTCAAGATGCAAAACTGTTTGTTACAAACTGCCTCATCTTCATCCCAAACAAAAGCACAAAATAACTTTCATTTTTCTTCTTTTTAAGTATTCTCCTATGAGGTCAACAGATGTTTAGCAGTGAGATGCTCTTCCTTCAGAAAAAGTACTGTCCTTATGAAGAAGCCATTTGGTTCAACTGATGTGGCAAAAGAAGTTTACATTTATATATGTTAAAAAAAATAATAGGAAAAAAATAAAAAAAAGTTACCACAATTGAGAAGCCAATATATACATAAAATTGTACTTTTACAACTACACTCTAGTCTGAGTTCCTTATACTTCTGGACATCTCTAGGGTATTGCTATACAGTCATACCCTAGAGCCAGAGAAAGAGAACTGGGTGAACAAACTAACTGAAAAAGGAAAAAAAATCCAGTGTGTAAAGTGGATTAAAGTCCTTAAATTACCTATAAGCAGCACCCCAAAAATAGTCTGTTAACCTGGAAATAACTTTGTCATCTATAGAACTTTGGGCCTGATACAGGGAAACAGCGGAACTCACCAGAGTGCCAAGTGAGGCTAATGGGAGAGCTACATCTCTTGCAGCATGAAAAATTTGTTCATAAATATTTAGGTAAACAAATACAGATGGCAATTGCTAGTTAGTACAGTTTATAGCCCTAGATGGAAAGTTTTCATGAATGATTTTAGTCATCCAGATTAGAGCTCCTTTTTTCTCTTTGCTTTGATTTTCTGATCTCTAATGCAAAATTCACAAGCATTATTTGTGTTTTTGAATATACATAAGAAGGAGCAATCTAAAGAGATCTTCCACATCTGAAATGATATTTCAAATGGTTTAAGGCAAAAGCATCCAGGCAAAAGCATGCTATAAATATTTGTCTGCTTCTTTGGAAGAAAAGAAGTGGATGCTTAGCCTGGGATAAGTGCAATGAGAAAGAGGGCAAAATCTGAATGATACTCTAAATGAAGTCACTTGTATATTTAATTATCTCACAGGGTGTTATCAGAAACAGCTTTTATTTCCCCGGTACCCTTCAAACTGTCACATCTAAATTTAGAATAAATTAGAATAAAGTGCACTTAGGAGTAAGCATCCTCTAGATGAGACTAGATGACTAAACACTTAATTTCTGGATGGAAAAAGTTATGTAAGATTAATTCTTTTCTGTCTTTCTGCCCCAGCTGGATATCAAATGCTACTCTGACAAGAGACTGAAGGTCCTTACATATAAGAAATTTCTCTGAATCCTGTCTTACTTTCACTAGCATAGCAGGTAGCAGCCTTGGTTTAGGTCCTACAGTCTTTGCGGAACTGCAGCAGTAAACCCAGGGATTTAGGGTCCAGTTCCACTGAAGAGGACAATGTGAATGTATGGTTCTTCTGGAGAGCTAGAATTTGCACTTCATTGATCATGTTAACCCTGCTAAAAACAGCTTCTGGAAATGTAGCTCAACTAGAGATATTTCACAGCTATCTCATAATACATATCTGAGTACATTTTTCTAAGACAGATTGGGCATTAATTTCTTTGCATATGAATTAATGCACATATTCTTATTGAAAACAGTGGCAGTCGTAATGCAAACAAATGTTAGCTAAAATAAGTCATCTGCAATGTGACACATGAAGGTTGCCACCTATCAATCAGAGTCCTTGCAAAAGATGAGGTTGAACATTTAATCTTCCTTCAGTTTCCATGTTTATTATAAAGTCTATAAATGACCACTCTAAAGAAATGAAATTAAACTTACAATTTTCTTTTAAACACAGCAAACAAACAGTGCACCAAGATAGAAATGTGCTACCTGTAACTTCCTTCCACACTAATTTCCCTATTGTCCTTGCACATAAAGCAGGTTTATAAATTATCATACTGACCTCCTGCTCCCTAGGGTTTAGAATAAATATTTTTAGTTGTCATCTAGTAAAATACATCTGGACTCCCAGTGAGCCACGGCTATACTAGAAACAGTAAATGCAAACAATTACTGTTGTAAAACTAAGGAAGGGACTATGCCACACCTTGAAATTGCAATACTGAAGTACCAAGTTTTAATACAGTCTCTGTTATTCAAAATTAAGGCAAGATTGATGTCTAATCAACAGTTTTCAGATTAGCATTAACATACTGAACTTCCTTACTTTTATTTCTACACCAGAAATCTGCCCATCACAACACACAAGTGGCAGGAGAATTGATCATCTTGCTGACAAAAAAAAAAAAAAACAAAAAAAAACAAAAACCAACACCTGCTTCAGGACAGAGGTGAAAACTAAAGTAAAACTGTTCAAAAAAAAAAGAGTATTTAGTTGTGTCCTAGTTTCTAACAGAAGTTACTTCTCTCATAGCATCTGGTATGAAGCAATATTTTTGTTCTAGAAGAAAAACAAAACCGATAACACCTGGTAGCGCTGAACAGAGACAAGGACATTTTCAGTTCTTCAGCTTCTTGTATTCTTCTGCCAGCTAAGGCGTTAGGGGGGAGCGCAAGGAGCTGGGAGGGGACAGGACCAGGGCAGCTGACTCAAACTGACCAAAGAGATATTCCATACCATATGACATCATGTGATTTATGAAAGGGGAGTAAGCTGGGCAGAGGCTGCTGCTCAGGGACTGGCTGGGTATTGGGCAGCAGGTGGTGAGCCCTTGCTTTGTGGATCACCTATTTTTGTGTATATATATATATGTATACATTTATAATTACTGTTATTTCTTTTACTTATAGCTTTTATCCCAACCCACGAGTTCTACTGTATTTTTCTCTTAATTCTCTCCTCCATCCCACTTGGGGAGGGGAGAGGGTGAGCAAATGACTGTGTGGGACTTAGCTATCTTCTGGGTTAAACCACAACAAGTTGCTTTCAGGTCTGTGGATATTTTCTACTTTTATTTTCTCTTCTCATTAAGGATGTTGTCCTTTATTATTAATTAAATGGAAAATATCCATATCCAGTGATTGAATTACCCCAAAGTACCTGCTTAAAATGATCAATATTGATCAAACTAAAGGGTAGAAAGTACCACTAGTCTTCTTAATGTAAGTGATTTGGCTCAAGAAACGTTTTGATCAGATTAAGTGGAGGATCTAATTAACCTGTGATTAAATTAAGTGGAGGGCAAGTTGTATAGGCATAAATCCCATACACGCTGAGATGAAGGGAATAGTAATGCACATATTTACAGAAGCTGCCAGGGGAAAATGTGCAATAAATTCAGCAAAGAAAAAAGGTCACAAAAAGAAAGGGAAAATAAAGCATGAAGGGATTAGAATACAGAAAGAAGATAAACACAGCCATAGATAGTGATTACCATTGGAAGAGTATTAGCCAAGGCTGAAAGATTAAAGGCTGTGAATACACTGGCATATGAAAAAAATTGTCCAGATTAAAAATATAATTCAATGCAAAACTCATTGATCCAAATTGAAATAGAATCTCAGCAGCTACAAAACAGTCAGTCAGGCAAGATCGAATTATACTCATCTGTATTTTGGACCTCAAGGACATAAGGTAGCATCATGTTGTTAACTCACAACCAAAACAGACAACCCTAGTGCACTTCCTGTACATGGAAGCTCTTTGCTGTTTGGGAATTCAGATATTTCTGCCTTTGCAGTCACTGAAGGGCCATTTGCAACACTTGAAACAGGTAGATGCCCCTGCTTGTACAATCCACTCTCTTATAAGACCACTATCTTATTTCTTCCTGAGGACTCCGAATGGAATCAACACAACTCCCAAAGAAGCCTGTATATTTTCTACTCACTGCAACTATCCTAACACAGCATGGCTGGAACATTAGGAGTAGGGGCTCTTCATGATTCCACATCACTCAATGTTTGAAAAAAATTATCTGTCTCTAAACAAAATTTCAAAAATTGAAATTGTTTCAAAATTGACATTCTACATAAATGAATGAAGAAATTCTAAACTGGATGCCAAATCAGGCAGAAATCCTAACGAGTTTATATGTCACGATCTCACAAAGATCTGCTTTTATTCTAAAGTTTTCAAGAAGGAACTGTTCATGTGATGCAGCTCCAGAAAACAAGCTCCATATTTGTCTTTTGCCCCAGTTAGACTATAACAATACATTATTCTCAATCTTCATCAGCTGGCATTTTGAAACTCCACTGCTACTTCCTATATACAATCTGAGGGTGAGTGTGCAAACTTCACTTACAGAGTTGTGATAAATTCCTCAGATTAAAATAATGGAAAAAAAAATCATTGGCTATGTCATTGTCATGCTTGGTCTAGGGGTAACATGCTGAAAAATGCAGAAATAGATTACAAAGTTCTACTTGGTATGTAGTACACGGTACACATTTCCTTTATTTGAGGGAATAAATGTTTCTTCATCCATGAAGTTGGTGGTGACTACTATAAAATCCAATTCTGAGATTATGTCTATAGATCAGAAGTGTCATTTAGTGGCAGTCATTTTAATTGCTTAAGCATGTTATTTCTTTATATCATTTATGGAAAGCTTAATTAAGATTTCCTTCTTTCTTCTAAGTTCTAGTTCTGCGTAAAAATTTAGAGATGTCTTATTTTATTTGAAAGCATTCTTTTCTCTTCCATTCTGTTTCATGCCTCTAGGAATGCTCAAGTCACAACCGGAAAAAGAAGTGCCACAGTACCTTCTGACAACACGTGTACTATGGACATATACAGAAAATTATTAAAAAAAGACATGCAACTCTTCAGAAGACTGAGTTTTTTTCAGATGCTTTTAGTACTGATTCTGTTAAGCCACATAGATCAGAAAGTTCTGCTGAGCTCTGAATAACTCCATGAACTTGTGCACTTACACACAAGCCTAATGCTGACTTTGAAAAGTATTCCCAAGTGTTAGCATTCTTTCTTCTTCTCTTTCCTCTCCCCTCTGTTAGAACTGAGATCTAACTATACTGAAATTATTCCCATTAAAATACAGTTGTAAAACTCATTGGTGTTAGCTGCTTGGAGGGGTTAAAAGCACTCTGGAGTACTTATAGGTAGGAGTAGAATTCAGAATGATTTTGGCACATTGAGGGAAAGCTGTGGAATCAACAGGATGAAATTCAAGTCAATACACGTGCAAAGTACTCAGAAAGTAAAGAGCAAGGCATACACAATTATGAACTAACACGTCAGGCAGTAGAAGAGCAGAAAACTGGAAGACTTGAAACACCATAAAACACACAATGATCAGCACAGCGCTACACCCTTGTAAACAAGACACATCCTTACAAAACCAGGGTGTCGGACATACAACCTAGGAAATCCTTTTTTTTCAGCTCCTCTCTATGTTCAATAGTTCAGATCAGCTTAGTATACCCAGTCAGGTAAATGCAATTTCCAAACATTATACTTAAGCCAGAGCAATAAGAGAATTGAAAAGAACTGGGCTTGCCTTCTTTAAGAGAGAGCAGGAAAGACTGAATAATGATCTCCCAATAATTCAAGTATTGTTAAAAAAGAAAAAAAAAAAAAAAAGACGTATGTTAGAAGAAGGTCCTCCTTAAGAGGATCTCCACATTTAATAAAGATTGGAAAGGACATGACAAAGTTATCGTACATCCAGAGAAATTTGAACTGACTATTAAGATATACAGCAGCAACTTTTCGCAGACCTTGAAGAATTTACTTCAATGGGAGGCATTAAAATAGTCTGAACAATAATCCAGCAGGCAAAGGTAGATCAGATCATTCCTCACTTTGTGAAGATGAACAAGATGGCTGTTACTACACTCTGCAAAGGGTGATACCTCCATTAGTTTTGTTTCTTTAAATGATTTGAAAAAAGCATTATATAAAATAGCAGTTTGGATACCTCAGTACTTGATACTCAGTACCCACCATAAGACATCTCCAGGGATGCAGCTTCTGGTGAGCTGCTGCTTAGCACTTTCTGAGAATCAGAACATGTTCACATAGCAGAAAATCCAGCAAGTCAGATTCATCATTAAATCTCAAAGCTTGGCTGATTTTTTTAAGTTCCAATAGTTCACTAATATAGATTTTTGATCAGTTACATAGTGTGCATAGTGATTTCTGCTCCAAGCTAGTAGGCAATAATGGTCACATGCAATTTTTTTTTATTTATTTTTTTTTTTAGTCAAAGAGATTTACTCCTACACAAAATAACTTCTGTTTTGCAATCAATAGTTGCACTGAACAATTGGACTGGAAATTACAGTGCATAATCAACTCTAAGACTCAAACAGCAGAATCCGTATTGTTCTTTCCTGAGCAGACAAATCAAGATCTCTGTTATCTTTTAAGTATCAACAACTGTGCAGTGAAGATATTATTTTTCCATTAATAGGCAACAAATTTACATATGACTATTGTCAACTGCTTTATGTTAGTGGAATAATGAATTAACCTTACATCACGCTGGCAACTCTGCAAAATTATATATTATATCAAGAGCATCCCTTTCCCAACTCAGATCACTGCAATAACTTTGTATCATAAAACCTTATAAAGCAGTTTAATCTTCTTTTATGCATGAAGTAACTTAATCTTTTCATATAGTACCAGTTCATTTCTGTACATCTAACAGTAACAACAGCTTAATACGAGGTGTAATAGTATTTTTCACTTCATGTCTTCTAGATTGCAGAACTTATTGCAGCATCTGCACTTCCCTGTGACAGTTCCACTGGATTCCTCTCTATAATCTGTTACACTCCAAGTAAAATTGGCAGGTGCCCTGCTGACAATCGGCCACATTCTAAGGGTACCCAAAAGATCTCTGGTTTTCCATTTTGTTGCACATGATAATGGTTTCCATGACCTTCATGACACTTTAACACATGCCCTGGAAGAAGGAGGGGAACTAGATAACAAACCTAGGGAAACGGCTAAAACTAAACACGTTATTTATCTAGGATCTCTTGACAGCCATAGATTAATGGACAAATGACTCCAGACAATCTCTTCGCTATTTAACTTCCCAGTTTTGTGTTCAGACATACTGTATCTTAACTCTTTGTTCCTCAGAAGGTACCTACTTTTCTAACTAACTCCCAACCAAGGCATGTGTAGAAACATTCTTGTAATTGTTTTGTGTTTATTCTCGTTGGCAAAAGCAAAATGTTAACAGCTAAACTAGGACAAAGAACAGTGCATTGACTTCTTCAGCACAGAGCAGCCCTTTGAATTTTCCTTATGCATTTATTAACTCCTGTGTCTTACACTATTATCTACCTGTGGAGAATAATCAGCCCCTTATCCTGGTACTTAATGTTATATACACTTAACACTGTTAGACTTCAGTGCAAGTGATTTGATGTTTATTCCATAAGCAATTTTAACTTACCTTCCAGGCTCATTTTTTTTCCAAATATCTGTGAACAGCTGTGTGTACTAGTAGGATGGCTGTACCTGTGGCATTCTAATTTTTCATATGTAGTACAGGTTTCTTAAGTGACAGGAGGTTTTTTTTGTTTCTTTTTTTACGTATTTTCAAGGGAGTAGACGCATCAAAAGAAAAGCAAATCTGGAAATAATAATTCACCTAAGATGCTCCAAAACAGTAGCTCTCTTTGAGAATAATCTGTAACTGAACTTTCATACAGACCACCTAACTTGGGGAAATCAGGGAGAAATCAATACTGGGTTTCAGACTATAAATTCTTGGCCTTTCTATCATCCCTTCCCACTCATATCCCAACTCCTAAACCGTATCATAGCTCATAGTGTGATTGGTTTCCAAACAAGATGTTGATAAAACTTGCAGCTTTCATTCCTTATCTTGTCACCAAGATTGGGAACTAAAGAAAGCCTCGACTACATACATAATTCCTCTTTTCACAGGAAAAACATACCTTGACTTCCTGTAATCAAATGTAAGCAAGATAAATATTCTTACTCTATTCACTCAAACAGTACATTTCTATTTTAAATGGAAAGTGATTGCCTTAAGCCTGAAGTCTCTCCTGGACTGCTGCCTTAAGAAATGCTGTGTATCTGAACTTGCTCTGTTTTTCTAGAAAATTTCCAGCCACAAAATCCTGCATTATTTCTCTCCTGATTAAAACAAGATTGCTTCCTCACTGGTTGTCTGAGCACTGAGAAGATCATTGAAGAACTTCTCAGAACCACTTCCAACACCCTAGAGCCTTCTGCCAGGCAGATGGAGCAGATGCATGGAAAAAAACGCAAAACTCCAGTATGGCAGGTGGAAGAAACTCCACACTTTCAGAGTCTTCCACCAACTAAAAAGAAGCAATGATTCTCTTTTGAGGGCAGATTTAGTTGAAGCAACACCTGAGGCTCAAGCAGGATATAACTTCTGACACTATCTGCAGAGCTAGTTCAGCTCTTCAAATGGTTGCAAAACTGTTTAACTGTTTCCCATCATCCCATTATGAAACAGTACTTTATTTTTCAAATTCATATTCTAAAGCAAAAACATTAGAAAGAAAAAAAGTATCTCCACCAATTATTCTTTTCTTTTTTTTTTTTTTTTTTTAAGAGTTTCTGAAAAAAAAAAAAAAAAGGGCGGAAGTAGCCAGGAAAATTCTCTGTTAACTAGACTTAGCAAATTTGTGAAATGAACAAACATAATTGCTTTCATAATTGCTTTCAACACTTGAAATAGGAAGCAGCAATCCACTTAATAGCAGTAACTACAATCAAACCATTTCAGCACAAATTGATATACATGATATTGTAATAGTTTACCAAAAAGTCCTTCTGTCCCCTGTTGCTGTTCCTGGGCTATATATTCCCTTGGCTTCTGAGGTGAAAGTCAATAGAAATTGCATATGAAGAACTAGGACAGTGTGCTGGCCTCTAAGGAGTTTAGATGCTCCAGGCAACCTGGAAATCATCCATCCTCCCTTGTTTTCAGTCTCCCACATGGCAGACATACTAAACGTTACACAGCTTTTAATATGCTGGTTCACACATATCTCTAAAGAACATGAATATCATTGGCAATTGCCTAAGAAAACAGAGGAAAGAAAAATACATCCAAACTCACAAAAAATCATGATAGAAAACCTCATATATTTGTTTTACTTTCTAAACTTACGCTTCAAGCAAAATTGTGTCAGGTACCAAGCAGCAAATTCTTTCTTTTATGAACAAGTTTCATAAAACAGTTGCATTTCTTTTTCATCTAATTGAAGGATAAGGTGGACGTACAAGCAACGAGAGGTCTCTTGTTATTACATCTCTCATGATGTAACCTCCCTTGATCTGATTCAGCAATTTGAATGCTTCACTTAACACTTATTTACCTGGCAAAGTGCCATACAGAAATACCTAAGACTCTATTTGAAGGAGTTGACTTGCGTACAAGAAGCTATGTTAAGTAGAAGAAGCACATTGGGTTTGATATAAGGCTTATTCAAGCCACCAGCCTCTTTCCAGTGGCAGCCAGCTGCCTAAACCTAGGAAATACTGTAGAAGCATACTAATTAATCCCAAGAACAGACCTTCATCCATCACTAATTTGGTGCTCAAGAACTTTCAAGTCAGTGTGGTGTCTTTGCCTTCCATGATCCCCTGTAGTCTTTTCTCCCAGGAGTTTGTGCAGATAATTTGAGTTACCATAAAGCCAAGAAGCCAGGGATATTGTGATGGGCAAAGCATTAATTATCAATCCTTCACGTAGCTATAAGTAATACTCTATCACATCTGTACAGAGATGTGTATAAGAGTCAGATGGATGTGAAATTGCTATTCACTCAAATGGCTGTTGGAAAACTCAGTTTTCTGAAAGGAAATGTTTATATGTATTGCTGTGAAAGACAAATCAAAAGGACAAGGAAGACAAGGAACTCTGGGCTGGAAGAGGAAGACAAGTTTGATTCTCAAAAAGTGAGTTTATCTGTTCTGTTCCAAGAGTCATAACTGTGGCTTACAAACATATTCCACCACTTCCACATTCCAAAGTCAAAGTACAGCAACATCAAATTAGAGACAAAGAAATTAAAAATGGTCTCATTTAAACATAATTATATCATTAAATGTAATTTTTGTATTACACGAAAGGTTAATATCATAGCAACTTATTAAAAGAATTTCCATGAACCTCATCAAGAAAGTTAATAATTTAGATACCATATGAAGTACAAGAAAAATCCCTGTGATACATTTGTCTGTATAAAGCAGCAGTTTTCAAGGTTATTTCTTTCATATGTCTTAATAGAGGTGAATGCTGCTAACTGGAAAACTAAATATAATTTGAGATTTATTATATCAGTAATTGCATTTCAGGTGCTAATTAAAAACAAAGCCAAGAAGAATATTTCAGAAGGGGATGAAAAAGTGACTTTCTCTGAATATACACATGGTATGTAATACACATACAATAACGCTAGCTAGAGCTTTCCCCTCCAGTACCTTAGATGTACATGGAGTCCTCCTACAGGAGAGCTATTTTTACAGCTGCCATTCCCCTGCTTGGTGGGATGGCAAAACACCAATCAGATCACTACATAGTGCAATAGTCTGGATGGGAAAAAGAGCAGTGAAGAAGCCAAAAAATAAATGAGGATTCCTGGCTTTGGTTCATGCAAAGATTGCTACTTGTAAGCTTTAGAGAGCTGTTGGAAGGCAGTTCTAGAAGCATGAAATACTTCCAGGTTTGTGCAGAAACAGACTAGGAAGATCACAAAACAGGGTAAAAACAGGATCACGAAAGAAAAAGAAACAGAAACATAAACAGAAAAAGTCTGGATATCAGGACAAAATGAAGAAGAAATTCAAGAAAAAAGGCATAGGATCATTCTGCTGGAATTCTAGAGGAGGCTTAAATTCCATTCTCTAGAGACGTGAAATTTACATAATAAATAATCAGTGGAAGGAGAGGAACTGGTGTACTTGCTCGGACAAGTTTCTTCCTCTGTAAGCCATGGTATCAATTTACCACTATGATGCATCTTGTAAGTGTACCTGAAGCTCCTATTTCCCGTCAAAGGGAGTTCACTACATTGTTTCAGGTATTCACCAAGATGGAGGGGAAAAGAAATGCAAAGATATGGGGATTCCAGGATTCATAGGAATATAGAATCTTATTTAGAGGAACATTTTAATGTTTCTTGCTATCAGTCCTTATACTGTGGACACAAACTGCATACCTTTTCTGCTTTTTTTCCCTTTCTTTACTTGTTGCTGGCTGTTATCATCTCCAGGACAAATGGAGTTATTATAGCACGCTTTTCATCCTTGTTAGCATTATGCTTAGATTTGAACAAAATGGTTTTGAACTAGGTGTAGTAATGGATGAAAGAACAAAGTTAGATACAGAGAGAAAATAATCAGGTAGCAAAGATGAAGAAAGCTAAATAGGAGGACAAAGCCATCCTCATTTGCAATAAAAGTATTATGGATTATTTTTCTTTGCTTCTTAGCCACAGATTCCAAAAATAAATGTTTTTAATTTTCTTTTCTCAGTTCAGATTCTTCAGTATCTTACAAATCTAAGTGGAACATCTTGTTATTAAAAACAACAACAACAACAGAAGTAAACCACAACACCAACAAAAAAAAAAATCTTTTTCATTATCCTAATGGAAGAATAATCTATTATCCATTTCCTATTCTCTGTCCTTGAGGAACTAGTTCTTAAGCAAGATGTACAATTACCTTTGGTTAAAATATCAACATAAACAAGAGCGTAAAGGTATGAAATATCAAGGCCAAGAACAAACCTTGCATACAGAAATGATGCAGAAGATAACTCTGGAAATCCCCCTTCTAATTTTTCTTGACCTTTGACACTTTCTGAAAAACACATACTAAATTCTCTGCCAGTTTTTCATCTGTTTATCCATTCTGAAGGCAACAGGGTTATCTACACAGAGGAGCATTACCTGACATACAACTGAAGTCAATGGCACCCTTTATACAAGTAATGAAAGCTGAAACAGGGCTCAGGTGCATGCATGCATACATACTTACAGAAGCTTTTTCCAATCAGTCTATTGCATGCACTGAGGAGTATGATCGTTGCCCTGCGTTGGTTATGTTGCTGGGGCAAATCAGACATGAAATGCTACCCACTCGAAAGAAATAATAATTCCCATGGGTCTCTTTATTGTAATTACAAACTCATCTTTTACTATCTTCTACTTATACCTGAAACTGTGATGGAAAAACAAAACAAAACAAAGTGAAGAACAAAAGAGTATGGAAACAAAATATGAAACAACAGTGAAGTTTAGCTTAGTTTTCACTTTGTGTAGGAAAAAAATTAGGTTAGAATATTTAGGTATTTATTGAAGAATACATAATTGGCAGAAAGCTAAAGTTGTCTAGGGCTGCCAATCCACTTCTGACTCAACTTAAGCCTCTTAAAGAATTAAAATAAAGCTTCTCATATCACATTATAGTTGTATTTCTATGCTACGATGTACAGGGCATGAATTCCTTCCTAATGAGTCAGAATAGTCTTTGTTTTTTCTTAGAGTCATTGATTTAATATTAAAGAGAATCAAAGTTGTATTTTGGAAACAACACAAGCTTTCCTCCAAGCAGCAAAGATCCTTATTCTCGCAGTGGATGGTTAACTTAGGAGACATCACATGTTCCTCATGGACCGTAACAATTCTGACTTGACAGCAATATGTGTTGACTAATGAATATGCACTCTGTTGTCTGCTATTTATTTCATCGGGGAAAAAAAAAAAGGGGGGCGGGGGTGGAAGAAATGTCTGATTTATTGAGCGTGATTCCCTGCTTTTTGGAGTCAAAGATTTTTTGTGTTTTTTATTTCTTTTACACGAAATGGCAGCAACATCTGCAGCTCTCTCTCTCATACATGAAAAGACATTGTAATTATAAGAATGTCCTAATAAAGAGATGGGATAAGTTTAGCTTTCTCATTTTAGCAGCCAAATCATACTTAGGGAGTACATTTTCTTCACAGAAGCAGTTTCAATGGCAGGAGCTATAACAGTAGTGATTTTTATCATCAAGAGTCAGTCTCACTGTCTCACAAGGCTCTAGTTTTGGAAAATTCAAGATTTACAAAAGGATTTTTCTTTACAGAATCTGTCTGAAATAGAAAAACAATCTCTCTACTCCTTTCTCAAGATCTTCCCTCAATAGTGTTTTAAGACTCTTTTTCAGTTATTTACAGTGGGGGAAGGTGGAGAGGTAGAGAAGAAACTGAAATCAGCACCTTGTGGCACTTCTCAGGAGATGGCAGGAAGCTGGTACTCATCCCAGTGGAAACCAGTCTAGGGCAGGGATGTTCCATACTTTCATGAAATTTCCAGCGTAGTAACGTACGATTTTCCACAATACATCAAGCCATGACCTGTCAAACCCCAGCCTCTGGCAGCAGGAAGCACACAGTGCAGAAGGCTGGAAGCGTGTTGTGCAATACCCAGAAGAGAGTTTTTGCTCTGTTAAATATATAATGGCTTAACCCATGATGTTTTCTTGGGGGCAAGTGGGCTTTTTAAAAATGTCTGTTTTCTCAGCTAGCAGCGCAGTCCCAACTGCCAGCTTTTCCACTGGGGTTATTGGCAAGAGGAACATCAGGGTCATTTTACGTTGTCAGTCCATTCACAGTGTGACGATGTTGTATTTAAAGAGAAACATGATAACAATCTGAGAAAAAGGAAAGAAATATAGAGTCATGATCCTGCCAACATGCAAATGCTTGATTTAAGACTTATTGACAACAGTGCTGGAAGTGGGGAAAAAAAAAAAAAGAAAACCATGAAAACTAAAGATGCAGCACTCACTTGACTGAAAGAGATTTTATAGAACTAAAGCCTTTCATAATCTATATTATGCTTTCATACACTATCATCGTTGTCAGTTCTTTTGCCCAGGATTTTTGTGGATTCATGGTTAAAGCCCACTCATCATTATAGCTCTCCCAAAACTCAGTCAGAATAAAAAGATGCTGTGAAATACTGTGAGTGAGGCATCATGTTTTTTGCAGTGGTTTAGACTGAAGAGATGAATGGTAAGCTTCAGGAAAATGCAGCAATTTCTCTCCCTCTCTGGCTACTCATGCCATACAGTATGATGACAGAGGAAACGACAACTAAGTCACTAAGACAACATTATCAGATTGACTGAGACTGAGACAGTCGTATTTGACTCCAAAAGATTCAATCTGGGTACATCTGACTGTGATGGAATTGATAAATTTAGGTACCTGCAGGCCAACATCTGGTTACATTCTAATTTAAATTCCAATGAGGTTATTGATTGTTTTTGTATAAGAACTCAGGTGAAATTGGGTGGTCTGTACAAAGAAAATTGTTGTCTGAGCCATGCTGCAAGTGGCTCCTAGTGCCACAAATAATTCTGTGTGCAGTCACTTACAGAATATGGCTATATCCATTACAGATATTGTTGGCTCTGTGGAGATTAAGTGTTCTGCAGGAGTGATTTTAGAGATTTATAACTCATGACAATTTTATGGCCCAGCTTAAATAGTTGTCCTCTGTTAAAAACAAATAAACAAACAACAACAACAACAACAAAGGAAAAAAAAAACAACAGCACAGACATGATTTTCTTTGCAGAGGCTTTACAGAGAATGTGCCTCACAGTTTAGCACTGGTTACCAGCTGACAACTCACTCTGGGACAGTTCCCAGGGAAAAAAAATTAGCAGAAGACAGGCTTGCAATAACCTGCAGAGAGGCTCTTCGCTGTGTAAGAGAACAACATTGAAGTTCCAACAACACAGGAAAAGGCATCTTAATCTTTGCACGCGTGCCGCAATTTTTCCTTTAACTAAGATTTTGAAAGTTGTATTAAAAAAAAAAAAAAGAAGAAGAAACAAACAAAAAAACCCAAATGAATAACCACTAACAATGATACTTTCAATAGGTAGAAGTGATGGAGACAATGTAGGAACTATGCAGAGTCATTGTTCTTCCCTCATATGCTGCTTGTTTTAACGCTTGCTGTTGAAAGCATTTTGTCTGTGGCATAATGCTGATGAGAACCTAGCCTTAGGTACCTTTCTTGGGAAGAGTATTATAGCAGAAAGCTTTATAAAGCTGGGAGGAAGGAAGAATGTTTGTTCACACCTTCCCATTTTTAAGTAGGGAAGTTTTGTCTATGCAGTTGATTTACATTTCAGAAAGGTCATTCTCCCAGGTATTGATATTTGTACTAACACCAGCATGTATAGAAACCCAAGCACTATGTAATAAAACTAAGATACAGAGGACAGTGTCTGAAGAAAGGCGATCGTGTGAAACTAGATGCTGAAGTGCTTTTTCTCAAAACTGCATCTGAGGATTTTTATATTTGACCACAAACAGCACAGAAAATCAAGATGAAAAAGCGAGACAGTAGGAGCAGGTTGGGAAGATTAGGGAAAAAGAACTGAATTTTTAAACTGAATGAGTATACTGGAATTTACAGAAGACCCATTTCAGGCTTTTCTTAGCACATCTCTCTATAGAAGTATGTTGGCAGTTTCTATTTAGGAACTCATTATCGAGGAAACTGATTTATTAAGTGGCTCCTTCATACATCTTTGAAAGTCTAGTTTGAAGTGCCTAGTATCTGTCAGCCAGGCAGATCCACAACGCATTCACATCCAGGTGCAGATCTTCAAGATAAAATCTGTAACCCTTACGCAATGGTTGGAATAAACACAAGGTAAAAGAAAGTAGAAAGATGACAGAAGACAAACTCAGTAGCAGCAAGCAAGTTTGCAAGTCCTTTGACTTCATTTCCTTATGGACACAGACTATTCACACAGTGCAAAGGTTATAATGACGTAAAGCAGTTGCAGTGAATTACTGTGAAATAAAGCAATTACCTTAACTGGAGAGAGGACTTGGCACCAAGCTCACATCCAGCTACAAACTGGAAAACATAGCCACAGACCAGTACAGTACAGTACTTTGATATTGTCCTCTCTGAGTAGAAGTGCCACAGTGTGTGTTATAATCTATACAAACTAACGAGTTAGGAATAATTGAAAATTGAGCATTGTGCATGAGCAATGTTCTTCTAACCTGCAATGCACAATGCTTACAGTAGCACTGTAAATCAGCACCTTGGTGAAAGATCTGTGACGATGGTGAAGACAAGGGTTTTACAGAAGCCTTTTCTCTTTAACTTCTTCTTAACAGGTAAAATTCAGTGAATGTCTCAAAAGTTTTTACTACACTCTTCACAGACTTGTTAGAATACAGAGAGGGCATCCTAAGGGCAAGACTGCTGACATCTCTTCCATCTCCACAGATGGTATCAGCTGTCTCTAGGAGCAAACAGCAAAACTTAAAATTGAAGATAGTAAAGAAGGCCAATAAAAATGCTGAAGCATAAAGAGATTTTTTGTTTGTTTGTTTTTTATTACTTTTTAATTACCCTTCTAGCAACACAGCTTTTATATTGAAATACTGTCACACTCCACAGGAAGCATACAAAGTTCTCAAAACTCACAGTTTACTAAAGAAGCTGTGTCTTTAAGTTAATTAATCAAATGGCATGCAGCCTAATGCACAAGTTAAGCTTTACTGGGACTTCTCTCCTCCACAGAAAAATTCTTATCACTCCAGTGACAGAGAAAATCAGGCTGATAGGAGGCACTGACCACAGAAGTAGTCAATGCAAACCGCACAGGAGCTTAACCTCTTTGCAAAATCAGGCCATTAGAATATAATAGCTGTTGGAGCACTATTGTTTGCTTGGCTGAGAATGGCCATCATATTTTTAAAGAGCTTGCTTTCACTTGTCAGGTCATTAGTGTCAGATTTAGAAAGGACCACTTAGAAATAAATACCTTTCTAAATAAAATAATTTAAATATCCCTTAAAACCATTTGCAGAAAATTTTCTATATAACTTTCCAGAATTCTTCAGAAGACATACAGTGATTATGAGCCTGACCCCTTGAAAATTAAGGACGTTAAGGACCCCAAGCACAGATACTTTTGAAAGCTTTCTTTGATGTTCCTTTTCTTTTCTGACAAGTTGCCTAGGGGATTTCCAAGCACCCTTTAAAGGCAAATTGGTTTTGTAATGTAAGACAAACGAGCTGTTTATGTTACTACAGTTGGAGTGGCATATGCCCTCATGCTCACTGAGGACACAGGTGACCAAAGGTGATACAAAGGTCTCACTTCCTTCTTAAGAAGGCTGCACTAACTCTCCCTGTGGTTTGGCAGATTAGATGAAGGCCATTCTAGAAAGTCTATTGTTCTCAGAAATGAACAAGCAGACAGACACCCGGAGAATGACCAGTCACGTTTTCATCCACACCTGTGTAGGAACAGATGAAACTGAACCCACATCTGCTTTACAAGCAGCCAAATCACAGGCACTTCCTTACTTGGGAGAGATTATAATGTCATTTTCGATTCAGGGAGTACCTTGGAGGAACAGCTTTGCCACCAGACAACAGCTGAAACTGAGAAAGTCAGCAAGTTGCATGCTATGCAAAAAGCTTAGTCACTCGAGGCAAATTCCACTGGGGTTTGAGGTCAACACACACAATTAAAAATTAACCATCAGTGAATTAAGGCCACCACATTTCTTGGATGAAAACAATGCTTTAAGGTTTAACAGGCATTTGTTTCTCCCTTCTAAATCAACTGTCCTGTGATTTCATGAAGAAAAACCCTCGCAAAACTTACAGATGAGTCATTTGTTTTTCTACGTTCATTTAAAAAAAATGCAATAGATAGTTTATTGCTAGATGTGTAGCATTCACCAAAATCATAGAGATAGAAAGCTGTAGTTCAGAGCACCATAGAGAATTGCAACCAGAACAGACCAAAGAGAGGCTTTTCAGGCTAATCCCTATTTGCCAGCCAGAAAAGAAAAACAGTAGCTCCAAGTGACAGGGTGAGTGAAAAGCTTGCAGAGCTCCTCAGAATGGCCTATTATCACCTCAGCAACTCTCAGGCACATATATTTGATAGGCAAGGGGGAAAAAAAAAAAAAAAAAAAGCAGCTCCTGATGCCCAGGGCAAAAATCTTTGGGGAAAAAAAAAAAAAAACCATAAACAAGTTGTCGCATATAAAATCTGCAGGCACTTTGGCTATACTGTTCAGAGTGGGGAAATAAGATGTGACAGGAACAGAAAATGACCTGGAACATCATTCTAAGGGAGGAGAGGAGGTCTTTAACAAGGGTCCTGTAAGCTGGGTGGCTCAAGGTGTTCCTCTGAGGTGACACAGACTTTAAGGTGATATCTTTGTCAAAATAACACTGCATCTGTTTGGTGCAATCCCTGCTCTAGGCAGGCTGAGAGAAAGTCTGCTGCAGAGTAAAGCAGCAAGTGTACTTTAGCAACAGAGGTGATGCCTGAAGATTTGGCAGTGACTCCCAAGTGGTGCCAAGTCCCCAGTGACAAAGTGTCAGTTTGCTGCTTTTCTAAGCAGAAATTGGTTTCCTTTATAAGTGCTTTGGAAAACCTTTTTTTCCGAAAAGCAGCACAGACAATACAGGTGGTTCATTTATGAGCTATACCATGAAGAATCACAATGCGATGGGTTATTCTTTAAATTCACTTCTCCCAGCTACTCTAGGTGAAAAAACTCATGCATTGCATATGGCTGAGGACAGATGTACAGTAGTGCAGGATGCAGAGGTACCTGAGCCACTGCTAAATGAGCTAGCTCAGGAACCAGAAGTGGCTTACCCTCAGCAGTGAGCTAACTTATTCTTCTGATGCATTTAATGAGGAGATCTACAAAATTTATACCTTGGAATTTTTAAAGGAATGAAAGTGGCTGAAAAAACAATCAGATAAAAACAAAAACAAACAAAAAAATGCCACAAAAATACTAACCAACATTTGAATTTATCCAGCCACCTCAGATGTGTTTGGAAGGAGATGACATGTCTTTATCTCAGGCAGCAAAAGAAAGAGAGAGGACTAATATTCAACAAATGAATGCAGTGCTTAAATTCTGTAAGTCTTTACCTAACGAAATCCTAGGTTAACACCCTTGAACAGAAGTGGTTGAAAAGAACACATATCCACTCATGTCCTGTTGAAATTTTCAGCCTGCTGTATTAACATAAACTATTAACAACCACAACCTGTGCTAACATGCCAAGCTGAAAAATGGAGTGGGCACATGAGCTAAAGCACACAGTGTTAAGCCTTTCTTGCTCCTGCAGACGTGGTGTAGGCTAACATTGACTGTGATTGCACTGTACGTCATGGTTAAACCTGATTCCTAAACAGGAATCAGGGCTCTGATTTGGATGGCCAGAAAAAATGCAGTTGTGCTAATTTTGAAACTATGCTACAGTCACTGTGCACACAGGAAGACATCTCAGGGAGATGAGTTAGATCAAGTGTCTTATCATTCAGGTACTCAGGTCATTTTTCTGCAGCACAATTCAGAAATGGTGTACCACTTCAGAGGTACAGCCAGCTGATTACCAGACTCTCGAGCTGCACTCCATTGTGCAAGGCAGACATGCCCTTAATCAGAACAGAGACAATGAGCAAGGAAGAATATCTGGTCACACTTCACAGCCTCACTGTTTTGGATTTTTACTATGATCTGAGAAACAGGAAAAACATAGAATCCCTGGAAAGTGGATTTTCAGACAAAGCATACACAGAACAAAAATTAAAACAAACAAACAAACCACAAAACCACTTATGGAAAAGACACCAGGCTAAGGCATTTGATCAAATACTACAAGTGATCAAACCCCAGAAATACTATCCCCAAGCACTTTCATGTACTTCCGCCTTTATTTTACTTTGGGCCAAAAATATTTTCAATACTGCACTACGTGTACTTAAACTACATCTATATACAATATATGTATTTGTTGTGGTTTAATCTGGCAGGCAGATCAGCAGCACACAGCCGTTCAATCACCTTGCCCACAGAGGGATGGGGGAGAGAATTAGAAAAAGGTGAAACTCAAGGGCTGAGATGAAAACAATCAAATAGGACAGAAAAGGCAAATAATAACAATAAAAAATATATAGAACAAGTGATATACAATGTAATTGCTCACCACCCACTGTCTGATGACCAACTGGATCCTAAAAAGTGGCTGCCTCTCCTGGCCAGCACCCCAAGTTTGATTGCTCAGCATGATGCCAATATGGTATGGGACATCCCTTTGGACAGTTTGGGTCAGCTGTCCTCGTTCTGTCCCCTTCCAGCTCCTTGGGCACTGTTCTGCAACAACTAAAACATCAGTGTGTTACCAGCACTATACTCATCCTAAATCCAAAATATGCCATCATATTATGAAGAAAATTAACTCTATCCCAGCCAAAACCAGTCAGTATTCTGCTTCTTATGCTTACTGTCTTTCCAACTGCATTACATTTCACATGAGGACCTGACCATGAGGCTCCTAAGATGTACTGCAGTGGAGGGATCTTCAGAAAAGATACTGACTGGCTGGATGAGGAAAAAAAGAACAGAAAAGAGTACATGATGATGGCTGAACTGCCAAGAAGATCTCCGTTAAGCCCCTTAACAAAAGGATGATAATCACTTTCAGTTCCCTCGGACTTCAAAGGATTGGAGGATGATTACCCCTGAAAGAAAAATTAAACACAGGCACTTTACATATACTGGCAAATATCACCAGATACCCTGAAAAGGGCTGGTAATTAACGAGTGAGATGACTGCTGCTAGCACTTCTCAAGAGTTTGGGAATTATATCTTAAAATAAAAACCAGCACTTAGTAAAAAAATACCAGCGCTGATATTGCACCAGCTGCCTACACAGATGGCTTGTTCAATACAGGTGTACCTTAGCTTCATAGGATGACAGAATGGTTTAGGTTGGAATGGACCTTAAAGATCATGTAGTTCCAATTCACTGCTGTGGACAGGAACACCTTCCACTAGACCAGGCTGACCTGGCCTTCAGCACTTCCAGGAATGGGGCATCTACAACTTCACTGGGCTGCCTGTTCTTGTACCTCAGAACCCTCAGAGTGAAAAACTTCTTCCCAATATCTAATCTAAATCTACCCTCCTTTACTCCTCCTCCACTACTCCTTGTCCTATGACCATGCTTCCTGATAGCACCTCTCCAGCTTTCTTGAAGGGCCCCCTTTAGGTACTGGAAGGCTACTGTAAGTTCTCCCTGGAGTCTTCTCTAGACTGAATAACTCTGTCTCAGTCTGTCCTCATAAGAGAGGTTCTTCAGCCCTCTGATCAACCTTGTGGCCTTTCTCTGGACATTCAGTCAAAGCCAAAATTTTCTTGAGCAAGGAATACCTGAGCAAGACAGAATGATCACCTGTGAGGTCCACAGAATTTCAATTGCACATGGCAGATCCCAAAGGTAACAGAAATTCCTACGTTTGACAGTTATAGGGAAGAAGTGGTTGATTAATTCAGCAGGCAAAAGAGCTGTGAAATGAACAACGCTACCATATTTACTCTTATTAAAAACCCATTTATTTATCTACTAGTCAAAAATATATAGCTAAGAACCAAAACGTTTCTTTGTCCTATTTTGCCAAGGTTTTCACTTTCTGTTCAATACACTAATCGCAGAATAGTTTAGGTTGGAATTAGGTTGAATTCTTCTAATCCATGGTTTGGTCTACATTTTCTTACAATTTAAAAATCCATTTACACTTGTGATATGGAAATCACGATGGGATGCTCCCAGGCAAAAGGGGAATTAATTGCAATTGTCGTATTTTCTGAGCATGCTTAAAGTAGCAGCCACATGCTGCCTTATTTTGTGAATCCAGGAGACTGTTTGAGCAGGCAGTGTTATATTACTCCAGGGTGGGAATGAAATCATGTGGGAGCAGCAAGCACAGCTCATGGAGAAAAATTACCATTTTATATTTATTACTTTGGCTGGCTTAAGTGCCACAGGAATAGACTCTCTAATGCATCTGAGTGCAATTCCCCAACAATTTGACTTTGTTGCTTTGTAAACTATTTTTAGGGAAAGTCTCAGAAGGCTGTTAAAGGCACAAGCCATCCGATTTTCAAAGGTTATTTTGGTGGTATATCAAAAGGATATAAATAACATGATACATCTCTTCAGATTAGATTGATACTTTGGATTCAGCTAGGAGATCAGAATTTGAGGAGAAAAATGCCCATTATTAACTTGCACATCATTTTTGTTCCATAAGCTTGAGTGCATATTTTCAGCAGGCTTGTCATTTTGGCTATCCATTGGTAACTGTATAGTGTGGATTCTTCATGCTTTTAAAACAATGTATTGTTCTAACGAAGCTTCAGGATTGAACATACGTAATTCCATAATTATAATGTTAATGAGTTAATGGCAAGAAAAGCATAAAGAAATTCTGTTTTAGAGGAGATGTGCACGGAGAAAAAAGTAGATAGGCATAAGTTTGTCTCTAAAATGATATCTAATCAAAATAATATCGCTTCCATGGGACAGCAAGGTACCTCATGTTTTTATTCAACCATAGAACATAGCCACTGTTTTTTTTTTTTTTTTTTTTTTTATTTNNTTTTTTTTTTTTTGTAATTGTACTATTTATACTAGCGTTAGGAAAGCAAATGAGAAAAACATCCAAATGCATCTAGCTATCATCGTCCTGGGAAATTCTAACCCACAACAATGACTGTAAACCCAACTGCAACGCTAGTCCACACTAGTTCAACATAAACCAGTAGTTTCAAGATCTATTTCCTGTCTGAAAATTGGTCACATTGGGCAACAAGCCCACCAAGTTCAGTAGATGAAATAACCATGCCAAATTGGCAACGATGTCACTGAGCCCCGCAGCACATGATGGGAACTGCGTGATCTCTGCCAGACTGCACAGGCAGTCTGCAGACCACAGCTGCCTTCCTTAAAACAAGACTTTAAGACAGCTGTGTCCCCTCTTAACTTTCAGATAAGCCTGTGAATTGATTCAGGGATTAGAAAAAGGTAGACAATTTCTACTCCAGTCCCACACAGCACTGTCTATGCTTGAATAATAGTGCTAGAGCAATTCTATGACAGGCAGGAGACTGCAAATCAACGATCTGGCATCATGCTTGAGCATGAGTCCTGCCTTCCCAGGTGAGCAGTCCACTCCTCTGGCCAAGGTAGAAAGCGGCCAAAGCCCTGCTTTCATGCTCTCAGACCTATGTACATGCTATTCTCCTGGGAAAGTCAGTCAACCCCTTCATATTGGATCTTCTTTTTCCTCAAACTAAAAAAACAAACAACAACAAAAAAACAATAGGAGCAGACTGGAAAGAACTCACAATCAAACATACAGTCAACTAGAGCAAATCAGCGTCGACAAAATAACTTCAGAGAGTTACATTGATTTTAGTCAACTGTAGCTGTAACACGCCAAATTACACAACAAAACCAGGAAATGCATTATACTGGTACTGTTGTAGTTTTAATCAAAGCTCTCCCTGTTTTGTGACTTCTACTTTTCTTCCTTCCCCCCCTCCCCCCGCCCCCCACAAAGATACATATAAACTATCCTACACCAAGAGTAAACTATGTGTTAAAAGCTCTCAAAGCAGCACCATATAGCAACACTAACAGATCACTGGATGATCTACCTTAGTGCTTTAAAGCAGACCAAACCCTTCTTCCTCTACTTTTGCTCATTGTCACATTTTCTGTAATCAGATTACTCCTTAAGGAATGGAGACGAGACCTTTGCTCCAGCTCTCAAATCTAAAAGCGTTTAAACAGAGCAGACTGCCACTGAACTTCTCAGTTTTCATTCTCTTGTTTACTCATTTAATGTCACGTTCATTCCATTCTTGGATATAAAATGGCCCAGTTCTATCATTTAAATATAAACTTCTACTTAAGAGAATGATAAATTTTCATTTTTTTACGGTCATTTCAGAGATTTCGTGAACTGACATCTGCTTCAGACTCCCATCTCCCAGACTTCCAGAACATTTTCTAAACCTCTCTTCACCACCAGTGTATTCAAAGCAACATGTGTTTAGCAACAGAAGAAAGAAAAGGATCTTCCAGATCTTGTTCTTCATTCCAGAGGTCTGTACAGTTATATGGCAAAAATTCCAACACTTGTAACAGGAATGATTTTTTTTAGTTGTATGATATACAGTTGACTATAAGTGAGAGGAGTAGTAGATAATTGAAAACAAATTCAAGAAAATCAAACTTTCTCACAAAGCAAAAACAAACAGAACACATCAAAACAGTAATGTCAGGCCCCTGTGAAAATCTTTTTTTCTTTTTTTCCTCTCATTTCCTCTTCCCTTCCCCCAGCTCTGTCTCTGGCCATATTAAGGTAAATATCATAGAAACTACAGTGTACAAACAAGAAAAACAAATAATAATGTAAGAATCCTTGCCTCTATAAAACTTCTCTACTTCCAGACTCAGAAAATGCAAGCAATGATTTACTGACATAACAGACATTTGTCATTTGGGGATAAAAAAAAAGAAAAAAAAGAAAATGGCAGCAGTGGCCATACATAAAGATAAATAATCAGTTTACTACAGTACTGCTCAGGCTAGGAAGAGGGAACATCAGATATCTTCACTATGTCACTATGTATGAAGAAGACACTTCAGACATACTCTACGGCTTTTTTCCTCTCATCTTTTCTTCTGTAACATCTGTAAGTGTGGGAATGTGGGAAAAAAACCCAGAGATTTGGGAAAGTAGGCACTAAAAAACAAAGTATCAAAAGTTTCTTACAGAGATGAAAGAAAGAACAGACCGGAAAGATCAAATCTAACCCAGAAAGAAATCACATCACAGCTCAGTATGGTCAAGTGTCTATCTCTAGTAAAGTACTTAACCCATACGAGAGTCCTACAATAACTTGCTTCATCTGCTAATATCTGTGAAGAATTAATTTTAAGTGGCTAGTCCATAGACTTTCTCCCTAGCCACAGAAATGCACAATCTGCATTCAATGACACTGTCTTTTACCTCTTGTTTTCCACTGGTTATCTCATTAAGCACTGGTTTCTGAATCTTCCTGTGTCTACAGTATTCTGAGGCAGAGCAGTTATTATATTTTTCAGACTTGTGAGAGCTCTTTGAAAGTATTACCTTGCATTGCCATTTGGACAGGATTTTTTTAAACTCCTTTCTTCACACAGAACAAAAAAATGAAAGTGAGATGAATGTTTCAACAATTCAGAACCCTTTTCTAAGCTGATTCGGAGAAAAGGTGTTGGGTGTCAGCTAGTACAGAAAAAAAAATGAAACACAATCTTAATTTATATATTTAGTTTCATCCAGGAAATACTGTTTTTTCTGGCTAATATTGTATGGCCAGATTTCAAGAACAGGCTCTTTCCCACAACTTCAAGGAAAGAAAAATAGAAAAACAAACCTTTGTTTTGCTTTAAATCCACAACTTCTTCAAACACAGCTTTCTGTAAAAGAGATCAAACTAATTTTTAGATTAGAAAATTAAGCACTTAATACTTCCTCCTCCAAATAATATATAATTCTGAACATTTTCCTTCGGTGAAGCACATACTTTTTTTAACAAATAAGTCTTCTGTGGGATTTCTTGCTTAAAAGGACACTGTCTGAGAAAGTTGAAAGAAAACTAGAAATTAATCTCAACTTCATCTTTCAATCTTAAATTATGGTAGTCTTCTCTGACTCCATAGGAAGTCAGTAATCCAACGGATAGCATGCTTAACTAGGGATCACATGATTGCAGGGCTGATTATCCCTGACTGTCCATTATGAATATTTGTAGCTTCCCTTTGGAGTTAGTTTATGCAAATCAAAACTTTGGAAGCAAAATCAGAAGACCAGGGTTCTTATTGCCACAAGCTGGTCACGCACTTAGCTTATCTGACTATAATTTATAACTGTTTTTATATAACCCTCCAATATCATATGACTTTTTTTCCAAGCATAAAGAAGCTACAGTGAAACAAAATAGAAATACTTTTCTCTGAGTCAAGGAAAAATAAAACACATTAATTCTCCACATTTTTAATTGTATATTTGAGCTCATTACAGGTCTCCATTCTGGTCCCGAAGTTACTAAATAGTTTGGCTTATCTTTTGGAGAAAAGTTCAATTTGTAATTAAATGAAAGAGCTAGCCAAATGAGTAACAGACCGGTGATGAGAGAATGCCAGATCTGTTCTCATGAGGGTACATGGCCAGTGAATTTTATTCATTCATTATTTATGCAATAGCAAGGAGTTCCAGAACTGTTTTACTGCTTTATTTTCTGTCCAGGCCACTCTGAACCTGAGATTCTCTCAGAACATGTAGCTTGGAGCACTTGTCCACTACAATTGTGAGCCCTCACAAAGATCTTGCCACAGCCATCTCTCTTTGATAGGTGAGATTTGAGCTTCAAATGTTAAATAAAGAATTCAGATACAGTCATTTCTGTCCCCTCACCCTCCCGACCTGTCCAGCCTCTGATATGCACTTAACCTGTGGAATTAAACAGCAGCCTTTATTCACAGCAAAAAGATGGCCAGTGGCCCATGTGTGCATTTGATTCCTGAAGCACTTAACAATTGCTCTGGTGAAAGTTCAATTTGCTTTGTTAGACCTGTTTCTTATTTTCTTACAATGCACTCTGTCTTACAGTTCAGCCAGACACCATGAGGCAAACCTCTCCCAAGGAACTTACAAAACAGCCCGCTGGCAGACCCAGGCATCAGAAACATCCCATATACCCGCACCACGATTCAGGCTCGTCAGGTGCTTGCAGCCAGATGGCAGTTCAGGATTGCTACTGTCAGCACCAGCAAAGCAACTAGCTTGAGACACAGAGAGATCTGCTGCACAGGGGGGAGGAAGGAGCTGCAGCACTACCTTTGGTGGCTTCTTGTGGTCAGAGGTGGTGGACAGGCCATTGCCCTGACTCAGCAGCCTTGGTGTTGTATAGACCAGTCGGGAACACAGCCTGCTTTACAAATGCCACTGAACATACTGCGGTGCTCCAGTTTCAACAGGAAGCAGTGAGCATTTTGTTAAACTGCCAGTGGACACAGCCAAGACAGCCAAGGCAATCACACAAAACATGGATGGCAAAAATTTTACTTAAAAATTGTAGTGAAAATCAATTGGAAAAATTAGAATGTACATTTCAGACAGCCAATTTTATATACAAAGAGGATCGATATAAACAAGAAACAGGTGAGACTGAATTTTCACAAATTTCTTATAAAACCAACAAGAAATAGCTACAGCAAAGGCTGGCTAGTTTATGGAGAATGGGAAATTTACATAGATCACTTTTTAGACTGCTTCTGATTTTATCAGATTTTTCAGGTTATAAGGAAATATAACCTTCTCAAAGAAAACTATTCCTTTATTGTATGGGCCTGATGTCAGAACTCAGCTCCAGGGCTGTGGATACCCATGCAGAAGTAGAAGCAGCAGCACGATGGAAGTACTCTATCTCCACATTCAAGAAGCAGCTGATTTCTGCTCCCCTTTCCTCAGCACCTCACACATTATTTGATGAGCTGACCCATTCTAATGAAGTAGAGCTGTTCAAGTAGCTAGACCTTACACGCAGCATGAACAAGGATGGAAGAATTAATTGAACTCCTCTTTGCCTAAATGAAAAGCTAAATGAGGCAATGTTTGGAAGCTCTAAGCAAAACTCAGATTCTTAATTGCTAAATTTTCTTCAAGGCTCATATGCAACAACAGGATATACATTAAGCTATAACTTCAAAGATACTACAGTAAAGCAAGAAGTTTCTTTTGGTTCTATTTTACCATGTAAACTCGTGGCTTTTGGAAGTCTTAGACTGAAAGAAAGAGCACAGAGAATATGTAACTGTTAAATGCATTTTTGTTCTGCAAGCTTTGGTGTGGGTCTAGTGCTATCCCCACCTTGGACTTCCCTGGCTAATTTCATCATTTGCCCAAATGGGCAGAGATTGTATGATTTCAAGACTTGTGGGTTAGTAAAAACAAAGATCAAGCAACTCTTCCACTTACAAAACCATGAACACTCCTCAAGGGCTTTTTTTTTTTTCCTGTGGCTTGCTCTAAGAAGAGCCAAGCTAAGAGGAAGCAAATAAGCGTGCTCAGCGCTCAGCAGAATCAAGTGATCCAGTCCTGCTTCCAGCAAACATTTTAATGACAGCAGAATTGAGCTGCAGAGTGGTGAACTAAGAATACTTTCATTAGTTAAATGCTAATTGCCCTGGCAGTACACATCACACCAAACAAGGAAGGGATAAGCCTGGCTTATCACTGTATAGCAGCCACCAGCACAGCCTGGTTTACAGAAGGGAAATCAAGATGCCTGAAGCCTCCAGGTGATTCTCTGCCTCCTGCAAGAAACTTCTCCCAGTCTGCCCTGGGAAGAGCAGTTCCAACTCATTCGCCCTTTGGGATACTTGTGCCGCCAAGCCCTGGTTTAACATAAAGGGCTGATAATATAAATAAAATGAGCTACTTCCCACAGAGGACTGAGCTACAAAGGAAAGAAAAAAAAAGCTATAAAATCAGGATGGCTTTTTTGGAGGGTTTTTGTTTGTTTGTTTTTAAGGAGAAATGGGAAACAGAGCAGGATGGGGGAAACAAAGACATTTCCCATCATGAACGCTTGAACACTATACACATGATCTCATTGCTAATGGGTCAGTGCCTCCTGCTGTGCCTTGGGCAAGATGGCTGTGATATATAATATGCTTTTAGTGGCTGTTGACATTGCAGAAAGCTTTTATTTCTCTCTCTCTCTTCCTATTTTTTTAATCTGTGTTTCTGGCTCTACCTTAAGCCTATAAAAATTAAGAACTTTGTAAGAAACCAGGAGTTTTTAGAGGTAATCGGGTATTATAGCATTTACCACAGAAAGACAAGCAAAATTTGTGACCCATGACTCTTTCAATAAAAGGAGTTGAAAATTTAAGAACAAGTAAGAACTTTTCTATTAACACTGCTGACCAGAGGTACCAGTTCCTGTTACTCTTCTGGCACCTGTAGCCATCAACTCACACCCAAGGCATCCGAAACCAACAGAAAGGCTCTCTTCCACATCAGGGAGTGAACAGCAGGTAGTGTAACAACGAAGAAAGTGTATTTACCTTAGTTAGCTCATTCACCAAACATTTTGAGAAAAAATCAGATATTTTCCTATTATCTTCCCTTTAGGAAAATTGCTGTTTCATGTGATCAGTGCCCACACAAAAGTACAAAACCCCAAAAGGGCTCAGCAGAATGTTCTCATGCCTCTAAAAAGAAGGTTATGGGCAGCAATCAGTTAGGACCTTTTTGCTTCATGCAGATAACAGAGTAGAAATGACACAGCAGAAGAAAGCAGTGAAATTGCAAAACAAAGCTTCATAATGGCAAATATATATGATCGTGATTACTAATGGCAAAAAAAAGAAGTGAATTTTCTACAGTACTAGTGACATTTTAGATTTTTGTAGGACATCACAACAAAGAAATTTCACATGTGATAGATGGAAGCTGTCCTTAGTTAAACAGTAACCTATACAGGAATTGATTATCCTATTTAAATAGAAAATAACATTAAAAAAGGAAGAGTATCTACATATTTTGTATCCTGTTCATTATCTGGACTCACTATGGTGCCCATCACTAGCCAGGGGGAAGTAAGAGAACCAAAAGCAATCATCGGCTATTTTCACTGTGTTTTTTACACACTGCTGTTTATTTTCAGATCTTAAAAATATCATAGGATGCCATTTTAAATCATGGAGATGAATCTCACTGCAAGATCCTCTCTCTCTACTTTCCAACAGAAAAAGTTGGATTATGACACTTGGAGAATTTCAAAGGCCTCAGGCTCTTGAACTCCCAAGGAAAACCCTAGATGCCATAAATTTCAGCAAGAATGCACTGTAGAAAACACATGCAAGGTGCCTAAATTTTTTTTTTCCCATTCGTGATATATTAGTACTTCATACTGCAATCTTTCTTCTTTGTATTTATGTGCATGTAAGCTTCTTTCATAGTACAAAAAAAGGGGATATCAAGGTATTGACGTCTCTTTGCCTTGTCAAAGGGGCGCAGAAAAACTCAGCTGTTATCCAAACATTTGCTGCTTTTAATGGAAAGTACCACTTCAGCAAATGACAAAGAAGGAATTAGACTAGTTTGTTGTTTTTTTTCCCCCTACAAGTGTCTTCAGTAAAATCATTATTTTTGATAGTTCGCGGCTTCTATTCAAAGAAGGAAGACATTTTCCACACAGAAAAATTACTAGCAGAAAAATGGCAAAAACATCAGAAGATTCCATGAGGTTTAGTAGGATCCACTTATGTAGACCTAAGTTATCTGGAGATATATAGACACTTATAGACACTCCAGATAAGGAGCAGTCCTCACCCCGTTTTTCCCAGGAAAGAGACAGAAAATCTGCAATATACACAAAGGCCAGCCTTTACTGTCCATACTCCATGAACCATAGGGTTCAGTACTAAGGAAAATGAATGCAGTTATTTGGCTTACACTTCGAAACTTAAACTAAATGATCTAATGACACCTTGTAACATTAGGAAAAAAAAAAAGCAACAAGAAAACCCCAAACAACAACAAAAATAAGTAAATAAATAAACTCTACACTCAGTTTCACCTACTTTCTCAATATTCTGCTTCTCTCTCTCCCCATGTCTTCCATTTGATAAAAGGAATAATCAGAAGCTCTGCAAACGCACAGCATGGACTTGTATATATTTACACCTCTTCTCCAGCCAGAGCAAGAAAAAGAGATGTGCTAAGGACATACATTAAGTGTGCTGACAAAGAGAAGTACTTGGTGAAACTGAGTGTTTTTTGACGTGACACAAATAAGAGGACAGTAGAGTTAAGAACAGAACCCATGCTGTTACAGAAAATACAAATCCATGTATTGATCTCTCGCAGTTATCTGTTTTCTGTCTCCTTTTCCTTTTCCCTCCCTTCCTCTGTATGCAAGGCTGTTCATTTCAAAATGTCAGGGAATTAAACAAACATCCAAAGAAATCTAAGCCACTGAAAAGCTCTGTACTCTCTGGGTGGCATTTGCATCGTGAGCATGCAATTCTTGACCACTCAGCAGTAAGGCACACCAGGTGATCACATCCTAAAAGGCATGCCCTGCTCATAAGCCAAGTGAGTAGATAAGGCTATGAGACTGACAGGTAAAAAAGCTTTGGCTCGTCTCTGTCCTACACTGCTGATGAAATTCCAGCTCAAAAATACAGAGAGCACCTTGAGAATTTATAACAGAGAATGCCTCCCTCAGGCATCATGATTTTGCCTGGCTTATTCCTGAATTCCATTTCTCAAGCTCTCAACACCACGTCTCAGTCACAGCCGGTAATAACACATCAACATCTGTAGGAAACGGCAGCTAGATATTTCCTAGTCAAGCAAGAGCAAAAGTAGTGAAATAAGGACAAAGTAGTGGCTGAAAATACTGAACGTTTAGATGCAAGATGGAAAACTAAGGCCAAAAGCCTGGCCCTCCCACACTCTAAAATGCAAAAATGAAAAGAGCAACTATAACATTAATAATTAAAATTGAATTAAAAGTAGTGTAAGTTAAGGCCAAGGGAGTATTTTTAGTTTATAAATATTTTATTGTTTTTGATCAGTTAGAAGCACAGAAGGCTGTGAATACAGAAATATGCATGTAAATGAAATAGTATGTACTAAGATGTCCTAACAGAGGACTTCTTTTTTTTTAATAAACCATAAAAATTGTATAATTAATATAATAATAGATTAAGGGCACATGTGATGAGAATTGTGCTTAAATAACTGCTGTGTAGACAGGGGTCCAAGAGGATTAAAAATACAAACTTGAAGCCAGACTCTTATATTGTCATTTCCATAGCAATCAGTGCGGAGTCGTATTGCTATGACTATCACATCCGTGCACGCTTAGCCTATGCCTGAATTATTATGGTATGGTAAGTACTCAATTGTACTTGAATTACCTAGTATTTTTATGAGTCTTAAAGGGAACCTTTCTTCCAGAAAAGTAAGGGCAACAAACATCCTTAGATTTGGAAAATTCATTGGTTATATATTGGTCTTCAAGGCTAATGGCAAATCACGTGTCGATTAGATTACATGACTGGAGCAGAGGAAGCTCTGTACTCTCAGATCCTCCATGCCAGCTCGGAGGAACAATCCTAACTGTTGTGCCCACTGTCCCCTCTGCAGCCCTAGCATTAGGACAGCTCCCTAGTCATACCTGCTACGGCCCAGCAGTAGCCAGTATTCAAAATCCTCAGTAATTGCACAGCTCTTTGAAGGTGAGAGGCCACATCTGATCATTACTTTGGAATTCAATGCATAGGTTGCCTAATAGTAGATGGTGCATGAGGGCTTTTCAAACAATGTTATTAGTATTTGGGCCATTAGGCAACCAAGATTTTAGAAAGATATCATTACCTTTGACACAGTTGTTGCAGACCAAATCCCTAGTCTGACAAGTGGATCTGAAAAGGCTCAAAACTGAGGATCCCTCATAAATCCTCTGATTTTGTGCAAGGAGAGTGAAGATTCTGCCTGGAGCTGCAACTACAGAAACAGCAAATTAAAGATCAAGTCTGATATCCAGCTGCCTAAATACTTAATAAATGTTGGCAACACCTTTATGGTAGTGAGAGTATGATGGTAATGAGTGTTCAATAAAAAACTAACACAAAAATTTTAAGTATTCATATGAGAACAATGTTAAGTTGACATGGTGAATCCTGCAAAAGATCCACTGATTGGAACTACAACACTATTCCAGACCAGATTTATGGACCAACTGTTGTGTGCACTGATTTTCAGCAATATATAATAGCAGAAGAATTGGATTTTTTTTACCCTGGAATGTGGTCTGTTACTCTGAAGTCCTCAGAAAGTTACACCAGGACTTTTTCTTCCTCTGTTTTCCTCTTTCCCTACTTGCCCCTGCATTTTTCCCACCTTGCAGGAAGACCAAAGTGCCAGCAAGACCATGAGAGGAAGAAGGAAGTAGTAATACTGAAAAGAATTAGTCTTTTCAAATGAACCCTGCCTAAGCCAAGCATGATGTGGTTTTAGCAACTCCTCTAAGGAACTGCAGCACTTGCAGTCATCCTGAGAGTGTGATTCTCCCTGGAAACTTGTTAGGTATGAGTGAGTTCATGTATCTGTGCTCTTCCCACTTCTGCAGCAAAGTGACAACAGAGTTTAATATATACCTTGTATGTCAAATTTCAGGTGGTATCAAACATGGAGTTGGTAACTGAGCTACTTTAAACTAGTGCCCCTCAGTCCTTGAAACATTTATCATCATTCATACAGTGAACACACATGCATCTCACTTTCAGAGCCTCAAAAATCACGTTAGGAAGACATGAAATTACATCAAAAATTATTATCCTTCATGGCTACCAATAACACTTTTAAAATAAAAATCTTGGCTGCTTGTAGGTTGATAGCTTTATCTCAGAGCTGAGTCATGCTACACTGATTTCTGCTTTTGTTTTCTTGTGGTACCTCAATGATTCTTGGTATTCATATGCAGCAAATAAGAAAGTGTTTGCTGTGGACCTGAGATACTGCATGCCCTTGGCTTCATGTTTTTTAGGAGAAAGAGACAGGCAATACAGTTCAGGAGGCATGTTCAAGTCACCTGAAAACATGCCCATATTTTACACATGTGATCTGTCTAAAAATTACAACAGACCTACATCAGCACTAAGACATTTTTCCTGGAACAGAATGGTTGCACAGGGGCTTAGAGGTAACTTCAGACTTTCAAACAAAAACAAAAGGGAAAGAAAAATGAAACCGTGTGTGCAGATTTATTCTGAACAGTAATGGCAAGGAACACAATTTTGACATGTACAAAAGCTGGGTTTATTATCCCCTGGAGAGAAGATGAGTGGAGAAGCTGACATTGGCTGCATAGTGACATTTCAGGATGGAAGGAAGGCATGTAGCCAATTAAGTCTAGCATTTGTACCCTGTAGTGTTTTTCCCCTCAAGTGATTATCTAACACTCTTTAGAATATGTTCGCAGCTGCAGCTTCTATTTCTGCCATTAGTAAACTTTTCTAGTCTTGCTTTAAAGAAACATGACCTAAACTTCCTTCCTGGTTCATTCTTTCTGTGATTTGGCAGGATTTGGGACCTCAAATGAAATGAACAGTTTATTCCACTTTCAATTTTCAGCCTTCTTCTAATTAATTTAGTTTTTTCCTTTCCTATATTAAAATGATTTCTCTGTTAGCTGAATCAGTGCTTATTTACTTATTGCCCTTTGATTTCAGGCTTGCATTGGCTAGCCATCTGGTTTCGAGAGTTACCCTTGATGAAAACAGAAATGTCAAATAAGTTTTGATCTCTCTCATATTATATTTGCTGCTTCTCTTTCACTGCATGTATAGCTATGTGCTAGTTCCCTAGCCCTGAAAACAAGATGTTTTCATACGACTTAATTCTTAATTGATACAGGTTGGCTTTATTCCCTTGATCGCAGTATTACCAAAGCATCCTCAGTATGCTCAGCATACTAGCATATTGTAATGATATGCATTAACTTTCTTTGCATTTTACTGCTTCAGAACCTGAAGCTGAAACAATATCATGGTTAAGGCCATGTTCCTCTTGAAAACCAGGGAAATTTTGAACCACCTTCTAACCTGCAGAGATTCTCAGCCCGTACCTTGTAACTTCAATTTAAATGATATGTATCTGCTCCAGCCATGAAGAATCAACAGTAAGGCAGCTTGGCTGAAGGACGAAACTCTTCTGGTCAAGGAGTTTGTAGTGGAGCCAGAAACTGAACTGATTCCCAGTTACTGGTCCAATAACATATGGAGGAACTCTACTGTATTCACCATAAACTTGACAGTAGCATTCCTAGAAAACAAAAAGCCTTTTCAAGAACATAGGAAAGCTCTGGATATTGGCATACACTGCATCAAAATAAAAACAAAATACAAAGAATTTTCAGGCCCAAAGAAGGGTTTCTAAGTTGGAGTTTGTTGCTTTTTTAAAAATTCAGCTCCAAAGTTTCCGTTTCAATAAGTAAGTATACTTCAACAAAATACGTGCTTATGAAGACTACTTATTAACAAGGTTGTTAACAAGGTACATAGTAATGTTAAGTATTTGACTCATTTTTTGAAATTGTCATCTATCCAATGGAATATGTGAGATCTTTTCAGTAAGGCAATAGAGCAAATTATTCCCACTTCACTCCATACAAAAGTTGCTCAACAAAAATCTTAACTTAAGTTGTATTCTTGTAATACAAGCAGTGGATCAAGAGCCACACTGGCCTCTTTTAGGGACATACCATTAGAAGACACAGGCTGATAATCAGGAATATTTGTACGTACAACAAAGATGTTGTACATAGCTATGGCTACCCAGTGGTAAAAATAGGCTTCAGTGTTGGGTTGTTTTTGTTTTTCTTGCTGTTTTTTGTTTTCTTAAGTCAGCTGTAAGAGATAATGAGATAAAACTCTAGGTACTCACCTGCTGACAGAATCGTTTGTGTAAGGGAGTAAGAAAATTAGAGTGGATAAACACTTTTATAAGTGTTGTGAAAATGTGCAATAGACCTTACAGTGTATGCTGATATTCTAAGGTACTTTAGGGAACATTTTGAGTATATTCATACAAATTGCAATGGCTCTAGCACATGAACCTGTGTAATCTGCAAGAGCCTGTTACAGGAGTATATCTTTTGTTCCTGCTTGTAACTGGTGGTAAATTGCAGCCATTGAAGAGAAACCTATACAAAATTAACATGGTGATTTTGTCCTGGTATATGCCACAATTTGCTATGTGCAAACTGTACAGCAGATCCATATGTTTCAGACTTGGTTGTAGAATGCACTCTATATACAGCTTCAGCACATAAACATAATTGGTATCATCTCTGGAAAGCATCTCCTAATTTTTTTCTGGAGCTCAAGCACTTGTGAGGCAAAGCACAAAATCTAGTGCATGTGTTTGCATTCTCTGGGTTCTTCTCAGGGGTCCCACTTTCCTGTTCTTTTCTTCAGTATGCTCAGCCCTGTTTTCTTGTTCCAGTTGCAGAGCAAGTGACCATGAGCAGATCTCGTCCTTCCTGAACTTCATCTACCCTATTCCATACAACATTCTATATCAGATGGAAAAAGTTCCCAAGGAATAAAGTTGCCACATATCTGAAGTCCAAGGTGGAAAACAAAAGTGTTTTCTGAACTTTAGCAACAACTCTGAAAATACAATGGGAATCACAAAGTCACTCTATGTTAATGACTATTAATCTCTCATCATTATTTGCTTGCCTGTGTCAACACCTTTTGGAATTTTAGTTCAAGTTGAAGACTAAAAATAACAGAGAATGCACAATTAAATTGACAAAACACAACACATGTCGATACTCTAAAACATCTCAAAAGACCCTATCTATTCCTTGTGAAAACAAGTTCATATTGAAATAAAATATTAGGACTTGCACTACTGGGAATTCTTGTCTCTCTTCCCAGAGAGACTAAAGGACAGATCTCTTATTTCATCAATAAGACTGACTAGACATTCATCAGAGGTAAAGAAAAAGGAGATTTATGTTCTTCTAATTTGGACCATAATTATGGGAAAGCATCTTTGGCTTCACATGTACCATATAGCAGTAAATGTACTGTATGACTCACTAGTGCAGTTTTGGAGTTTATCAACGCTTCAACAACCATCAGTTCACTAGCCCAGTTGTTTGTTCACCATCCTGATATTTTTCCTCTGAACTTCCTCAGAAAACAAGCAAACAAAAAAACTTAAGTAAATCACAAAATGCACCTCATATTTCACCTAAAAATGTCCCTATTACATTCCATCTCCATTTGTTTATCTTTTCTTTCCTGAAGAGTCATTTCCATTACTGTCTATGCTCAAGAGCCTTGTGAGCTCACCTAGGGGAGCCAGACTATAGCTTTTCAAATTGAAGCCTCTACTTTAGAAATCAGATACTGTTTACATTTAAGTCAACAACAAAAGCACAGCTTACTTTAAGAGGAAAAAAACTCAGAAAAATACAGGAATTTCCTTTTGTATTAAAGCAGCGAGAGTACAGAAAAAGTTTCTGCTGAAATTACAGAAGAAAACACAAGCTGTTGGCTGTCTATTCATCATTGTTTCTGGGGAGCAAAGATTAATTGGGAAAGAAGATGATGCAGTAATCATGTCATTAGCATGGCGAGGACCTCATCACAATTCTACTTTCCCTGAAATGCCGCTGACCAATGTTTCAGCTGCAGTTTGTCCATTCTTACAAGAAGCCCTTGCACAGAGAAACACTTCTTGTGAAACCTACAAAAAGGGATGTGGAGAGAAAAAGAATCCACTGACCTTGCAGCGAACTGCTTGGTTTCCTACTTCTCTTCTTCAGCCCATGTCTAGGGAGTTAGAAAAGAAGGGGATTGCTAATGTGGAAAGATATGTCAGCTGGCTGAGGCAAATAGAATACTCAAAACTGGAAAAATGAACGGTGAGGGGGGCCAAAGCAAGAAGAAAAATACTTCTTCCTAGAGAGTATATTTAAAAAGCCTATGATTTTTCATTTTTGCTGACATTCAGCTTCTTCCCTCAGGGCATTACTCTACTACAAAGTGAAAAAACAAAGTTTTCACATAATCACAGAATAGCTGAGGTTGGAAAGGACCTCTGGAGGTCATCTGGTCCAACATCCCTGCTCAACCTGTAGCAGGTTTCCCAGGACAATGTCCAGATACGTAGCTATATATTACAGTTTATAGATGCTTATAAATATATATGTATATGGATATTCCATATAGATAGATAGATAATGCATATACAGAACAACTACATATTAAAATATCTATGTTATAGACAAGTACGCAACAACATATTTTACATAGATGCATAGAGATATCATATAGAAAGATAAACAACGAAGTACAGATAATAGCAGAACTCAACACTGATTCATTCTGTAGTCATCGGAGGAAAAAGCTGTGGCCTTTTTGTTAAAAGCCCTAGATTTGCACATGCAACCACAGTGTGTAGCCAAAGGCTATGTTTAAATCAACCACACTAGAGCTAGATCTCATCATACAGCACCTAGAAATGCTAAATATTTGGGGCTTTAATGAAGCCACTATTTTATTTTATTTTATTCTCATACAACTGTTGAGAAGGTCACAGTATGCATGCAGGTGGTACTGCAAACATGATATTTTTGTAAGGATAAAGATATTCCCAAAACCAGAAATGGGACACCATTCCAGCATTTTGTTAACATAACAGGTTGTGCTTCATGGAAAAGTCACTTTAATATATAGTTTGCTCCGAAAGTAATGCCTCCTATTTATTTTCAAGGAAACTACTCCAGCTACAAAGAGTACAATAACACCATTTGATAGAGCAAATTTGCAGCTACAAGACAGTATTTTCCAACACTGCCACCACCATTAGCTGTGCATTTTCACCAGCAATGAACACAAGTCTGCATGCCGTGCTTGTAGATATCTGCACTATCAGAGGAGACCACTGTCACTGTCGCCACTG
>WBMW01002130.1:366248-400657 GCA_013396635.1 Penelope pileata | reverse complement strand
GAACCATTCTATGATTCTATTCTTTTAGATTTAAGTGAATCGAACAGAAACTCCTTGAAGCCAAATGTTTAATATTAAGAATCTTATCTTTTAGGGTAGTACCTTGATGTCCCCATTGAGACCACGTGCTAGGGCAGCCTGCAGTTAAAGGCCCTGTGGCCCTATTTGTATCTTCTCAATGCAAGCTGGTGGGAAAACTTTTTCAGTGAGCGTGAATCTATAATCAGATTGTTGTGGATATAATATATAGGAATCATACTGCTGGTTTATGAGGCAAAGACTTGGTGAGACTTGGAAGAGTAGTATGGTAACCAAGGATTGCACGGTATGGAATTGTAGGGGTTGGGAGGGACCTCTGGGGATCATCGAGTCCAGCCCCCTGTTAAAGCAGGTCCCTGCAGTAGATTGCACAGGGAATCATGCAGGCAAGTTGTGAATATCTCCAGAACATGGCAGAGTAGCACAATTGTGCACCACCTGAGAGCTGTCTGTAGTTTAAATATGAAGTGTGAGTATTCTCTGTAGGTGAGTACTCTAGAGTTGTTAAGACCATACAAAAATCCTATATATGGCTTTCTAATGAAATTAACATCTTTATATTACTTTTTGTGAGCTATTGTACTATTTTTTGTCTTCCACAGAATTTATTACTCTGATTTTTTTATTCTTGATGAACTGAAATCCACCTTATGTTACAGATAACTCAATTTCAATGACAGTGCTTTGAAATATATGTGGTATTCAGAGTTATTTGAGTAATTACCAATGGTCTATTATTTCTTTGAAATAAATTATGAGAATCTCAGGAATCTTGAAGACCGTGGATTTCTACGCACCTTCATTATATGCAATGACATCATGCATTTCCTCTCAGAAAATCAAGGTCCATCAGAGTAATGGTTGGTATTTTTATTTACCTGTTGCTTTTGGGAGGCTGTTCCAGAAACACATTACTATGATGAGTAAAAATCTATTTTTAATTTTCATATTTCGTTTTCATTTGTAATTTTCATTTAATTTTCATTTTTCATTTTAATTTCATCTGATGAGTCAGAATAATCATCTTTAATGGAGCCCACACGTTTCCATGACGTGGGCAATGACATTTCAGCATTATGTTTGCTCTGCCCTCAGCTCGATTGTCCAGACCCAGCATAGACCTTACAGCTAAGGCAGGCTTGCATGTGCTCAGTGTACCTCTCACTTTAGTTTAGTGGATGTTTTGTGTGTAGGCAGGGCTATATGATCCTGGCATAATGGATTTAAACAATTTACCAAAGAGAGACTAGCAAAAAAGGCAATTTGCTAAGTTGTGAATAATGGAGGGATGTTATTGCAATATTAATGGTATGAAGTGATTTCTGTCTACATGCAGTGTAGAAGAGCAAGGTAGCTTTGTCATTCATACATAATGTTCTGAATTTTTGGCAATCACACCTGAGATAAACTTGGGAAAGTTTCAATAAACAAATCAAATTTATGTACTGAAATGATTGGCCCAACTTCTGGAGCCCCAAAGCAGGAATTTTGCCACCTGAAACACGCAGCTGTGTATTAATACCGATCACTCAGCCTTCAACAGATCTTGTCTAAATGAAGAATTAGGGAGCCTGAAAGAGGGACCTTTCTTTGGAAAAATTCAGTATGGGATTACACTTGAGCCTTTGAATGAATTTGCATGATTTTATACACTGCTGAATAGTTCTGATTATTCAAAATATTACGTAGTCTGCGGAATATTCTGTTATGGTTTGACTCAGCAGATAGCTGAGTTCCACACAGTTATTCACTCACCCTCCCCCCTCCCTAAATGGGACGGGGGAGAGAAGTAGAGAGAGATGCAGTAAAATGCGTGGGTTGAGATAAATGCTATTTACTAAAATAGTAAAGAGAACAAAAGAAATAACAGTACATATATATATATATATATACACAAAGAGGATACGCAGAGCAAGGGCTCACAGCCACTGGTGACCCTTCCTCCCGGCTAGCCCCTCCGTAACGAACGGAACCCGGAAAACGCAGCAACCAATCCCATGATGTTATATGGGATGGAATAGCTCCTTGGTCAATTTGGGTCAGCTGCCCTGGTCCTGTCCCCTCCCAGTTCCCAGCTCCTTATGCCCCCCTTAACTATTTCACTGGCAGAGGAATGCGGAAGTGAGTTATGTCCTCGGCTCCGTTCAACACTGCCAGGATGTTATCAGTATCTCAGAGGTACAAGATAAATTCATACTAGACACTACGAGAAGCGTAACTTCTGTTAGAAACTAGGACATATTCACAATGTGTGGGGAGAAAACTAGAGTTTACTGTCTTCTTTCATGATGATTGTATGGTAAAAGTCCAGATATACTTAATCCAGAAGAGGTCATGAAATGAGCAGAAATTGTCTGGCCTTTGGGAAATGATCCAAGAGCAGATAGCGCTCTGACTTGACACCAGGGGATGGTTACAGACCCCTGTGCCATCGGCCTCTGGACATGGAAAGGCAGTTTAATTGCTTATCCTGCATACACTGTCTTTGAAGTGTCAAAACAGAATAGAAAGCAAAGCTAATAGTGTTTTGAAATTGATGCTTGGCTGAGATGACTTCATTTCATCTGATCGTTCTTAAAAGCTGTCGGGCGTAAACAAGATCATTAAACATTGACATACTGAAAACTGTAGTATTTAGAGAAAAATAAGTGTACTGGGATCCACTTGTGTGAAATGGAGTTAAGTAATTATGAGGGGACATGAAAATGGTTAATGTGTTACTACAGCATTGCAACCTCATGCAGTTACCCAGCAAAAAGTAAAATGTTGGTATTTTTACTAAAAATTGTAGAAGGGGTCTATTTCAGAGGCAGAGAAGGGCATATATCTGTGTAAAGCAACTAGGAAAGCAGAATTTATTTGCTTTTCTTAAACGAGCAAACAGACTACATTATCATTTTGATAACTGTGTCTATTCAGAATTACCTGAGAGCACCGGCTCCCAACTGGTGAGGCAAAATAAGACTGTGGGGTATTGATCAGAGAAGGTTCATTTCAGGTAGCTGTCTGACTGCAGTGCTCCCGATGCAGGATGCACGACTGTTTTCATGGCAAAATGTCCAACGAGTGGTGCCGCGAGCAGATGGGTGCCAACATGCTTCTGCTTGCTTTAGGACTGGTTCTTCATTTCTGATGGAATAAAAGGAGGAAGATGTCTTATTTATTGGATTTCCTAATATTGGATCAAATTTGTAGTTCTGAGGAAATTGTTACCGGTCGGCTCTTTCTTGGATGTAGTTGCGCCTACAGGAAAGCTGGGGAGGGGCTTTTTACAAGGATAGATAATGACAGGACAAGGGGTAATGGTTATAAACTGGAAGAGGGTAGATTTAGACTGGATATAAGGAGGAAATTCTTCCCTGTGAGGGTGGTGAGACACTGGCACAGGTTGCCCAGAGAAGCTGTGGATGCCCCCTCCCTGGCAGTGTTCAAGGCCAGGCTGGATGGGGCTTTGGGCAACCTGGTCTGGTGGGAGGTGTCCTTGCCCATGGCAGGGGGGTTGGAACAAGATGATCTCTAAGGTCCCTTCCAACCTGAACCATTCTGTGATTCTATGATATGATTCTATGAAATAGGAGTTTGTATAGCAGAGTAGAATTGCAATCTGAATGTTTTCTGTTATATTATTGTCTTGAGAAAAAATTACGTCAAGGTAGCAGTGGGGAAGCAGACAACGTTGGATAAGCATTCATAGGGTTTGTAAGATGCTAAAATGTATTAAAGGGAAGACTGGGCTTCTGCTTTTCATCTTTCAGTCCTGTTTTGATGCATTATGGATTTAAAGGAGGAAATACATTTTCATCGTTCTGCTTTTTTCTGTGAGTGTAATCAAGTAATTGACGCATATGCTTCAAACACATGGAAAACTCCCCACGGCACGAAGGTCTTAAGAACTGTTGGGATGCTTTGGACAGCACAGTAGGATCAGTTTGTGGAGCACAGAACAGAGCAGCACTGAAATGCCAGATGTGCTGGGAGAAGCTGAAAAGCTGGCTAACAACACGGGTTAACGAACTGGTGTGCCAGATGTTGGCAGCATCCATTATTATATGTCAGCACTGTAGTAATTGATTTCTGTTATTACCTTTAGCTTCAATCAGAGAAAAGCAGCGTGTGTGTTTGTGTGGGGAGGGACTGTGGAGCAGTCTGGGCACGTACAAAGGCATCACCTCTGGGTGTGCTCAACGGAAGGCTTCGAGCATGTCGGGAGGGTTTGCGTTAATAAGAAGCTTTCCTTGGATTCTCTGTGTGCTGTCTCTGCGTGGAGCCAAGCGAAGCTGAGAAGAGAAAGGTCAGGTTGTGAGGAGCTGAGGAAAGCCTTTCTGATTCATGGGCTGCACAGGCAATGGAAGATGCCTGCTGTGAGACACCGCCGGGATCGGTTTCTGTGCAGCTGTGCCCCGTGCACTAGCTTGCTTCATGGCAGGCGTCAGAGGTATTGGCTACACCAGCCGTGCATTCCTCAGGTACGTCAAGTGCATGTATCAGTTAGAGGGCTTGGGGCAAGGGGGAGACAGGACATACCACCCTGCAAATGCAGGACAAACTGCTACAGGTGGGAATTTCTTTTTATAGTCTTCCATGTGGTATGCGTTATCCCATTGGCCAGTTTGGGTCAGCTGCCCTGGCCCTGTCCCCTCCCAGCTCCCTGTGTCCCCCAGGCCCCTCACCTGCAGGGCAGTGCCAGAAGCTGCAACATCCTTGCCTCTGTACAGCACTGCTCAGCAGCTAAAACATCGGTGTGTTATCAACATTGGTTTTCTTATAAAGCCAAAACATAGTATCACACCAGACTCTATGAAGAAGATCAGCTCTGTCCTAGCTGAAACCAGGACAGTATCTTTGGTAGATGGGACAAGAAATTGAACTGTAGGAGCAAAATTTTATATTGGATGGTGTGAAGAAATTTCAAACAGTAGAGACTGGGAAACACCAGAGTGGATTTCCATAGGTCATTTGGGAGTCTCAATCTGTAACAAGTTCAACACTCATCTGCGTATGATGAACTTGTGCTGGGGCAGTACATCAGTGACTGGAGAGGGCTGGTGAGCTTCAGGGGTGTATTTTTCTTTGAAATCTCTCACTATCTTGTTTATTTTTGAGATATTTTATAGCCTTTCATGCTGTGGGTGGCGAAAACATTGCTCAGACCTTACAAAGGATGCTGAATATGAATGCAGAAGCTTACAGACATGAGAACTGATGTCCTCCACTGAAACAATACGTCACTGTAGAGCTTTTAGAGGACAAGAACTGCAAGGACATTTTTCCGCTTGGTACATGGCCCCTGGTAGCACTGTTGGTAGGGCAGCAATAGCAGGTGTCTATGTGGGCAGGGGGGCATGCACTCGGGATGCACCGTCATGGTCGCAGAGCTGAGGCGTCAGGCTTTAAGTGTCCGGTGCTTGTTGGAAATGGTTGGACTTGGTGATCTTGACAGGTTCTCCAGCCTAAATGGTTCTATGGTTTTGTGAAAGAGTGGTATATTTTAGCAAGACTCGTACATTCCATTTCTCTTTTGAAATTAATTTTGGAGTTTAGGGAAGGGCAAAGGTTGCTCTGGAGAGAAGTTACACCCACCAGGTTCTACCAAGGGAATTCCCATCCCGTTGTACGTCAGAGATTATGCGGTCGTCAGTGGACAGTAAGAAAACTGGCTACAATTCTCTGCCTAGTTCTGGCTCCAGTTCTTGCCTTGTTTCCACAATGGTCCTAGACCAAGAAACTCCTTTGGAGGTGTGCCCAGGATCCTACCTTGTTGTGAGCACGGTCTGCAGAAGGAGTTCTCATTGCCCATTTCCTCAGCTGCTGGCATCTCCTCCCCCAGAGTTCCTGGCATGTGTTCAGACATCAGACATCACAGGACAAAGAGTTTTGTACTCTCACCAGTAGTCAGTGCTACTCAAAGTCCCTGCAGCAGGAGTAGCTAAATGGAGAATAAACCACTAGCCCTGCAGCTGGGGCTTTGTGCAACAAGCAGAGCACCCATGAGCTTCAGTGGCTGGCTGCCCTGTGCTCCCTTGGCCCCTGGAAGCTAATCCTGATGTGCCAGTGGCATCCCCTTTATTTTTTACAAGGAAATAAACAATTAAGTTTTACCCATTTTCCAGTGGAGTGAGCTTTTATGAGAAACTTTTGAGACTGACAAAAAGAAAAGAGGATTCTTGCCCTTTGGATTCTTTCTTTTCTTCCTCCTGTCATTTTCTTAATGGCTGAAGGTTACCTTTCTTCCTTCTGTTTTTGTTCATTTCTTTTTTTTTATTTTTTTTTTTGACTATTAGTTTCTCCTGCCTGTAGGTGAAATTAGTCTCCTGATTTTCATGAACAGCTGGCATGTAACTAGGACTTTCTCCCTATCAGGCTTGCGAAAATAAGAATAATAATTCATGCTGTTGGTGTGCCTGTTCTCTTGCTGGTGAGTCAGAGCTTTTTCTCTTGCAGGTCTGATTGTTCCTGCAGTCAGCAAGTAAGAGGTGGTCAGAGAAAACCTGCGTCAGCCTTGTCACGTAGCTGCGTGTTGACCCACAGTCCTGGTACCTGCAGTATGGCAAGCGGTGAGAGGCAGACCTCCTTAGATCGAGAGAGGATTTCCAGTGAGTTTTCCTGAGGTTACCACCACCTTTCCCATCAGGATGGGTCTCTTAATGTCCAGGACAGTTGCTGTGTTCGTGCCAGGAGGCAGCCACAAGCATGGTGTGTTTCTCTGGGGGTTAACAATGCAGGCTGGACTGCCTGAGCCCCTGGCTGTGCCTGTGGTGGCCAGTGGTGTAGGACAGGAGGGCAGGCTCTGCTGAGTGAAGCAGTCAGGGAGGATTACCCAGCTTTCATGCGTGGGGTGGTCCTGGGAGCGTTGTGTGTGCTGCAGTGGCTGGAGCACTTAGTTCCTTCAGTCCTGGAGAGGACCTTCCAGCTGAGGTTTGTGTGTGCTGTGAGAAGCACCGTGTGTGTGTGCTGCTGATCCGAGCTGCAACACACCCAGGGTTGCACGGTGCAGGTGGGCTGTCTTCTGCAGGAAGGGAAGGGCGTACATTAAGCAGCTTGAAAATGCTCATCTGCTTCAGACTAAGTCAGTAGTAACCTTTGTGGGCATGAGAAGTGAGCAGAAAGGGAGCAGGCAAAAGAAAGAAGAAAGCAGCCACTGCCTGCTGTCCTGCACCAGCTGAGCAATTTAACCTGGTTTTTATGAACGCTTTGCTGTCAGTGGGAATATCTGCATCTCTGGAGCCAAAAGTTCTTACAGGCTCTGCAGAGTGAAAGGAAAGGTACTTGTGCTCTTTACATCAGGTGTTTAAAGATGAACTAAAAATATCCAGCCACTAATTTATATATAACTAAATAATTACTTAATCTTTTTCCTGTTGAAGCTGTACCTCTTTTTTTTTTTTTTTTCCCTCTGTCAGACTCCTGATAAATTATTAATAGTCCCAAACTCTTCTCCACATTTACCTTAACAACATCCCAGGGTACTGGAGGAGAATATACGTCAATTGAAATTATTGATTTATTCTGCCGTGCCTTGAAAAGGCATTTCATTTTCTTAATGGTAAAACTAAGTGGAAGAAGAAGACTTTTAAGGGACAGGTTTGATCTTACAGTGCCCAGCATTTCTGGATATATCAAAAGCACTGAGGCATTTATTCCCATGCAGACACGGCACTGCTGTCAAAATGGAAGGGAAGTGGCTGGAGTGATTGCCTCAGTTATCATGCAATTTCAAGTTGATTTAATAAATTCACCCCTTTTCCTTTATGAAGTCTGTACCCATGTCACCTAACTTGACAAGTTCTTCTTCATTTTTTTTGTGGTTGTACCTCCCCTTTGAGACACAGTTCCCCAACTCCGTGTGAAAATTGTCAGTTATCATCTGGTGAAACGAAGCTGACAAGCATGTGCTGTCAGTTTTCATTTTAATAACTTAACATGTGCAAAAGTCAGGATATTGTAAGGGTGGTAATATTTTTTTTCTGTCCTACATGGATTCCTATTAGGAGCCCAGACCACCTCAGACATGGCTTCTGACTTTAGATGAGAGATTTCATTTTGGGTTTTGTGTTGGTTTTGATTTAGTTCGTTTGAAATTCAGTGAATTCAAAGGGAATGTGACAGGGCTCTGTTGAGCCATTCTAGGAAAACGATGAATTCTGAATGTCATGCTACAAGCCAACAAATTCTTACATCAAAAATTAATAGTTTGATACTGAGTTGCCAGACATCACCATATATGATATTAAATCTTGAAGTACGAGAGCTGCTACGAACTTTCATTCTGCTGGCCCATGGCATCAGAGGCAGATGGTGGTGGCATGGCAGAAGGGGCAGAACCCACCGAGATTCTGTTGGTGGAATCATTGTGTTGCACAGCAACGTTTTGTGACAGATGGCAGCAGAGGAGGCGTCTGACATGGAAGCGTGGATGGAGCGAAGGGAAGTAAGGAAATAGAAGGCATTACTTTCAGAGCAACCTACCGATTAGGTACTCTGTAGAAGATACTTTGTCTAAAGTCATCTTCTGTCCTGAATCCACAGAAAGCTTAGAAGTGGTCAACTTTGAGGGCTCCAGTGAACCTCTCAGGACTGCGTGCATGCTGGAACTAACGTGTGGCTGCTTCACCTTGCCCAGCGCTTAGATCAGAGTGCGTTGTGCGAGGCAGCTCTGTGGAGGAGTTTAATTTTTCCACCCAAGCAGTGCCCTAGCAGGCTTTGAAAGGATTCTATGTAGAGCAGGCATGCAATGTTAAGTACCATAATAGAATGTCAATATTTAATAAGATACTTGGCTCAAAATGTATCAAATACGGGGTGAAATTCTACGATGGTGTGGAGAAGCCACCCCTCTGAGACCAAACCCAGTTGTGTCCAGTCAAATAGATGTTAGTTTCTGTTGTCAACAGGAGACTTCACATGAGAATGAAAACAGAAAAAATAACACTCTGTCCTTTATCTCCTTATTACGGAGCATGGCTTTTTATAATTTGACTACATCTGACTCGAGCACTGCAGTGTTTATTTTGTGTAACTAATAGGACAGATGTTTGAGATGAGGTTTCCGTCCTGAATCGCAGACTGGCTGGGGTTGGCAGGCCCTTCTGGGGCTGCCCTGTGCAAGTGCCCCTGCTCAGCCAGGGTCACCTGGAGGAGGCTGGGCAGCGTCAGGTCCAGCTGGGTTTTCAGATTGGCAGGGATGGCATTCCACAGTCGGTCAGGACAGCCTGTGCCAGTGCTCAATCACTCTTACTGCAGAAGTCATTCTGTTAAAAAGAATTTGCCTGAATTTCAGTTTGTGCCCGTTGCTTCTTTATGTCAGACCTTTTACAAACATATGTAAAAACAACCACATAAAGTGTGTTCAGAGGTACAGGAGTTTGAAATGCTTTCAACTCTTTAATTCCTAGTAAGGATACAGTAAAAAAAAAGTTTGTTTTTACTGGTATATAACACTAATCCATACTGCTTCAAATTATAGGGAGGAAAACTTTGGTGTAATATTGGGCTGCTTGATACGGAGAGGCTCTGTTTGCCTGTTTAATGCGTTAAGTCTGTTTCTGGCTTCAGATGGCAGCATCTAAGAACAGTTTCTGTTCTTTTTGTGGTCTTCTCTGCCCCAGCTTGCACTTGAGATGCTCGGTGCAATGCAGGATGTGACAAAGGCATTAATTTCTTTAATGACAAAGGCAATAATGGCATGTAGGAGCAAGGGACTTTATTTTCCCCTCTGTGAATGTAATTCACAATCGCATGGATGCGTTACAGATTCTTCCCCCCTACTTTAACCCAGCCATTGGGCATTCCCAGTTGCTGCCTTTTCTCCATCAATCTTTATAACTCCATCCTGTGTCTGTACCACGGATAGGAGTCATAGCAACACGGCTGGGTGACCCTGTGGTATGAGTGTTTAAGGAACAGCTCTGAGCACGCTGGAGGATGTTGGGCACTCGTCCACCTAGGTGAGATGCGTGAAGTCATTAAGCAATGCCTGTTTGAGGTGAGCCTGAGTTTCAGCTGCTGTTCCTTCTGTTTAAACAAAGTTATTAATTTTAATGAATTTAAAATGAAAAAATTCAGCTGCAGAAATACTGTGTAACTCTGAGATTAGCATGAGATACTGTCACGTCTTGTCAAACGCAATTCTTTGTAATTGCAAAACAGGCTAATCAGTGTTTAACACTTAATCAACCCCTTTCAGTAAAATGCCTGGTAAAAAGGTGCTCAGAAAGGATGCTGTTACTGATTCATGTGAAGTTTGGAGCACTTCAGAGTTATCTCTGAGAGACATAAGCTTGCGTGGGTATTGGGGATGTTGAGGAGGGCCCACTGACAGTCACAGAAATGTCAGAACTGGAAATGTTAGCATCAGGGCTGAGCACCAGGAGACCCAATTTTCAGCACTTACTGCCTGCAGAAAGAAACAGCAAGGGTCAGAAATCCATCAAAGATTCTTCTCCTCTAGTTTTAAGAATCTAAAAATATTAAGTAGACCCGCCCTGTCTGATCCCTGCTGACTCTTCTACAGACAATAACCCTCTGATACCTGAGCACTAATAAAGCAAAATTGCTTTATTAGATCTCACAGAAATGATTTTCTCATTTTCCAGTTGCACGCAGACTGCATCTTACCAAAGCGAACATCCCCACACGTTAACAGCATGGATTATTAGTAAAAACAGCTGCAGTGTAAATAACATTGTTCACCAGGGTGCTTGGATTTCCCAAGGCACGTCACATATATGGTAGCAATATTGTTCTCTTCTGTTTAGTAATACCTTAAACAATGTATATTCTTTTTTTCTCCATGTTCACATTAGGTGGAGAGTTTTAGTTGCCAGTGTGCTGTAAATGGTACGATGATGTTATAGAAATGTTTTATAGAGGGGATTGCCAGTACATGGGACAACATCCTGGAGGATGCCGTCTTCAAGAACGTGTTGCCCGGTTACTCTTAGTCACTTTGGTTAGTTGAAGCAGTTAAAGAAGGATCACGGAGCTGTAGAACAGCTTGTCTCAGAAGGGACCTCTGGAGAGACCGAGTCCAGCTCTTGGCCAAAGCCCATCTGATTGCATCAGGTTCCCAGGGACTCCAACAGTGTCCTGAGCAGCTCCAAAAAGCCTGAGCTAACCTGGGCTTCCTGGAAGCTGAATCTCCTCCTGGGGTAGCTGTGGGAGTTGTTGCTGAGAAGTGTCAGGGGACAGCAGTGCATTGCTGAGAAGTGTCAGGGGACAGCAGTGCATCGCTGCACTGCAGCTGCACCCTGGGAGGACACGGTCAGCTGCTGCTGGAAGCACTTCAGAGCCTGCGCACCTGCCGCTGCAGCTCTGAGCAGGCAATTGCAACTCAAGCCAGGCAGTTACTGTGGCTCAAGCTCAGATGCCACAGAAAATTCTGTGTAAACTCTGATAACTTTGTAGTAAATGTCCCTTCCCAGCTTTGGTGCAATGGTGGCAGCTGCCTCTTAGTTTCCTTCGTGTTTTCCCATAACTTCTATTGACCCGTGCCTTTCTGTGTGACTATCTCATGACAGCTGGATGCAGAAATCTGGTTTCCAATCTTCCAAAGCTTTCACTCTTTATCTAAGTTTTAGAATGAATACTGTGCTTTAGGTGGGAGTATGCCCACTGAGGTTGAAGGGAGAGAAGAGCTGGGAAAAGAAAAATGCAGTAGAGGAACAAACATCTGCTCACTTTTCCTGGTACAGTTGCCCTTACTGTCCTGCAGCTAAGGACTGGTGGGCTCTCTCGTGTGGCTGGGCACAGAGAGGGGTTTTAACTGGTGAGGTTTGGTCTATGTTGCTCCCTCAGATATTTAAGTTGGACAAAATACCCAGAACTAGTGCTTATTTTTAATTAGGTTTTTCTAATGTAGTATGCTCACTCTAGACAGCAATAGCTTAGGTTTGTAGTTGACATAAATACAATTTCCTGAGTACTTAACAATTCGAGTACACTCCTAGGCTTAACAGAGGTGAAATTTTGTATCTTGGGCCACCCAAAACAAGCAAAATACTGTTTAGTGTGTTCATTTAGTGACTTTGTATACCCTGCATTGCTTAATCTATGTACTCAGTCTATCCAGACAGGTACTGCCAAGAAGGGAGGGAGACTACAAATTTCAAATATCAAAAAAAAAAAGAAGAAGAACCATTGAACTAAATCATGGATGTAAAATGTAACTACATCTATGAGAGATATTTTAATCTCATTGTAAATACAGATGTTGACATTTTAGGCATTGTGCTCTAGTACATACAGCCTTTGAGATTTCAAGTGTTTAGGGAAACGCATTTGCGGTTTTTAGCACATACAGAAACAGCACAAAGTGCTAATTAATGAAGGCAAACTATCCAGCTGAAACAGAAAATCTCAACTCCATCTCCCTGTTTTCCATGCTTATGTTTTCATCCTTTTACCTGCTGTTTTTCTGTTTGTCATTGATGTTGGAAACCATGCTTCCCACTTTACATGAGGTACTATCACATTACAGCACTTGCAGATATGAGTTCTCACCTGTTGTTGCTTTACTTGTTCTTGGCAATTGTAGATCATGTACAAATTAATCTCAATATAAGAAAATAAATCTCACTCAGGATATGTATATAGCTTTTTAAGAGCTATCATCATCAATGGATGAAAACAATGTAAATAGATTTTTCTTTGACTATCTTGACTTCTAGAGGTTTTAACACATTGTCATCATGATGGAGCAGCTGGTGCTGGCTGCCATCTCCAAGCAAGGGGAAGAGCAGAAGGGGATCAGGAGGAGTCAGCATGGATTGAGCAAGGGGCAATGGTGCTGGCCCCAGCTGGCAGCCTGCTGTGATGTCAGCAGCAGCTGGGAGATGGGGGGAGAGCAGTGGCTGTTGGGCACCTTGGCTTCAGCAAGGCGTCTGAGCCTGTCTGCCAGCACCTGGTTGTGATGGAGCTGAGCAAGTGTGGGACAGAGGAGTGGGCGGTGAGGTGGGCTGAGAACTCTTCTCAGTGGTGTGTGGGGACAGGACAAGGGGCAATGGCCACAAACTGGAACCCAGGCAGTTCCACACCAACACGCCTAAGAACTTCTTCCCGGTGCGGGTGCCGGAGCCCTGGCCCAGGCTGCCCAGAGAGGTGCTGGAGTCTCCTTCTCTGGAGATATCCCAGCCCCGTCTGGACGCCTGCCTGTGTGACCTGCTGGAGGGAACTGCTTTGGTAGGGGGTTGGGCTCAGTCTCCAGAGGTCCCTTTGATTCTGTGATTTTCTATAGGCAGGTAACATTTATCTGTCTTTATGTTAGATTTACTTTTGTATTAATTTTCTTTTACTCTAAGTCATGTTCATTGTCTTGACACATTTAGTAATGGATAGATGTGTACAGGCTCTTGTAAAAGAAGCAGCATATGGAATTAATTAGATTTTTCTACCTGGGCTTGAGTTCAGTCCTCTTGTCTTCTCAATTAGCTCCAATGGATTGAGATAAGAGCCAGGGCATGAGGTGTGATGAGCTGGGGCAGAACTTGTTCTTCTCTGAATGCTGCAGTAGAGGTTTCAGACAGTACACTACTCCGTCAGCAGCAGCACTGGGGCAGTTATGGCTTCTGTGAGCAGCACTGAGCGTGCTATGGTGATATTTGACGGAGGAAGACAGGTATCAGCATTTATGTTCTTGCTTAGGTTGTTAGATATTGTGTCTGATGTATAGAGTCAAATCTGCTTATGAGCTACCATGTGACTTTGGGCACAGCTTTCTCATTTCTATTGGTTCTACTGCAAGGAAGGATGCAGCTAATGCATTAAGAGTTCATTTGTGCATCTGAGTTTGACTTAATGATGTTTAAGGAAGAATTCCTTCTTCCTTATACTTTTGAAATGACGTGACAGTGTCCCCTAGTGGCGAGATGCTTCTCGCGGTAGCATTTACAGCTTCCCTCTCCTTTTTTCCCCCCATCTGAAGATATTCTGGCGTGCTTGCAAAGGAAAGGGCTGTAGTCTCACCCCTGATCGTGATTTATAGGATGTTTTAGTATGCCTACCTTCTAGAGGAGCACAGATGGTGTTTATCTGGGAGTACTGTGATTACTGAGACACGGCCTTTCTACCTAAAAACATGCAACTCTTCACATGCAGAGATGGATAGAAGGATGTCTCCCTTCCTCAATAAACAGTGGGTTCTTGTACTCTACAGGAGGTACAGCATAACAAATAATTCCACAGCACATTCCTAATTAGCTTACAGTAACATTACAGCATGGAAATTTGGAGTTGCCCAGTAATGAGATGAAGCTGAGCCAGCCCTGGCTGTAGGTCTTCCAGCACACCCCATCTTACCTCTCCCCATATGTGTTGCAGCCACTGGGACTGTGTAATCTCTCTCTCCCATTTTGTTGCTTTCAGTGGTCTTAAATTAGAATTTTTGTTGTTGTTGTACACTGAGATATCTTCAATGTAATTGGTATTAAGTAGCCTAAGGACTGACATGTAAGGCAGGGACAAGTTTCTTAAAGAAATTTTAAGTAAGATCTTTTTTCTTCTTTGTATATGTTGTACATGTGTGACCCAGCTTGCAGACTTCACTGTAACTTAGTTTTCACTTCATGCACCTAAAAAAACCCAACAAACGACAGCAAGCCCATACCTTTAAACTTGGTTGGGTTGGAAAACTAAGAGCTAGATTCTGTGAAGTAGCATTTGACAGGTGTTACAGTTGGCTTCTACATCAGATGTGAACGTGAATCACAGAATGGTTGGGTTGGAAGGGACCTCAAAGGCCATCCAGCCCCAAGCCCTGCCATGGGCTGGGTGCCCCCAGCTCAGGCTGCCCAGGGCCCATCCATGGCCTTGAGCCCCTCCAGGGATGGGGCACCCACAGCTCTGGGCAGCTGGGCCAGTGCAATGGAACCTAGCAATGTTTTTTATTAAGTTGTATGAATCCCACTGAACATGTTACCTTTGTCTTAAGCAAGCAACTGTATTTACTTTTAAATTTGATTGTAACCTTTGAGATGGAGGCCAGAAATTATTGCCATCATTATTGTACAGTACAACATTAAATGATCAAAGTAGCTATTAATCTTTTAGATGGGAAGGAAGAGCCATTATTTTTTTCCCCATGTGTGTGCTGGAGACAGCTGCAAGCCAGAGTGTGCCCTCCAGGAGCCCTGACCTGCGTGGCTCAGCGCTAGGGCTCAGCTTCTAATGCACTCTCCTTTTTAATGCAGGCACAGCTTCATCTCTTAAGATTGAGGAATGCAAACTGATTTGCAGCATGGGTATGTCCATTGCTGTTTGGAGAAAAGAGCACTGTTTTGAATATTAACAGCAGAGTTCAATTAATCACAATGCTGAGCTTTTGAAAGAACATCAAGAAAATAAAATGCAGATATCTCAGTGGAGCAATGATGCTTTTTTTTCACTGAAATTCTCAGGGAAAAGTGGTTTTCTTTTTTACATGTTTTCAGTGGCCCTGTATTTTTCCAAGCTAATATTATGAGGAAAGGCTTCAACAAACAATCCAGGTAGGAGTTTTCTGCAAGTGCAAATAGCTGCTGTTAAATGCGCACCTGGTACCAACTTGTATTCCCACATCGATTCCTACACAACTGGTACATCAGAAATGGCTTTATGTTGGCTTAAGTTTTGCTATTGTGTCCAGCTTTATTTCTTTGCTCAGCGCAGTGTAGGGCTTCAGTGCTGTTTTTTTCTTGGAGGATATATGGAAAGCATGTGATAAATGCATGTGTTGGGGCTGCTGCATCCAGGCACAGCACTGCCAGGGCCGGATTTCCAGCCCTGGCTGGCTCTGTGTGGGCAGGCTCTGCCATTCTGTGTGCATACAGGAATGCTCTTGCTGAGCTGAAGATCTGGAGTGTGGGTGTAACCAGACATTCTCAGGCTTGACCTCAAGCGTTAGATTTCACCTGGGTGCACGGATAATTAAATTACTGCAACTGAGAAGATAACTGTACTGAAAAATCAACCTTCTGTAATTACAGTGTGGGCAAAATACCAAATGGGAGAGTAGTAGTTGCTGGACAACTATGTTTTTGTCATAAAATACCAAAGTAGTGTTTCACCAGTGGTGATTTTTGACGGTAACTGAAATACAAAATTTAGCTGAGAGTGAAAAAAAGAAGTGGCATGCAACAGAGGAGGGGGTGGGTGCTGAGTCTGTGCCTGCTGCTGTTTGGAGCAGCTTCCCTGGAGGGTGGTTTGGCACTGGGGACAGCTCTGGAGGGCTGCAGTTCAAGTCAAGGTTCGCTAGAGTCCTCTGGCAAACTGAGACATTTTGTGGTAGCAATTACATCTCCGGGGTGGAGAGTTCTAACAGGATGGAGATGCCAGGTCCTCTGAGATGAGCTCTGCATGGGCACGTTGTGTCCTTGCTGTCTGTTGGCTGGGGGTAAGGCACGTTCAGCCCCATGAGCACTTCCTCTAGCTATCTCTGCCATGTGCACCTGCTGAGGAATTCAGCTCAAATGATGTTCTGCTCTGCTTTCATCTCTTTTTTTCTTTTTCCCCCTCTATCTGCAGTCCAGTGTTACAGGAAATTTGCCTGTTTTGTTCCAGTCCTCTGTTGGGTGCTGTCAGAGTTTGTTTTTTTGGCAGTGGCCTGTTCTTCCCCACCAAGGCACAGCACAGTGGCTGCACACATCCTGTAAGAACAGCTGGGAAAAAAGGAGTAGAGAAATGGATTTCTCACTGATAAGTTATTTTGGGGCTTAACTGCTCTTTCTACCTCAGAAAATGTTCCCCTGGATTTTTAGCTGCACGGCCGACGATTCGCTGAGTGTTGTGCTTAGGTGTTGCTCTGCTGCTGTCTTGAAAGAAGAGAACACACTTTTGGTCTGAACAGTTGCACCCAAGTAAGGCTGAGTGCAGTTGTAGTTTGGGTATTTCAACAGCTTGATTTTCTGGGCAAAAATAGCAAGGGTCTGGTACGGAAATGTTGCTGATAAACACAGCTCGTCTGATTTATGAGTTTTCTGAACATCTATTTGCTCTGCTAAGAAAACATGCCAATTAGCTGTAGCGGCACAAAGTATTTTAAGCCCTAATGAAATAATCATAGCAAACCATGCATGCTGTTGGCTTAATGTATATGTTTTCTAATTTCTTTGAAGAATGAACACATTTTCCCCGTGGTTAGCTTGCTTCCAGAGGTCAGTCTGGATCCACGTTCCAGATTTGCCCATTTGAAGTACAGTGAGGCAATTCAAGATGATGGGGTGGGAGTCTACATACCAAGGAATTGAGAGGCTATATGGGATTTTTTTTTTTCCTTCTCAAAATCGTCTCTTGAAGCTTCATTTTCAGGCAGTGGATATTCCTCCCTCCTTTAGTTTTCTGAAGAAAACGAAATGTTTTAGTAAAAACTCTTCATTTCTCAACACTGATTTGCCACTTCCCTCCTCCTGCATCGCATCTTTGGTTCTCAAGAGTTCGGTGATCTTCCATGCTCAATTTCTAAATGTTTCTAAATGTAGGCAGGGCCGTTTGGACGAAAGATGGCAGATTGTCACTTGTGTTGAATAAGGCACGGGTATAGATAGGCATGGGTCTTCCAGCCTGAACACAAAGAGCCTCCCAGTCTCGCAGACAGCACTGAGCAGCGGAACTCGAGGAGGCATTCAGCAGAGCTGCTGCTGTGAAATATTAGTGGCTTGCTTTACCTGGGGCTGCTCAGGAGTCAGTGGCTTGGAAGTCCCTGGTAAGTTTTACCTGCTGCAGCATCACCTGGCAGCTGTCGATCTGGCAGCTGCAGGGCTTGGTGCTGCAGGAGCAGGGCCCTTTTCTCCTCCGTGCCTTGTGTGCCATCTGCTCGTAGCCCTGCCAGCTGAATCCACCACCTCTCCACCTGCTCTGTGCTATCGGTGTCATGCAAAACAAGCTGATCAGATAGAGAAGCTTGCTCTGTCTGGGACAGTAATTACAATTTATTTCAGCTTGCTCGCACGATCCGTGGAGGTGTTTTAATATCGTAATGGTGGAGAAAACAAAGCACTGTGGATTGACTGAAATGGAAGGAATTACTAAACAGTGTAATAAACTTCTGAAGTCGTAAAGGAATGGTAGCATAGTTTAGATAACAGAAAATGGGTCTGTAAAAATGAGGTAATTGCCTCCCCATCATGTATAGCTTAATTTAAAGGAAATTTGACAAAGAAAATAAGCTTTAAATAGATCATTTGTCTCAGGTCTCACTGCAAAGCTGTATGCCCTGGAAAAATGAGCAGAATAACCCAGAGTCATATCTTATCCTGCACCCTTACTGCAAGGTTATGGGAGAGAAACAAAAGAGCAATGCTAATGACAAAGGGGAAAGAAGCTTTTAACGTACAGCGGGTGTCAGCACTAATAATGCGAACAACTCTTCATTTTCTATACATAACTTCATAAACAGCACAGTCACGTTTCTTTTATTACTCTGGAGTGATTCAAAACACAACCTTAAGGCAGTAAGATGAAAATTGCTTCGATGAATAAGCCTATATTGCTTTCAGATGTCTTTTAACATCAGAACCCCCAAAGTTAATCACGGTTAACAGAGAATCCAAACATTAATGCTGTCACTTGAATGACTGACTCTTGACATATAGATATTTTAGAAGATGAGTTGTGGTGTCCAGCCAACATAAATATTCTCTGCCAAAAATAGCATGCAGTTAAAATGGAAAATAATGAAACGATCAATATCCGATCCAGAAGTGGCTTCTGTTTTATTTTTAATCTTGAAAATGACTTGTGTGAATTGAGCTGAACAGTGGGATTGCTTCAGGAGACGTTCTGTGGTGTGCCTCTGTGTTAGCTGGGAAGGAAGCTGGAAGAAAACGTGGACAAATCCGCTGCACTCATTCACCTGGTGAAGAAAATGAGCCTACGGAATATATTAATGGATGAGATGAAATAACAGCTTTTGAGATAGGAATGAATTTAGATCTGTTTTATGTAGGGCCGAATGCTGGAGCTTGGAGAGGTAGGTCCAACAGAGAAGCACTGGTCATCCACGGGTTTGTAAAGTGTAGGTGTGAAATAAATAGGCACGGCTTCATCTTGCTTTTTCTTAGAGACGTAATGTTGGAGGAACACAGACACAGAAGATGTAGGCATCTTCAAGGGAGTGGGCTACACAGGAGGCTCTGTGCATTGCCAGGTGTGGTGACCCATCTCCGATGGCATCTGGTTTCTTGCTTACCTTGGGGCAGGCCTTGAGGGCTGCCCGTGCAGTGTGTGTGAATTGGAATGGTCAGACCAACTTTGGGACAATACAAACCGGACTGTGAAAATATTGTGACGTGCTGTCTGGTACTTCTGTGTTAGCAAGGAAAGCTGCCACACCGTGATGGGGCAGTGCCACCGAGGTGGCCTCTCCCAGCTTGCTTGCTGCACTGCAGGAAGTTGGGCAAAATGCCTGTTTTCCTCAATACAAGTCAAAGCCTTGTAGAGTTCCACTACGTCCGAGTGTTTTTTATGTCTTTGTCTTAGTACTAATCTGTTTTGGCCAGTGTTACTCCATTGCTGCTGCCTTTCATAGAAATGCAGCATTGCTTTTTCATAGAAAATGTACCATTAAATTGCAGATGTCTTGGATGAAAGCACTGTAACTGCAGGAAAGGAGATTTGACGTTCAGATATGTTAGGATCTAATTCCATTCCTGCTGTAGTCTAGGGGAGTTGTACAACTGTCTTCACACAGGAACAGGAGCAAACTCACCATGCTGAAGTTAAAAGTGTCTTTGCCATTTAATCAGAAATGTGTGCTATTCTTCTAAAGCCAGACAGATTTAAAAGGAGCTTTGTTTTGAAGTTACTCGTTTCAGTTCTTGCACTGAAGAGCAGGGCAGCACTGCAGAGGGACTGCCTGGCTGGCCCCAAGAGGTGGGGAGTGCTCTCCTTACCCCGTCTCTGGGACACAAGGGCCTTCTGTCAGGGCAGCAGCAAGTCCTGGCTCTGTGTTTTGCCTCTCAGGGCCTTCAGTCCTTCCCTAGAAGTGCATGACATGTGTGTGTGGAAGCGTGAAGCTGTGCTGTTCCATTCTGGTCCGTGTCAGCGCAGCCCCTGTTTTGGAAATGGGCCTCAGCAAAGCTCTAAGCAGCAGCAGCAATAGCTGTAGCTGAGCTATTAACTGAAAGGTGTTATTTCTCAGCACATTTCTGTGCAAACTGAGCACAGTGCTTCTACCTGATATACGACTTAGTGAGGGAGCCAACTGCTTTCTCTTGCAGAGTGTTGACGCCAGGTGAAGTCGGTAGGATTTGGGGGTAAATCCTTGTACATCAGACTTGGCACATGCAAAATAGTGGCATTGCTCTTCTAAAGCTGCTGAGCTTTTACTGAAGCCTTTCGTTCCTGAAGAGGCCATTCAGAAAAACTTGCAAAAAGACTTCAAAGCCAGCGCTGCGCTTGCTCCCGGAGGCTGATGGGGTTTGCTTTGCCAACAAAGTTAAGCTCTGCTTATAAAGCACTGATAAGATGTAGAGACCTCCTCTGAAAGAGCTGAGCTACACACTCGGAAACCTAAGATGTACCCTCCTCTCCTGCTTTCACATTCCTCTCCTCCTTAGCAGTCTTTTCATTGCATTCCTCAACAGCCTGGTGAATCCTCTGCATTCATGGTACGATGCAGTGGTCTTAGAGGAGAGATGCTTGCGTTTGTCAGGCTCCTGGACGCTGCATTAGAGCTGGGGCTGTTGCTGTGATGTGCTGGGCACTTTCTTTTTAGAGAAACAATGCCCTTAAGGATGTCTGCCTCTGTTGGGTAATTTATTTCTCTTGAAAAATGTGCGTAAAAGAACCTTTGCTTGTGTTTCTTGAGCAGACACCACGCAGTAATGCCATCCACACAATAATACCATACTTCTAGCTGAACATTTTTAAGATTCTCTAAATTTTCTTAAGTCTTTTCTGTTAAGAGAAGTTGGTGTTTTGGCTTTAGTAGAGAAAGTGTATCTTTTTGTACGTATTTTGCTTTCTCTCCCTCAAAAAGTGACTATTTAGGGAAGAAACATTTTCCAGAAGTAAGAATGGTTCAGTTACAAGTTTAAGAAAGGAGTTCTGTTGAAGTACAGATCCACATTTTGAGCCAGCGTAACCAGCTCGGTTTACTTGGAGTTGGTCATTGTGGAGAGACGATCCAAATGCTGCTGAATCATAGAGTCATAGAACAGTTCAGGTTGGAAGGGACCTTAGAGATCACCTTGTTCCAACCCCCCTGCCATGGGCAAGGACACCTCCCACCAGACCAGGCTGCCCAAAGCCCCATCCAGCCTGGCCTTGAACACTGCCAGGGAGGGGGCATCCACAGCTTCTCTGGGCAACCTGTGCCAGTGTCTCACCACCCTCACAGGGAAGAATTCCTTCCTTACATCTAGTCTAAATCTACCCTCTTCCAGTTTATAACCGTTACCCCTTGTCCTGTCATTATCTATCCTTGTATAAAGCCCCTCCCCAGCTTTCCTGTAGGCCCCTTCAGGTCCTGGAAGGCTGCTATCAGGTCCCCCCTCAGCCTTCTCTTCTCCAGGCTGAAGAGTCCCAACTCTCTCAGCCTGTCCTCGTAGGGGAGGTGCTCCAGCCCTCTGAGCATCCTCGTGGCCTCCTCTGGACCCGCTCCAACAGCTCCACATCCTTCTTGTGCTGGGGGCCCCAGAACTGGACACAAGACTCCAGGTGAGGTCTCACAGAGCAGAGCAGAGGGGCAGAATCCCCTCCCTCGCCCTGCTGGCCACGCTTCTCTTGATGCAGCCCAGGATCCCGTTGGCCTTCTGGGCTGCAAGCGCACACTGCCAGCTCATGGTGAGTTTCTCGTCAACACACACCCCCAAGTCCCTCTCCTCAGGGCTACTCTCAAGCCATTCTCCGCCCAGCCTGTATGTGTGCTTGGGATTGCCCCGACCCAGGTGCAGGACCTTGTACTTGGCTTTGTTGAACTTGATGAGGTTGGCATGGGCCCACCTCTCAAGCCTGTCCAGGTCAGGAATGAGTAGGCAGTGTAAGTGTTAGCCTTCCACGTTCAGGCGTGGCTGTGAAATGCTTCGGTTTCCCTCTGCATACCATTGCACTTGCATCTCCAGGAGGGTATGACCCTGTTCAGCTCTGCTCAGAGGTGAGCCACGGCCAGGTGGCGAGGGCCTGCTGAAGAGCCACGGCAGAGCCGACCCGTGGAGGAGGAGCTGAGCAATGGGCTTCCTCCTGCAGCTCCGAGCAGCACATCCAGTCTGAGCTGTGGAAGCGCCTGGCTTGGTGAGACAGATACAGTTTTCCAGTAAATAAAGCCACCTCTAGCTGCTTAAATGCTCTTCTGAAAGAATACAGGCTAAAGAAACTTCTGGTGACATGTCAGGCGGTGTTTTTGGATGTCACAGATGATCAAGAACATGATAACACTGAATTTTTCATTTTGAGAGTATGAGAATTTCTCCACGGTTTCTTAGACCTAAGTGAAAAGAGATTTGACTGAGCCTTGAAGTATGTCACAAACAATTCAGAAATGTTTTTGTACTTGTCTCTTTAAATTGCTTCCCTCCTTTGTTCTTTGTGGGAAAGAGGGCTGCAGATTTGCAACAGGTTTTTGCTGCTGCCAGAGGAACAACGTGCATTGGCTCCCTCTGGCCCCACGAAGTGTCTGTGGCTTCAGAGGAGGCTCTTTGGCTGCACTTAAGTGAATGTTTGTGGTAGAATTAAATTCTCCAAAGCAAGAGACGTGCAGGAAAGCTCATTCTAGTTTTCAAGCATTTTTTGTTGCCGTCAATAGTAAGTCTTTTCCATGAAAATGAAGGGAAGAATGCTCGTTTACAGCAAACTTATTTTTGGATAATGCAACCCAGTGCTTGGGGTTGGTTGCTGCCACTGCCAGGAACAGGCAGAGAGCAGAGCCCACAGAAGGTCCATGTGCCACAAATCCTTCTCTTTGGAAACCAAAAGTAGTGCTGGAGAGTTTTATATCATGCTGTCAGGGTGCATGGCGCGGATTCTCTCATCCTACTTGTTCTCCTGACCTGTGCAGAATCCTCCTCAATCCTCTGTTTTCACCAAGCCTCCGTATCAGACAAGTAAGCTCTACTTCCCTGGTATCCTCTGGCTGTATCACCATCGTCAGGGTTATTGCCTCGTAGTGTTCCTGGAAGAATTTACTGGCTAAAAGGAGCTGTGGCAAAACACTTGGCACCAGTGTCATTTCGATCATTTCAATATTTAGAATGCTTCGTGCAGCTCCAAGGTTTGTTTCATTTCATATGATCTCTCTCCTTTTCTGGAGTTGAAAGGAAGAACTGGGAATATTGATTTTTCTTTTTGTCCTTTAAGCCTGATAAGGACATGTTGTTCTTGGGTTGGTTCGCCTCTTTTATTGCTTTGGGTTTTTTTGCTCGTGGGTTTCTTTTTGCTCAGCGTAACCTTTTAGCAGAGCTGTGCTGGTACCCTGCCTGTGACAGGCGATGGGATTGTGTGTGCAGGTTTGACAGAGGCAGTTGAGTTGCGGCAATACTGGAATGCACAAATACAGTTAAAAATGCTTACAGAAATCCAATTTGCTAATGAGCTGGAAAGCCCACACCATTTTTTTTTTAAATTTAAGGCACAGAAAATAATTAATCCTAAGCAGGACAGATCTGAGAGGCATTGTAGACTGCTCACCATTGTGGAGCTGTACATTCAGCATCGCATCATGGTATGTTGTTCTCACAAGGCATCAGCTAATGGCTTTGCAAAAGGCAGTCAGGGATGTTTGAAGCATCCTCTGCTTTGTCACCTCTGAGTTTTGACAGGCAGAATTGCACGTCATGTCAAGAAACGATGCGTATGTTAGTTTTGATACTGATTTTTCTCCATTTGAGGTGCATTCTTGTCCCTGAAGCTCAATTAATTGGAAGGATCTGATGGGCTCTGCAGCCACAACCACGGAGCAGTGCAGCCAGCTTCAGGGAAGAGCTGTGCTCCAAAATGCGAGGGCTGATCTCCGTTCAGCACTGACCCCTGTACGTCATGGCAACCCTCTAACATTGCTTTTTCCTGCTCCAGCCTTGCTGACTCTCCTGAAGGATTCCAGATCTTCCCATCCTGTCCTTTATCTACTGTTGCTATAAAATAAAAATTATGATGATTCTTTTCTACTTGCAGTACTTTTTTCTGCTTATCACTTATTAACTTATTGGTAAAGGGAAGCATAGCTTACATGAGGTTTGTGTTAAAGAGGGTACAAGTAGGAGTTCTGACAGCAATGCAGATTCTAAGTAAATTCCTGTATGTTCATGGAGGCACTGTGTAATAATGTTGAGCTCAAGTGCCTTCAGTAGTGCTTAGGTAAAATTAGCTTCATGTGAGACTTTCTGCATGTGTCTAGCAGCTAGTTCGTCCTCGCAGCTTGGATGTGGTCCATGCGGTTTTGAAGCATTCGGCTCTGTTTTTAATTGGGTCTGTGTTTTTGTTTGCTTGTCTGTTTGTTTTGACACGCTGCCTCGCTGTTGTACAATTAATTTGGCAGAGTTCTGTTTTGTGAATCCGCGGCCAGCAGAAGTGATGGCAGCACAAATGTAAAGTTTGTGGCCACACACTCCTAGGGGACAGGAAGAACACACACATGCTAGGCCAGCCTAATCTTGTTAATTAGAGCTGAGTGGGAGGCAAACAGATCCCGATGACTCAGCTTCCATCACTGATGCCTGTCCCGCCCTGTGCCTTTTTTTTTCCCTGTAGGTGAACATTTGTATGAAGGGGAATGAGAGAACAGCTAGAGAAAAACTTGGCTTTCCTTTCTGTGTTGCTTACACTGCCAATAACCATCTCCCATCCTTCCTCCTGTCCCCTCTGTGGTGGTGGCAGGAGCCTGGTTCTCCCACTGCCGGCTCTGAGCTGCTCCCAGAGCAGCCCCGCAGCTTTGGTCCGGAGCTGCAAGTTAGAGCAGGGAGGGATAAATGTAATTTCTGCTAACTTCTTCTAGCCCTGGGTCTTGGGATTGCGAGCTGTGCAGTGTTGTCAGGCAATAATACTGACATTGAAACAGCTGGGGTCCCTTCAAAAGCTGAATGTGCGTGTGCATTGTGTACTTGACCTTTCAGCAGTGGCAATAGAGTAACACTTTCTTGTAAAATGCATTTGTCTTGGCAGTCCTTGACCTGGGCTCAGTAAATGAAAATGTACTAGCAGAGCGGTATCCCCGAAGGATCGGAAGAGGGACGTTGTAAGTGAAGGGGAAAATGAAGAAAAATGTACTAGCCCTTGTGCTGAAGAGCAGTGTGGCAGGCTGTAAACACTACCTGCAGGCTCTGAAAGTTGGGCTTCTTACCAGAGTGCTGGGTGAGCAGACGGTGTGTTGGGGACAGCGCTGTCAGGGCTGCATGGTGATGGAACACAGCTCCATGGTGACCTTTGTTCGTAGTTGGTATTGGTTGCAGTGTAGACCCAGAATGGTCCCTCCAGAGGGCTTGGGGCAGGATGTACGCTGGCAGCCTGAGTTGGCACGGAGATGAGATGTTCTGCAGTCTGCTGTGTCTGTTCACCTTAGGCTTGGGTGTCAAAGAAACATTGCTGAACGTAAATGTTGTGTTGAAAGCACGTGAGTTTCGAGGAGCACTTCAGCAGTGGGAGGAGTGAGACTTGAAGAGCATGTTAAACTTCTGTTATTACCAGGTCTAATTCCAAGTGTATGCACCATTTTTTGTGTTATGTACCCTCTGAAGGTTCAATTTTGCCTTTGTTTGGGGAGCAGTGATAATTCTTTCCCTTTCCCTCATCAGAAGCCTCCTGTAGAAACAAATCCAGCTTCAACGAGGCTTCGTAGAAGCATGCCTTCTCTTTGCAGTGTTTCCCTGCAGGAATCTTGTATCGATTATTCTGCAGACAAAAGAAGGAACTGAAGAGTTGCCTTGCAGGTGTGTTTGTTCGGCATACGGGGCTGTAAGGGGGATCCTGAATATAGTTTCCTGAATAACAGCAGTATCGGTGGTTCTTTATATACTTGAAATCAATGAATGCAGTTCATAAACTGAGGAGCACCCACTTACAGTGCTGAAATCTAAAATCAGATGCAGATTGGAAGTCCACAGATTATTTCGTTTTTAAAAAGTATGTTGCTTGAGTCGGTGATCAGGAACAGGATTCCTGCAGAGTATAATCAGATACAAAGTGACAGCGTTTGATAAAGTCATGGCGTGTTTATCCCTGATGTGGCTGATGGGGAGATGGACATCGTATTTCAGGCAGGTAAGTCTTTCCTGTGCAGGACCCCTGTGCTCAGATGAGTGCATGGTTCTGACAAGTTGGGCTGGGAAATAAGCAGGAACGCTTCGGAGATACTGAGCAAAAAACCCACGATGTGTTAGGGAGAGTACTGCTATGCAGGCTTGCAGCAAGACCCACTGTAGTTTGTGATTTTAAAGAACTTGAAGCAGCTTTTACATGTAGATTCGTATAGTTCTCAAGAGATGGCATGTGGCTTGGAGACATATTTTGAAGGAAATAGCCAATAAAAATGGTATCCAAGCATGTTACTAATAGCTCTTTGTTTCTTTAGTAGCACTTGTAAAATGTTGGTATTTCTAGGGAGGTTTTTTATTTTCTTCTGCAACAACAGATAGCAGCTGCTTAAAATGAAGCGATTGCAAAAAACACATTGGAAACTTTCAGTTTCTTGCCAGCTGCTGGCTCTCTACAGCCATCATTTTTGCTTGGCCCTCTTTGAGACATTTGCATTGATTGGGTTGCTTGTATTTGAAAAGCTGAAATAACCACAAAACAGGTAATTTTCAACTTGGAATTTACAAGTACTTCATGTATTCAGCTCAGGATAGGCTGTGATGGGGTATTCCTTTCTATTTGTGTTTTTACTTCAGTAATGTTTGGGAAAAAAAAAAAAAAGTAATGACGTCCAGCTGGGAAAAGGAATGTAGCTAAACTGTAAGAAAAAGTGGGAAGCAGCAGGGGATGGGAAGGCTGTCACACACAATTATTAAGTGAGTAGTTTGAGATGTATCTTCTTTGCCTGTCAGCGTATTTTGTTTCATTCATCTTTAATACTGTGAGGAAATGGAAGGTATTTGGAAAATTCTGAGCAGGCATCTGAAGGACAGGTCAGCTTTGACTGCTAACCTGCTTGATTCATCCCGTGCTAAAGGTTCTGGTCTATATTTCTGGGCAGAATTCTTCCCTATGTTCTCATGTGATTTCACATGCGGCGATAAGGAATAGATCACTTCTAAGTGAAAGCAGTGACAATCAAGTATTTTTAATCCTGAAACTTGCCTGCATCCAAAATTGGAGGAGGAGAAGGTGGTTTTGTATGTTACTTTATACCTGCTGTTCCTTCTTCCATTCCCCTTCTCTGTCCTGAGCAGGTGATTTCACTTCATAGCCCCAAGGACATCATCAAATGGAAGAGCTCAAGGTGGCCTCAGTGACAAGGAGCTGTGCCTTTGAGTCCTGTCAGGGAAAGCAGGAAACTGAACCCAAGTCTTCTGCTTTGTGGGTGAGAGCTCTGATCTTTTTGCTTGTACCCTAAAACAAGGCCCAGCAACAGAACTGTTGGAGAAGAAAGGTCAAATACTGGTGCATTTTCTGTAGAGCTGATGGTACTGCTGCATGGCAAGCTTTCTGAAGATAAGCTTCATCGTCTCAGCAAGGCACACACTCAGTGCTTTCATTTTTACTTCACCAGGGCTTGAACATGAATGCTGAGCTGTTCAGCTTGCTCACAACTGGCGTGTCCCAAGGCATGTGAAGTGCTTTAGCTGTAGGCAACAAAAGGAGTTTGAAATAAAACAATGTGCCTGTGAAACACGGGCATACGTGGCTGGCACCCAGCACTTGTCAGGAACTGCCAGGAAATCAATTTTGTGTTTATATTCCTCCAAAGTACTTCCATGAACCTGACCCTCAATGAGGTGTTTTACAAGTGCCCTACTTGTCATAATGTTTTTCTTTTGTGCTCCTGGCAAGCAGCAGTGTTTTGAACCTGGGAACCTCAAAGGACCTTCCCGACAGGCCTTCAGGTGACTTAGCCGGGTTGGATAGCACCAGTACTTTGGCAGATATAAATAAAAATTCCTCATTTTTACAGTATTCAGTCAATCAAGGATGAAATAAGAGAATTGCCTGATGCCTCATCTCTATCAGAGCTAGGAATATATTCACATATCCTGCTTTTCCATCATTGCAAAGGTCATCTCTAAACTATGTGCCTTTTTGGTGTACCTGAGTAAAATTCACTTCAGTAAACTGTAACTTTTCCTTCTAACAGAGAAGAAAACATTTCTAAGAATGAACACTTGAAATATTTTATACTATTAAATTTAGTCGTAGGTGTCTGTGAGTATTTACTAATCTCATAGAAATGCTGTAATTTTTGCATCTGTGGCAAAATTGAAATGAAACACAGAAGCAGTAACTCTGAAGCAACAGTAATACCTATTTTGTGCCTGTGAAAATGCTGTAATAGGTCACTTCCATGCAGGAGTGACCACAAGTGGATGATGCCACCCTATTCTCTAAGTAGGCCTCCCTTTCCTTGGGAAGGAGAAAAACTGCTTAATCACAGAACGGCAGGGGGTGGAAGGGACCTCTGGAGATGATGGAGCCCAACCCCCTGCCAAAGCAGCTCCCTCCAGCAGGTCACACAGGCAGGCGTCCAGACGGGGCTGGGATATCTCCAGAGAAGGAGACTCCACCACCTCTCTGGGCAGCCTGGGCCAGGGCTCCGGCACCCGCACCGGGAAGAAGTTCTTAGGCATGGTGGTGGGGAACTGCCTGGGTTCCAGTTGGTGGCCATTGCCCCTTGTCCTGTCCCCACACACCACTGAGAAGAGTTCTCAGCCCACCTCACCGCCCACTCCTCTGTCCCCCACTTGCTCAGCTCCATCACAACCAGGTGCTGGCAGACAGGCTCAGATGCCTTGCTGAAGCCAAGGTGCCCAACAGCCACTGCTCTCCCCCCAGCTCCCAGCTGCTGCTGACATCACAGCAGGCTGCCAGCTGGGGCCAGCACCATTGCCCCTTGCTCAATCCATGCTGACTCCTCCTGATCCCCTTCTGCTCTTCCCCTTGCTTGGAGATGGCATCCAGCACCAGCTGCTCCATCCCCTTTCCAGGGACGGAGGTGAGGCTGACTGCCCTGCACTTTCCCGGATCGTCCTTCTTGCCCTTTTTGAAGGCTGCAGTGACACTGGCTGTCCTCCAGCCTTCAGGCACCTCTCTGTTCTCCAGTGTCTGCTCATTCCAAGGCAGCTTGTATTGGTTTAGTGTTACACTATTTTTTAAACAACTTTGCTAAACAGTAGATCGTGTTAGCTTTGCATTGGTAATCTGTTCTGTGAAAATACTCCCCATTGTGTCCTTCCTTGCCTTAATTTTGAGCACAGCATCAAGACTCAGCATTTCACCCTTACTTACACTTATCTGCTTACCTGCAACTTTAACTTCTGCCTATATTATTCAAACCCATGATTTGCTTAGCTTAATTTAGTTTGATTTAAAATGAGGAGAGGTTTTTAGCAGGACGCAGTTTTTCTTCTGCTGGATGCATCCCCTCCTTAAGTTGTGTGTAAACAATTAACACAGTGCAGGTGCTTTTCAGTGTGTTTCTCACTGCTGGTTGAGGCAAACTTTGACACAAAATATGACAAGCATGGCATTTTTGCCAGCTTGTTCCCAGTGTGAAATTTTCTTGCGGATCCATTTCAGCAGCACGCGGCATCTGTTGCTTTTTAAAGGGGAAGCTTCAGTCCCGTTTGCCTTATTGGCCTGCCATATGTAACTTACTTCCCTGTGAGCTAAGTGATTTTGTATAGCTTTGTTTACTTGTGGCATCAAGCTTCAGGAGCAGAACTGGAAAAGCTAAAATTTCAGGGGAAAAGGCATGCATTGTATGTGGCTGATGATGCAAGTTGGTTTGCTTTTCCTTTCTTATGGGAGATCTTTCCAACCCTGTTGTCCAGTAGCAGCCTAAAAACTTGTAATCAACAAGCATAGCAAAGAGGCTGTGTTCTGTTTCGCTGTATGTGCACAGAGCCATATATCTGTAGGTAATGTGAACTTGACAGGTGACACACTCCTTACTATTACTACGAAACAAATGCAAAATCAAGTGGTTCTGACTTGCCAAGAAAAGCCGCTGCAAGAAATAACGTGTTATCTTATGTAAGCTGTCACAATAACACATATAGGAGTAAGGGAACACTGAAGTAGTTCAACAGAGTATGTTTTGATGACTGGAAAAACGTTCATAAGTGCTCTAGAGGAGGTCGTGGTAAGTTTACCATGTCCATCTTTTAAGTACCGAGGAAACAAACTGGGCTGTGATGTCGGAAAACTTGAGAGGGAATTTTCAGGTTTACATTGTTTAGCTTTCCTTTTTGAGATCCTTGCCTACATCCAGCACTAGTCATAGAATCAGAGAATGGTTGGGTTAGAAGGGACCTCAAAGGCCATCCAGCCCCAACCCCTGCCATGGGCTGGGTTCCCACCAGCTCAGGCTGCCTTGGGCACCTCCAGGGATGGGGCACCCACAGCTCTCTGGGCAAGTGACATTTGTAAAGAGTTTTTGTTAAGGACAATTAATCCACGAAACAAAACCTTTCCCCAGAAAGTGTACGAGTGTGGCTTTCTGCACTGGCAAGCTTCCATTTGAATTTTATTGATGATTTGAAACCAAGTGTTAAATTGACCCTGCCTGACAGAGCTCCCACAACATTATCCTGCTAACGCGACGGGGCAGAGCTGACGTTCTCGATCCCAGCATCGATCCTGGCAGCAGCTGGCATTAAGAGCACGCTGCCTGGCTTCAGGATTTAACAGCTCAGCAGGTCAGTGTTGATGTTTGACAAGTCCAAGCTAAATCACCAAATGAATGAGAACTTGGAAAAAAAAGGGTGTATGTAATTACCACCAGGCTCCAAGAAGTAAAGGACTGGGAGCTAGGGCTCTGGAGTTAGCTACAGCTAGTTTGGTAAGTTAAGCAAACCAAAATGGCCATTATATTATTTAATGCGACTGTTTTCCTTCTCTGTCTTAATTCTGTGAATAAACTCTTGAATCAGACAGTTATGTTTGGTGTTGGGGAAGTTCTCACATTTGTGGTTTTGTAGGTTTGCTCGATGTTGGTGGCTCATGCGCAGCTCATTCCATTTGCTGTGTCTCTGAGGTGTTTTCATTAATACACTTAGAAATGAAAAACGTAGAGGACCTTCTGACCAAGCTCCCAAATTAATGCGAAAACAGTTTTGGTTCTTTAAAATTTTCTATCTTTTTCTTTGGAAAATCAGGAGATTGCAGATGAGAAATTTGCACTCAAAGTAGCATTGTATGTGCTCAGTTCATGAGGAGAATCCTCTTGCTTTGATACGTTTGTGTGGTTCACTGCCAAATCCAAAGTATGTCAAATACGGAGTCTATGGTTTTAAATGTATTACTCTGAGTTATTAAAGAATTTGTTCCATTTTAACTGAATGCAATAATTGGAATCTTTGTGTCCTTTCACTGAGGACTGGAGTATAGATGAGAAATAGCCAAGCTAAATAGCAGTTTAACCCGAGGCAGTGTTTGATCTGCTACCAGCGAGCTACATGGGACTCCACCACTGATACCCTGTCAGCCCCTCGGTGGGGAGGAAAACCTGTGCTTCGTAGCCTTTCATATTCACTAGATTGAATACATTTATTAATATGCCACCAGTGATTGCCACATGATTACTGATAGAATTGAGAACACTGCTGAAGCGGGCAGTACAGAGCGTGGAGGAGGGCAGAGGGGGCTCTCGGGGGCAGCAGCACTGTGGCTGCAGGGAGGTGCCCGAGTTTGGGTTACCCAAGGTGTAGCTGATCAGGAAGGCAAGCAGCTCTTGGTACAAGATTGTTGTCATGCTGGTGCTTCGTAACCCATTGCTCTTACACCCTCTGTTTCATAGGAGTTTGTAAGCTTAAGGTTGGAAATAAACAATTTTAACAACTTCCTATTTAAATAAAATGCCATTCCATAAGGCTCTGAAAACCTACAGGAGTAGATCCCACCATCCGTATTAACTTTGCATTTTGCTCAATGACTGGGAAACTCTTGAATGGTCTGCATGGATGGTCTGCACATGCACATGGGGATTTTATTTCATCCGATAATTTTTAATCCTTTAAGAAGAAGCTAATAATACTTCCAAATTGGATTGGTGTTGGATTCTTGAAGAAAAGGGAAAATAGGGGAGGCAAACAGAAGAAGGTTTTCATGATCTTGCCTTCTGTTAATTTATTTCTTGCTTTGAGGCTGCATTGAGAAAAGGCTCAGCTAGAACATTTACTGATGTCTTTGATACAAATTCCATTTATTTGTGTATTGAGTGGTCTGCTTTTGTTTCAGACTACTCTCCCTAGGTCTGTTGTTGCTAGTAGGTTTATTATGTCATTTAGGTATTACACAGAGTCTCCAAAGAGAAGAATTTTGGCAGCCCTAGCCTGGTTGAGTGTCGCTTGTGCTCAGTTTCAAAGAAAGTTTGTCATCATAGCAGGAGGGACGTCACAGTGTAAGCAAGAGAGGTGTGTGACCATCAGAAACAAAGGTATGACAGGAAGCATCAGTAGAGTACAGTCATTTTTGAGTCCACAATTCAGCATGGCAATGTATGTACAGCTTCTCCCAAGGAGAATCCCTGCAGTGGGTGTTTGTATTCGTGATACAAGGTGGGAGATTCGTTATGTGGTACAGGAGAAAGCTATCTAGCATGTGTATTGTGTATGTCTTACAAGGCAATTTTTAGCATGGTAGGAGGAAAGAAGTCATATTGAAGCAACCGGAATGGCATGAATAAACTTGTGTGGTGCAGAAAGTGATAAGTAACATCTCTGGAGGCAAGCTGTTGTGAGGATGTATGTGGCCAGCTGTTGTTCCAGATGCCCAAAGTGGCTGACACATTCAGTGTCTTCTTAAAGCCTTACCACTGCCATTTTCAGAGCTCTCAGTTAGGATCAAGAGCACTAAATCAAAAGCCAGGATGCTTGAGTAAGAGGTGACTGGCTTTTCAGATGAGCATGGCACTGGGAACAGTACACTAATTAGAAAATTGAGTGCTTTTCGCTAACGAAGCTTCTGAAAACTATCAGAAAACGTGCAGTTTTAAGATGTCCCATTGTACAGGGTGTTAAAAAGACCTTGTTGCAATTGTGGATTTTGAGAGAGTAAAAATTAGACTGAGGTTTCAACAACACAGGCAGCAATTGCTTTTTGTTTTCGTTCCTTTCAGTGACATCTCTGCACATGTGCAAGTAGGAGGGGAAATAAGGATTTCACTTAACAGCTGGAAAGAGAAAGATTTCAGGGAGCGAGGAACTCTTGATTTCCATTACTAGGAAGAAACATCAAATGTATTTAAGAAAAAAATCATTAAACCTCCTACAAGTTACTGTTTTGAAGAGAAAGCTCGTCTCCAGTTTGCCTTTTGTATCGTTTTGCTCCAGCTGTGTGGATTATCAAGATGGGTCCTCCTGGAGCGCTGGGATGGGCTCCTGACCTCCCAACACACCCACTGCTCTGTGTGTGAGGCTGTTGCTGGTACTGGGGGTGAACCTACAGAAATAACAGGTTTGATGATAGTGATACACCAGAGTGAAGCACAGGCCAGAAGATAGAATGCTAACTGCCTCAAAAGCATGTTCACTGCAAGGAAACCTTCAAGGAATGGAAAAGATTTGGGTTGGTCTTATTTATTTGTTGGTTGTTTTTGTTTGTTTTTTGTTGTTCACTGGGGGCATGGTGTTGGAAAACATTGATCACCAAAGCTAATGAAAAAAGCAATTATGAGGCCTATAATTTCAGAGAGAGCAAGGGAGCAGTGGAGACATCAGGGCTGGGTGGAGGTTAACTGGGAATGCCTGAAGCTCAAACCATTCTGTGTGCATTTCTGTAGATCTACTCCATTTGGACTTCAGTGACGTATTAAATACATTCTTCTATGAGGAATTACTCATAATACTACGAATGTAAATGAGTATTTTTCAGGGAGCAGGACACTGGCTGGAGCAGTGGTATGATGGGCAGCAAACTTCCAGAGATGAAGGAGGGTGTTTGATCTCAGGACCAACACTGGTGTGATAGCTGATGGGTGAAAGTAGTCCATTTATGGTGGAGAGTGTGTGCGGGTCATCACAGAAATCAGCTTTGCAAACAGCCCTTTAGGAGGGACTGGGGAGGGCACAGGAACGGAAAATGCTCTTTTTGTATTTCATAGAATCATAGAATCATAGAATGGTTCAGGTTGGAAGGGACCTTAGAGATCACCTTGTTCCAACCCCCCTGCCATGGGCAAGGACACCTCCCACCAGACCAGGCTGCCCAAAGCCCCATCCAGCCTGGCCTTGAACACTGCCAGGGAGGGGGCATCCACAGCTTCTCTGGGCAACCTGTGCCAGTGTCTCACCACCCTCACAGGGAAGAATTTCCTCCTT
>WBMW01002130.1:345155-366056 GCA_013396635.1 Penelope pileata | reverse complement strand
CCTCTCAAGCCTGTCCAGGTCCCTCTGGATGGCATCCCTTCCCTCTGGCGTGTCGACTGCACCACACAGCTTGGCATCATCTATTTATTTTTATATCTAAAAAAATATAACAACATTATGTACATATCTTGATACATTTCAGGAGTATTTAACTTAGGACTGGTGTAGCAGCAGGTCCTGCGCTGGGGGCCCAGGGCTGCCTCCTGTACCGTCCACTTTGGGACGCTGCGTTGGCTGCTGCTGTCTGCAGGCACTTGGTGCTCTGGGACACTGCCACGTGCAGTGACACTGTCATATAGAGCCTGAAAGCAGCAGGAAAAATGGGAGAAATATGCCTTGTCTCCGATAATTAGACTTGGTTATTAGGAATCTACTAATTAGTTCATTACTAAGGCATAGAAAGAGCAATGACAATTATCTTGTTATGCTGAACTGGAAATATGTTTTTAAAAAGTGACAACTCTCATTTAAAAACAAAACAAAACAAGCTCTCTCTCACACACACATGCAAGTACCTTTAAAATATGCTTTCCTTGTATCCAAATAGACTTTTATTTTCTCTGGGCACAATTTGATTCGGAGAACACGCACCTTCCAAATACACAAAGATAATATAGACCTGAACTCAATTTCCATGGAAGATAATGGAAAAAAACTCTGGGAACATTCTGTCAAGTACCAGAAAAATGAAAATGATAAGATAAAATAGGGTGATTCAGTAATCCCACTGGAGGAAGATCATCATCTCTGTAAGAATAAGGTGCTCATTTCAATCTAGATTTGTTTTATGCAACACAATGAATGTGCTCCTTACTTGGTATCACGTGCAGCAGTCAAACACAAAGCAGATCTTGGGCTGTTGGGGAAGAGCTGGAGCTTTGTGCAGCTGTGTGTACAGCTCACAAAATGCCAATGTGTTCTTTTTTAAGAAAAACGCGTCGGATGATTTTTTCCCTTTCTACAAATATAGAGTGTAGAAAAGTGGCACGCTTAAATATTTTCGGTACAATGAACCATATTTTTTGGCTTCAGTAAAAGAACTGTATTAGATGTACGCTGTGTGCAACAGTTACACATCGAATAGGATGTCCCTCTGCCCTCAGGACGTTGGTTTCCCCTCAGTGTTGGCCACATGCTGGTACCTTTTTCTGTCTAAAGGTCATTTATTACGTACAGTGGTTGGAAGATGGAATCTAGGGTAGAAAAGACAGAAAACCTTTGGGTTTTTTCATTCTGCACACTGGAAGTGTTGAGCTCCATCTGCCCCTTCTGATGGTGCTGTCTACAGACGTGTGCAGCCCGTCACAGAAGCATGGGGCATGGCTTCCTGCTGCTGCTGGGCTCCATCCACTGTCCATCCATTCTGAGAAAAATAGGCCCTTGCTTGGAGGATCATTTCAGAACCTCAGTGCATCATCTCTTGTTTCTCAGACAGTTCCTTTTTCTGAAAGCGTTGGCGTTAATCTGACCCCTCTCTGGGATTTAGTTCTCATCAACGAGATTTCCACTTCAGCCTGTGTTTGTGCCTTGCCAGGAGCCAGCTCCCACTCTCTTGTTACGTGACAGTCTACAAACCTCTGAGTAATTTCACTTGTCCTTTGCTGCAGTTATAAAGACTTTGCAACGGTCTTTTGATCATCTTAGTTTTTAGGAGTGTAAAATATGATGTATTAGCACATATTCTCCTGCTGGGAAAAGTCCAGTGTGCTTGGTTACTTGGGAGAAGCAGTGATCCAGTTGGGTATATACACAGTGAGACTATTTGCTGCTTGGCACCAAATTTATAATGGAGATTTTTTTCCTGCTTCTACTGTTTAACAGCTGTGCAGTTAAACAGGGGAAGAATGTTCTCTCATCTTCCATGCCTTGGAAGCTCTGAGAAGATGGAACGGGAAGCCTTCCCTTGCAAGGCTGTTCTCATTCACGCCTCTGTGCCACTACTGCTATGGTTTCCCATCCTCTATCTTTCATTTGCTTTTTCTTGTGACCTTTATTCTGCTTCTTAGAAAGGTCACTGGTTTTTACTGCAGCAGCCATTTGACTTGGCATAGGTACGTGCAAGGTTCTAGCCTTGACTCACACCTGGGGTTTGTGGGTTGAGCACTTTTGTTCCCTGGTAGATTTCTTATGAGAAATAACTTCTGCAAGTAGTGTGTGTGACCCACTGTTGTTTTTGATATTCTTTCATTATGACACTAGGCTATGAGATGATTTTTGTATGACACACGACAAATGTATGTTCTGCAAGGTGTAGAATTCCTCCAGCAAGGTCAGCTACGTAGAGTAGTAGCTACTCGTTTGCCCAGGTCATCAGCTGAGTAAGTTAAAGTAGGTAACACAAGGACTTCAATTCATGCATACTTGTTTGATACCTTATAAAGTCTTTTTGTGGGGGTCACCGGGCATAGGGGAGGCACTAATAAGCAAGCAATAATTGTAATAAATGTAAAAGAAATGTAATAAATGTGATCTTCTTATCAAGGGAAAAGATTTAGTCTGCTTTTCAGTGTCTTTTATTTCTTCGTTTTTTACATCAGCAGTGGAAATCTTTTGCCTTGAGGAAGAAAGCGCTCGGTCAGAGTGTTTTATGAAGTTTGAGAGCTCTGGTTATGTGGTGGCCCTTTATTTATGATTACTTTAGTTAACTCCCTAAAATCTTTCTTTTTTAAGATTGCGTTTCCATTGATCACAAAATTTTTGGGAGAGGTGAAAAATCACTTCTTGGATTGCCTGGAAATTACTGTGTCTTTTTCTTGTTGACTGTCTGCAATTAAAACCAAAATGGACAACTGAGAGCTGTGTTTGCAAGTCGGGAGAATGGCCATCTCCCCTGGGTTCATTGTGTTTTCAGTCGGACAGCATCAAGGTTATTAAACGTTAGGGTTTTTTATAACTTAATTTTCCAGTTTGTGGTGACATACGTCCCAGTGGTGAGTTGAGTTGGCTTAATCTCCTATGTCTGAAGATGATAAAGGTTGTGAGACATCCTTATTTAAAAAGCATACACTGGGAAAATGACAAAAGCAAAATGAACTTAGCTGCTGTTTGGCCTTTGCCTCCACTCAGGACTTCCCTCTTACCCACGTGCTTGGCATTTTTAGGGCTGGTTAAATAGAGAAGTTTGTCCTGACTGCATTTGCAACCTTGCATCGAGTGCCCTCTGCGACCAGTCCTGCAGAGGATGCTGTTGAAAAATGGCAAGCCCCAAGTCATGTTTTCTTCCTTTTCTGGAATGAATGCTTTCCTATGTAATAGAAAGGGAAGCTGTGATATGTTTGAGATTTTACATTGAAAGAAAAGATGAGTAAATAGGCAATTTCCAGTGTCATGATTCAGTGTTAGAGAAGAAAGAAATGCAACTGCCAGGAAATTCATGACAGAAAGGGCATTTCAGCTGGCTCGTTAGCATGAGCCACATCTGCCTGAAAGCACATATTGTGTAGCAGTTGGCTCAGAAGCTTCTGAATCCTTTTTGGAGACTCTCATGTGCTGGTATTCCTGCAGTTACGTAATAGACTGAGGACAAAAATGTTTGGTTTCAGAACACTGCTTCACAGAAAGCAAGTTCTCTGCAAAGAGATGTGTTGTATATGCACTTAAGTAGCTATGACTTTAATCATTGTCATTAATATTATGACAGTAAGGATTTTTTTCCAGCATTTCAGAGAAAGTCTGTGTGTCTGTCTTGGTCTCCTCCCAGGGCAGTCTGGGTGTTGCTGGAGAAGCATGCACCTTCTCCTGACCAACGATGGGATGTGGCAGGTGGGTTTGTTTGTGGGCTTAGCAATCGTGGACTTAAACAGAAGTGTCATGTGGCAAGGGTGATGTTATCAAGGACAAAGAGTTTATGAAAGTGTAACAGATGTGATTTTAATTGTGTGGCAACAGCTTTGAGCTTTACCAGAGGACGTTTGTAGATAATGCAGAGGCAAATGAGCGTGTGCATTGTGAGCACGTAGGTGTCGAGATAAGGCCCCATTTGCATATTGCTTTATTTCAGTTTCCATGTTTCCAGCAGTTGCTTTTGAGCACAAGTGCCACACTGCTTTTGTATCAGCTGAGTTCCTTGCCATTAGGTTTTCCAAGTATTTTTTCCAAGGCTGCGGGGGGACCTGATAGCAGCCTTCCAGTACCTGAAGGGGGCCTACAGGAAAGCTGGGGAGGGGCTTTTGACAAGGATAGATAATGACAGGACAAGGGGTAATGGTTATAAACTGGAAGAGGGTAGATTTAGACTGGATATAAGGAAGAAATTCTTCACTGTGAGGGTGGTGAGACACTGGCACAGGTTGCCCAGGGAAGTTGTTGATGCCCCCTCCCTGGAAGTATTCAAAGCCAGGCTGGACGGGGCTTTGGGCAACCTGGTCTAGTGGGAGGTGTCCTTGCCCATGGCAGGGGGGTTGGAACAAGATGATCTCTAAGGTCCCTTCCAACCTGAACCATTCTATGATTCTATGATTCTATGATTTTCATAGAAGCAGAGTAGGGATGTGGCTGTGACTGAGCCATCGCGTCTGAGCCCCGCTGCTCCTTGCAGCAGGGTGCATTTCTCTGCGACATGCAGCTTGGTTGGCCGTTCTGCATCTTCCTCCCCTCCTCAAGAAGCTGTACACACGTGAGGATGACTGCTCAGGGGTGCTCACTGGCTGCTTGTGGTCTGGTGTCCTCTGCTCCTGTGTAGTCTCACTGGCTATGTAGAGGCAGTGCACGGGGAGCTGACAGCAGCGAGGCTCTGGGTTTGTTAGCAGCCAAGTGCCCAGCCCTTGTCTCAAAGAATGGGCACAGATGTGTTCCCAGGGATGAGACAGACGCATAGGCTCAGCAAGGAGCAAAAATACTGTTATTCCTCACAAGCCCTGACATTAAGTGTGTCTGATTGTAGAGCATAAGTCATTAGCATAGCATGTTTATAGAGTATTTACCTCCCATATGCGTAGCAAGTGCTGTGTTCTGGGAGAGGAAACCAGCAAATGAGGGAGTCACGGTTGTAAGCAGAGCCTTGTTCTCAGCCTGATGTTGGATGCAGAGCAGAAGCCTCATTGCAGCACTGCTCCATTTAGACGACCACAGGAAAGAGATCAGGAGTAGCATTAGCAAAGTTTTGCTCCAAACCGTGTTCTAAAATTCTCTGGGTACTTTCATTTACTTCTCTTGGAACGGAGCCTACAGATGAAAAGCGATTTCATAGCAGCTGCAAACAAGAGGGGGAGAAGGAGACCAAGTGTGAATGTGCGGTGTGGCGTGAAAGGAGCAGTTGTCCTTGACGTTATTGCAGCTGATAGAAGGCTACGAGCGAGATGCTGACAAAGGTGGTCCCAGTTACGCTGGGGTAACATGAAGGAGTGTGAATCAAGCAGCAGCTGGGAGCTGAGCTATTTGAAGTGACAGCTCTCAGAGTGGCCTCCCACTGCAGGGGAAGAAGTGCTCGTGAGTATGTATTAAAAAGGAGAATAAGAGGGGGGAAAAAAGGGGAAAGCAATTTACACCGTATGGGTGAAGTATTCGCCGCTGTTCTGTTACGCTTGCTCTTCTGAAGTTATACATATCAAACAAAGCTTACAGAGTGTGCCAGGAAAAAAAAGATTTACTCCCAATTTCGTGTGACATATGGGCACCTGTCGCTTCTCGGGAAATTTATGCTTTAGTTAAGAGATAAAGCTGTCATACTCAGCTTTTAGCATTAGAAGCATGGTCTTTAGGAAAAGAGCATACTCTCAGAAATTGCAGGCAGTCTAAGAATAAGATCTCAAGATGTGATGTGATTTGGCATATATAGTAAGTTGAGTTGTCTAATAAACTGTAGTAATTCATCATCTACTTGGGAAGTCTGACGTGCAGTAGGCGGTCATATAGTGTGTCTTGTGGTGCCGAGACTACGCAGAAAAAAAATCACGAATTTTGGAGGGCCAAGGGGATTATAACTTGATTTATTTGGCAACAAAATTGACTATAAACCTACTTTCACTATGCTCAGGAGACCAAGGCATAGAGATGTCACACTGAGTAATAACGTCAGGATAGTATCAAGGTCTTCGGTCATCTCTCTAATTTTACTCAGGCAAAGCCACAGATATAAAACACTTGACACCATAGGAATAGGACGTTTCATGTGGATAATAAACACCTAGGAAAATTAATGATGTGTCTGGCTAAAAAGATGAGGCCTGAGCCACAAGAGAGAAAACCGGCCATATGCAGTTAACTCTTGCAGTGCCGTCCCAGGTGTCACCTAGATCAGCGTGGTTATGCACCAAGCCTTCCTGCCTAGGTGCCAGTGCAGGGAGATGTTTGCTTCAGTAATTTCATTTAGATCCATTTTAAAAGAGGAAAATTCCATAAGGAGTTAAAAGCAGCCTGCTGCATGCTTCTGAGGCTTGCTGGGGGTGAACAGTTTGATGGAGGTGGGGCAGAGAAACACACACCTGGAGGAGGAAAGGCAGGAGACACAACTGGTGTCCATGCACACCTCCACTCAGCACGGAGTCTGTACGGATTTGTTCCTCCGTGAGAAAAGCGACTGAACCTAGTTGTAATATGGTGTGGGTGGGGAGGCTGCCATCAGCAGACAGTTGTCAGGTTAAGCACAGTCTTTGCTGAGCAGTGGCAATGTTCTGAAAGACAAAAGCACCAGTTCGAAAAACGTGGTTCAGAAATGTAGAAAGGCAATGTGTACGCGCTGTCCATTCCACTAACATCTACGGTATGTGCTCTATCAGAAATGGGTAAATTTGGGTTTTTAGAAAAGTTCTGTTGAGGTTTGACCATACTGATTCTCCTGAAGCTGCAGTCTGCAGAAAGCAAATTTGTAAATTGCTGCAACATTTGCATTTTTATACCTCATTAAAGTTTTATGAGTTACAGTTCTGCTTTCCCGTTTTATCATTCTATTTGGTCTGCACAAGCATGGCTGGAGGAGAAAAACCCGCAGCTGTTCCCCATAGAGAAGCTTAGAGCCAGTGACTGTTATCCCAGACCTCTAATATGAGGTGGATGCCAAACTGCTACAAAAGGTGCGTGCAGAATACACGATACATTGGAGTGGGAATGTAAGCAAGCGATACCAGAGCATCTTGTCAACTGGCTGCAAAGGAAAGCCTGATACTCAAGCAGATGTGTACAAACCAACGTGAAATTTGTCACAAAATTTGGGACATAAAGGGGTATTGCATTGTCCAGGAAGCAGAGAAAATGCAAATTCCTGGAGGAAATAGCGATGCAGTGCTCAGCCTTTGTGCCTGTTGTATTGCTTACGTGTGCGTTCACTACTGCAATGTTCTTTCTCTGCACAACCTGTGTGCAGTGCAGTGTTAATTTAAAAAATAGGGAAAAAAAGTTATAAATTGTAGTTTTGAGGGAGTTACCGTACATAAGGGACTGAGCCGAACTCTCAAAGGCATTTTAAGAGATAAAATCCAGAATTGAGTCAAGAAGATATGTAGTAAGTGGGGGGAAAGAAGCAACTTAGGATTCCATTGTTAGAAGGAAAAAGGTAGGAAAAGGCAGATCTCTGGCAGGTTTCCAGTCTAGGAACAGCAAATGGGATGGCTCGGAGATGAGGAAATATCCACTAGTTAGTATCCACTCTCAGGTAAAGCAGTCTGCTGACAGCTGCTTTCCAAAGAAACAAAAAAGCGAGCTCAAAAGCACACCAAGTTAACAAAAAGTTCAAGGACTCAGGAGGAGGAGGAGGAAGCAGAGCGGTCCTATTTAGTCAAGGCAAGTGGGCAGGTCCGCCAGCCGTGCTGGCAGTGCGTGAACTCAGTCAGAGGGGTACGTGAGAGTTCCTCGCCCGGTTCTCTTGGCAAGGGACCTCATTTAGTGCTGCTCCTTTCTTCTGTAAGTGCTCGGTCTCAGGAAACCGTTTTTCACCGCACAGATTTGCTGAAACTACAAATGCGGACTGGCTGAGGTCTTACTAAAATACTTGAAGATGAGTTACTGGGAGTGATCTACTAGATTTGCTTGCGTAGTACACATGATAGCTGTGTTCTTCAGAAGGTTTCGCAATGCGTATTCTAGCACTGTGTCACTTATTTTTATTCTTCTAGAATATCAGTGGTGATTCGTAGATCTTTTAGTTCCTTCCTAATAATCTTTTGCCGTTAGAATTTGATTAATTTATGTGGTTATAGAGCAAAAACCAACATGGTTTACCATGCAGAACGAGATGGCCTGTCTCTCCTTAAATTTCCATGGAGCATGGTAAAAGGGCTGAGTGATGGTGGGACAAAGCCTTCCCTCCCCCAGCTCCTGTGTGCATGTGCTTTCTGACCTCGATTTGTGTGAGTTTTGTAATGGCATTGTCACAAGTAGCCGCATCTAGATAGCACATGTGGTTTAGGTCGTTAGCTGTGATAGGGACCTGGTTTTTCTTAAGTGCCTGCTGTAGGGATAACTAAATACCATGTATTAATAATATGTATATATATTCCCCTCATTCTTTAGCACTATTCATGCCAAACAAATCAAGGGCAAAGGGGTAGATTTCTGTTCTAACTGGGCTGAGCTGAAATGGCCGAAGGGGCTGGTTGGTGTTGTCTGTGCTTTCAGGCTCGGACACCTTCTGAAGAAGATCCCTTGCCCCTTTGCAAGCTGCTTCTCACCAGGCTTTGCAGTGGCTGTGGGAAATGATTGCTTCTTAAGAAACAGGCTGTTGCTCAGGTTGCTTTAAGACTTCAGCGAAATGCATTTCTTATGTTAAGGTTTACAGGTTTAAGAGCTAAACTCATGTTCTCTTCAAGTGAATCCTTTTTGTTGCGCCAGGCATATACTATGTCATTTATCTACAAATTCCATTTTCATCCAATTTTGTTTTAGAAAATAAATAAATTCAAGAGTCCTTTGAAAGAACACGCAACAAAATGAACTGTAAATCTTTGATATAGTGAGTTAGGATTGTGGCCTGCCTAGAGGGCTCTTACACATCTGTGCGTGGTTGTTGGAGACCTCAGGCCGTAGCCAAGGACTAGGAGAGCTCGTTCAGATGCTCAGGTGAGAAGTGATGCTTTAACAGAGGATGGCTGAGTTCTGAACTCCTGGGGCTGGGAAGATCAGCTAGGTATTTCCAGCTGAGAAAAGCAGGAATCTTGAGCGTCCCTCTATTCAAGTTTGTCATGTTTCTAAGCCTTTCAAGCCTGGAAGGAAGCAGCTATGTCTTCAGCTGCTTGAAATCACCCAGCTTGGTCTGGCTTTGTTGATTTCACATTAGATAACCTTTCCAGTTCTTCTTATTATAGCAATTTAATTTCAGAGGAAAATCATGTTTTAAAGAAGACGAGGCAGAGTAATCAGTTGCTCTGAACTGGCTGTTTTAGCCAGCCTGCTTCAGCCCCACAGCGTTAGGGCTGGGATAACTGGCTGGGGCAGGGAGCAGGAGTGGTTATCCTGTGTTGTCTGCTCTTCATCATCCATTGGAAGTCACGGGTGTACAAACACAGGTCTGAGAAATTCAGGAGAGTGTGCAGTCCAACACCAGAGATGAGGAGGCAGCTCAGGAAATCTCAGGATGATGCTCCCTGCAGGCAGGCAGGGCGGCAGGCACCCACCCAGTGGTGTTTGCAGACTCTGTGACAAGGGAAATTTTTAGGAGGGCTTTGGTTTCTCAGACTCTGGGCTAAGTGCCTCTGCAAGGAGCCTTGTCTCACCAAATTGTATTTACTTTCTGCTACGCTTTTTTTTATGTCCAGCAGAAGCTCTCACGAAGCTTGAGCTCATTGCTAACACATTGTTTCTAATTCAGCACTATCAAGTCAGTATTCATGTACTGCATGATAAAGATCTTCAGTTACCATAATTTGACTTATGGCCTGCATGAGTTAGACAGAGGCAGCTAGGAGAACAGCTTCCTGCTTCTCGAGACTATATTAATTTTCAGTAGGTAGTACTTTCAATATTTATGTCTCTGCAGAAATAAATCATACCACTTAATTCAGCTGAACCTCCGTGTGAAGTCAATCTCACCAACAGCAGCAGCAGAACAAATGTACCAGCCACCGAGACCCCGAGCCCCAGTGGAACTGCTCAGCTCCAGAGAGAACCCAGCCCTCAGACTGGATAGGTTTGTGCAACGTGTACTTATTGCCCTACGTTATTGTCAGTGTCTGTCAAGTCCTAGGGTTTTTGTTCCCTCCTGTGATCTCCTTGGAGGCCTGCATTCCAATAAAGGGTATTTTGTTTCCCTTGCAGTTGCTGTGGCCCTGCCATACTTCATTTGTACAGAAGAAAATGACATTTCTGGGGGTGTGTCAGACTTGCATACATTATTATCTTGAGCTTTTAGTAAATGCAGAAATAAATGATTTGTTGAAGTCTAAACACTATTTTCTCACATGACTTCCTTGTTGCCAAGGAAATACCATTGTTTGAAAGAGCAACAAAAATCTGTATGTATCATCCAACACAGATCCCAGCTCTAAAGTTAATTAAATCAGCCTCACCTCCGTCCCTGGAAAGGGGATGGAGCAGCTGGTGCTGGATGCCATCTCCAAGCAAGGGGAAGAGCAGAAGGGGATCAGGAGGAGTCAGCATGGATTGAGCAAGGGGCAATGGTGCTGGCCCCAGCTGGCAGCCTGCTGTGATGTCAGCAGCAGCTGGGAGCTGGGGGGAGAGCAGTGGCTGTTGGGCACCTTGGCTTCAGCAAGGCGTCTGAGCCTGTCTGCCAGCACCTGGTTGTGATGGAGCTGAGCAAGTGTGGGACAGAGGAGTGGGCGGTGAGGTGGGCTGAGCAGTGGCTGAGTGGCAGAGCTGCGAGGGCTGGGCTCAGCAGCCCAGAGTCTCGTTGGAGGCTGTCCCTAGCGGTGTTCCCCAGGGGTCGGGGCTGGCTCCGCTCTTGTTCCCCATCTTCCTCAGGGCCCTGGACGAGGGGATAGAGCCCAGCCTCAGCAAGTTTGCTGATGGGACGAAGGTGGGAGGAGTGGCTGAGGCAGCAGAAGGCCGTGCTGCCATTGAGGCAGAGCTGGGCAGGCTGAGAGCTGGGCAGAGAGGAAGCTGCTGAGGTTCCTGAAGGGCAAGGGCAGAGTCCTGCCCCTGGGGAGGAAGAAGCGCCTGCATCAGTGCAGGTTGGGGGCTGAGGTGCTGGAGAGGAGCTGCTGCAGAGAAGGAGCTGGGGGTGCTGGTGGGCACGGGGTTGTCCCTGAGGCAGCAGTGTGGCCTGGTGGCCAAGAAGGCCCCTGGGATGGTGGGGTGCATTGCAAAGAGCGTGGGCAGCAGGGCGAGGGAGGGGATGGTCCCCCTCTGCTGTGCCCTGGGGAGGCCTCAGCTGGAGCCCTGTGTCCAGTGCTGGGCTCCCCAGTGCACCAAAGGCAGGGATCTGCTGGAGAGAGTGCATGGGAGGGCCCCAAAGATGCTTGGGGGCCTGGAGCATCTCCCTTGTGAGGAGAGGCTGAGAGCCCTGGGGCTGTTCAGCCTGGAGAAGAGAAGGCTGAGAGGGGATCTGATCCATGTCTGTAAATAGCTGAAGGGCGGGAGGCAAAGGGACATGGCCACACTCTTCTCAGTGATGTGTGGGGACAGGACAAGGGGCACTGGCCCCAAACTGGAACCCAGGCAGTTCCTCACCACCATGCCTAAGAACTTCTTCCCGGTGCGGGTGCCGGAGCCCTGGCCCAGGCTGCCCAGAGAGGTGGTGGAGTCTCCTTCTCTGGAGATATCCCAGCCCCGTCTGGACGCCTGCCTGTGTGACCTGCTGGAGGGAACTGCTTTGGCAGGGGGTTGGGCTCCATGATCTCCAGAGGTCCCTTCCACCCCCTGCAGTTTTGTGGTTCTGTGATCCCCTGTGAGTGTACCTTGCTAGGGCCTTGCTGAGTGCCAATAAGGTCCATTCTCAATTTCAGCAAGTTCTATACCCAACAGCCTCAGCAGGGCAATGTGCTGAGCTAAGGGCCTTTACTGAAATGCAGGGAATTCAGATGCACTCCATGTTGTCGCTTCAGTAGATATGGTGGAGAATTTGCCAGCAGTAAATGCTATTTCACTGATTTCATAGCAAATTTTAGGGCTTAGCTTGGTGGAAGGCTTTTAATGTTTTAATTAGAGCGTGTACCTATTTTTATGTTTCTGTACTAAAAGATTTGGTGCATATAATTAATCACATTTGCTCAGTTTCTTTCAATTTTTACGTTAATGATAGGGCTTTGTAGCAAACAAATGTGTTGTGTTATGGTTGCTATTGTTTATTTTTATTTCTGTGTACAATGCATGTTCATATTAAAGAAAAGAGTATCTATGTGCCAGTGTTAGCTACAATTTCCCTGTTTCTCTTTCAAAACCCGTACCTAACAACTGCAATGGATTGGCTTGATCCAGAGAAAGCACAGATAAAAATTCACCACTCTGTAAGAGCCAGAGTCCTTTCTCATACCAAATTAGTGCTTTTCCATTCTTTTCCTCCTTAGATTATGACTTGTACCCCCAAAGTTGTGGCCTCTTCTAGTTGTTACACTGCTTCTTTTTTGACTGAGTCAAGTCAGACGCTCTCCGGTACCGGGATTTCAAACATTTGGCTCAGTTGCTCTTCTGGCTCGGTGTTTTTGGAGGGGTGACACATTGATATATCATGTTTTTGTTGTCCTGGTGGTTCTAGCTGCCTGTTTTCCTGGGATAAGAAGCAAGAAATAGGGATGTAACCTTGTAGCAGGGTACAGACTGTGGCTGGTCCATGGAAAATCCATCAACCAAAGCCAGAAATGGTCCTGCCCACACCTTGCAGCCTCATAGTTCCTTAGCAGTGATTGTAGCTTTCCAGCTTCTCTGAGTAATTCGCAGCTGTGACAAGGTGTGGGTTTGGCTGGGGTGTTGTCCCTCTCCCCTCTGGTTGGGAAGCTGTGCTTATCCTTCTTACTCTCCTGTTTGCACTGCAGAAATGAATACTGCATGAGAAGTACTGGAAAAGGCAGAGGTCTCCCTGTGTGAGCACTCCCCTGGCAGGCAAAGGAAGATTTATAGCAAAAAGGGAAAGACAGCTTCCAGGTTGCAGGGCCTCAAGCCTGCAACAGAGACCTGGGGATGAGCAGGAGCCAAAGGGTGATCTGAAGGGAGGGTTTGGGGCTGAGGAGCTTGGGATCCCTGCACTCCCTCTGCTCTGAGCTGTGCTGCTCCGTGACCCTCCCATGGGTGTCTGCTTTCTGCAATCATCAGTCAACTGGAGCTGAGGTTTTCCTGACGTGATCGTATGATATGATCATTCAATATGTATTAAGTCATAACAAAAGCAGTCCCTGAATATTCAGTGTTATTTCCTAGCAGGTTTCTTGAAAGGCCTTCAGAATTTACAGCAGGAGGAAGGAGCAGTCCCTGGCCAGACTGTACCATACCTATATAAATAGCATCAGATATTTAGGTCTGTTTTTTGGAAAAGTACTTAATGTTGGCATACAATTCTATGACTATCCTGTCCCTGAATTCTAGGTTACATGAGCAATTTGAGATTTTTCTCTGTTATTAGAAGAATCTGATTTAGTTGTGCAGTAAGCTTTATCTTTACCTAACATGTTTGGTGTGTTTGAGGAGGAATTTATAAGGAAGCTTTGAAAAGGCTGCGTAAAAGTGAAGGATCTGAAACCACGTGAACAATTTGCTGGTGCATTTTAAGGCTGTAAGTGACAGCATTTGATCCAATCTGCTTTCTTTAGCTGTTGGAACGGAGCACCCATATTTAGCACCCTGTGATTGAGCACCCTGTGACCCACTCTCACCTGGATTGCTTTCAGCTTGTTTATTTTTTCAGGGTTTTCATCTCACCCCCTTTCACAAGGAAGAGTGAACTAGTTGTGCAGTGCTGATAATAATGCCGTATGCTACATCGCTATTATTTAAAATAACTTGGTGTCACAGGTAGGGTATAGTTCTTTATTATTACAAAAGATGTTTGCTATGCAGAAAGGATGAAATTATTTATATGTTTGCAATGTGTATGATAGCACATAGGTGTATCACGTAACTTCTTGCAGTGGAAATGAGAAGGTTGCTGGATCTTCAGCAGCCTCATTTCATCCTGTGGGCAAGCTGCTGTTCTGGGCTCTGTCAGGAGCCCAGAATCGAGATCAGTGGTGGACAGAACCCTGTCCACCTCTTAGTTCCCTTCCCAAGAGCCCTGTAAAGCTTCTTGCTCTGTAAATTAATTTTGAAAAGTACTTAGGCAAGGGTCTTCTTCCAACGAGTAGCACATTTCAGATGGTGTTGTCAAATTTATATTTGGGGTATGGAAACTTGGCATGCAAGTCCTGCGTTCCTTACGTTACAGAGGTGACTTGTGGAAAAAAGAAAACAAAGAAATGAAAACCCCTTACTGGTGGTGTGCAGAGTGATGCCCTGTCCAATCCTCATCTCACTGCAGAAGCATGTGGGACAGTTTTGTGCTGTTGTGCCGAAGTCAGACACAGCTCCTGGCTAACACAGCGCCTGGGAGAGAGAGGGTTGGCCTCTTGGGACGTTGTCCCATGTGCAATTGTTGTTTCACAGTGGCAATGGCAAGAGAGGCTCAGGAAGTACCTTCCAAGCAGAATTCAATAAATGACTTGCCCAGAAAGAAAACCCTTCCTTCTTCAGTGGTGGATGCCCGTGCTGTAATCCTGGAATCACTGTTAAAACACCACCAAGAACAAGAAGTCCCGTATTCATCATAGCCCCTACACTCAACATAGTAGCGTTCACAGGTTAGTTTAAAAGCTGCTGTTTTACAAAAACGTTAAAATGCCACTTTCCACATTGAGCATTATGAACTGCTTGTGGCCTTTTTGCAAACTGGAAGGAGAGAAAATAGTTTGGCACTACTTTTCCTGTAGCTTTTTTCATAGAAAAGAGCAACTCTCAGCATATTAAATTAACTTAATTTCTCAACACATTTATGTGAAGGACAGTTAGTGACGTGCTCAGTAGGACATGGCTGCCCCAGGGCTGCCTTCACTGCCCCCAGGGAGCTCCTTCCAGAGATGTTTAGTTTGTGTGTAAGGGGGAAGAATCCTGCAAATCGGTCATTTTCTGGCAAATATGATGATCAGTTTATTCTCAGGAATGCAGAATAAACCTTCTTCCCTCCTGCTTTCCTTCCTGCTTGCTCCTGCCAGGTTGCACTCACCTGTCCTTAGCTTGAACATTGAATGCTGCGAGCTGACAGACCACGAACCTGCTGACCTTGCGTATTTTTGAGAACATGCGCTGCCCAAAGCTGGCTGATGCTTAGTGCCTCCTGCTCCGAGACTTGGGCATCCATCTGTCCCATTTCATGCCCCCCATGTGGTGTGGGGCTGCTATCTGTTATGTTATTTACCATGATGGCAGCTGCAGAGCCTGGCCAAGGCAGCGCACCGGTGCAGTCCCATTTCGATCTAAAATTTTCTTGTATCTGAGTGGGACAACTTTAGTGTTTGGATGCAGTGCTTTTTTGTTTTTTGTTTCGGAGGAAAGATAGATAGTTTTGGAGTTCATGTTGACAGATCCAAATGCACCACGTGGAATTCTCAGTGTTGTCACCAGGTGGCTGCTGCTAAAAGGTGGCTTCTGAGCAAACAGCTGCGTGCAGCCGATGGCTGCCTCCTTGCCCCTGGACAGGGAGGATGCTGAGGAGATGGATTTGCTGTTCCTGTGGGCTCCAAGGGCAGAGCACACTCCTGCCCCTTGCTCATACCACAGCTGCTGGTGAGCATGTGGCTGTGTTTCTCTAATGACCCCTTCTCAGCAGGTACAGAAGCCCCACTGGGAGTGCATTGCTCGTCCTGACAGCAGCAGCCCACAGCCCCCCTCTGCACATCAGGGAGCTTCCAGAGAGCCAGCAGGTGGGAAGGGATGGAGGGGTGGGGGGCCAGGGCTCGTCCTGAGGAACAACCACTGGGCTGGAAAATACAGTAACTCGTTAACGAGTTGCAACTGCAAAGAGAAATGAGAGATGCTTGAAGTGCCCCAAGGAAGGCAGGGGTGTAGGATGCGCATGCTGTCACCCCAGTCTCTCGTTCTGCCTTGATTTTACCTGCAGAAATGCAGATGGGTTGGTTTTGCCCAAAGTTTGAAGAGGGTTCTGTACCAGAAACGCAGTCATTTTTGTTGTTGTTTTACATGGGGAAGTGAAATTTCCTGTGAGCGGAGGAAAAAAAAATGATTCTTTGTTCCCAGTTTGTTCAGTTTTAAGTACATGTCATTGCTGGAACAATTCAGGTTTTTTTAGAAATGAGGAATTTTAATGAAAATAAATGTGAGATTGTGTTAAGCAGCTGAGAGGCAGCACGGAGCCGTTGGTTTAAGGAAGGCCACGCTGAGCAGCAACATCAACGGGAGTGATAAAGGGGGCACGTAATTGCTGGCCTCATGGTGCTTTCTGATGTCTGTGATCACATGAAGAGAAGGTTGTCTTTCCTGTTAAGCTGACGTTTGTGTACTAATACTCTCCCTCTTTCTGATCTCCTGATTTCTCCGTTTGTCCTGGGGCAGAATGTGAGATGTATTCCAGCCTTGGCAGCCCAGGTGAAAAGGAATCGAGTCTGGAAGTGCACTCCTGAGCAGCAGGCACTGAGCAGCACCGCAGCCAGGGGAGCTGTTTCTTCTGCTGCTCGTTCTGTGTCCGTAACCAGAAGTGCTCCACCAAACCAGCCGACTTTTTTACTCCTTTTGCATCATTCTTTTTGCACAGCTCACGTCATGCCACGGGAGATACAGGTTGGATATTAGGAGAATTATCTCAGGAAGAGCAGTCAGGCACTGGCACAGCTGCCCAGGGAGTGGTGGGGTCACCGTGCCTGGAGGGGCTCCAGGCCTGTGGAGATGTGGCACTGAGGGACATGGTCAGTAGTGGTAGGTGGGTGGTTGGACTGGTGATCTTAGAGGGCTTTCCAGCCTTAATGATTCTGTGATTGGGCTTTGTCTCAGTCTTTGTGCAGGAATTGTATAGACCACACAGATGCTGTTAATCTCATTAGCGTACTTTTGCCTTTAAATCAGCTTTTGCAAAAAAAAAAAATCCTCCTGCTGCTTTCCCCAGCCTTGCTGAACTCAAGAAAGAGCAAAGACACTGCAGCCTGAAAATGGATTGTGGAGAAACACAAACCACAACTAAAGTAGGCAAACTTTGAGAGAATGCAGTGAAAAACCAAATGCATATTTTACAGTTTCTATAAATGTTTTATCTTTCCTGTGGCTAGTATTTTCTGCAGAGAAGCTATTTCTGAAACTAATAGCGAGCACTAAACTTCGTTGACGTAAAAAAATTTCTTGTGTTTTTTATAAATCAGCCTTTTCTGCGCTCACATTTTTCTATCTGGTACATCCAGGCAAAGATAAGATGTGAGAATTAGTTTGGAGAGGAATGCAAAAATTGTCTGTCTTGGACGGCTTCCTGAAGATGAATATTCTCTAAATAAAAGTAATACAGCTGGAATGGCTGTCAGGTGCTGTTAAGAATTTGTTTATTGATAGTTTCTGCCACTTGAGCTTCGAATTTTGCTGTTTTCATGCTGAAATTGGCATTGCCAATGTTGGATTTTTTTTATTTTTTTATTCTTTTTTTTGCCTAATGAGCTCAGTTGTTACTGTCATTGGAAGACCTGCTGATGATGATGGGCCTTGTTAAATGTTTAAATAACCAATTTTGAATTAATGTCTATGGGCTACTGTATATATATATATATATATATATATTTTTTTTTTAAAAGCATGTCCTGACAGCATAGTTATTAATTGTTACAGTGTGCTCAAAGGCAAGAGTTTAAATTACAGTTTGAGAGGTTGAAATAGTTGAGTGCATCATGTGTAGCTTTGCTAAGCAAAGTATTTCTTTATAAATAACGTTGTTTGGACTTCTGTAGTGCTGAACTGATGACATTATTATTTGGTCTTTTGTGTGCAATTTTTTTTTCTGTCTTCAATTTTTAAGAAGCTTCTCTCAATTTGTCTCCTTTCCATGCTACAATAATGAGCTGGAAAGTTTTATGAGCATCTGAATTAAACCATGATCTATATTGTTGATTAGTTTCGCAATGTTGCCCTCTGTTTTCATGAAAGCAAAACCATTTATGTGAACATCAACTAGTGCTTACATAAACTGCTCTTTACATTCTCACTAGTTACATATTTTGGTTTAGGCTTTCTTTCTGTTACTGCTGTGCAGCTCATGGAGTGCGCAAGCATTTGCTGCATCCCCAGCCTGCAGCAGCCCCACGCAGGCTTCGCTTCAACCTTGTTTCCATGCTGTAAGGGGAAAACAATGAAAATGAGATGGGAGACAAAAGCTGAACGAGATGGGTGACTGCTTAACACCCTAACAGGCAGGGCTGGACCCAGGCATTAGAAATGCTTCAAACGCGTTCAGATCATAGAATCATAGAATCATAGGTTCAGGTTGGCAGGGACCTTAGAGATCACCTTGTTCCAACCCCCCTGCCATGGGCAAGGACACCTCCCACCAGACCAGGTTGCCCAAAGCCCCATCCAGCCTGGCCTTGAACACTGCCAGGGAGGGGACATCCACAGCTTCTCTGGGCAACCTGTTCCAGTGTCTCACCACCCTCACAGGGAAGAATTTCTTCAGGGGGATCTCATCTACAATGTGTTTGGTTGGTGTCCATCACTGAGCATGGAAAGCTCTTACCGAGGTGGTATCTTTTAGCACTGTCAGTATGAAGTGGGCCCTTTGGCTAGATGTGTTACACAGTGGGAGAGGGAGGTACGTGTTGCTGGAGCAGCCTGGGAGAAACAAAAGGTGCATGCATGCATCGTGCCCCCAGGGTTGTGTGCCTACCTGGAGCTGGTGCCACTGCACATACCCACGCACTGAGAGCTGCTGCTGTCTTCTGGCAGCAGGTAGTTTTCCTGTGCTCGCTGTTGCACGGTCTCCCTGGATCTCCTTCAACCAGTGGGCAGAGCTGCTTAGCTAGGAGATAACTCTTCCCGTACTGGACAGTTTGCAGGCTTGCGTGCAATCCTGTAACAAGTGGTATCTTTTAGAGTAGTATGATTTCTTTGCATTAGTGGGTCAATTCCAGGCCGATTCTATCTGGCTTAATGGAGCATGGGAACGCTTCTCGAAGCGCTTGGCTGACAAGGGGGAAGATGGATGTGTTGTGGCAGAAACTACTGTTGTTGCAAGAAAAGCTCAGTCTTCCCCTAGCCTTGCTTTTTGTACCCTTCTCAGTCCCTGTCAGCACTCTGGTGCTGAGGGGGTCGGGCACAGGAGTGGAGAAGAGGAGTGCAGGGCAGACAGCCATGGACCGTGCGCCCACTGGAACACTCCAGAAATCCTTGGAGACCAACATGAAGAAGGTTGCAGATGAGAACGTTTTCTCTTTGGAAAGACAACTGGGGCCAGTAAGAAGGACGAAATGCAAACATTTAATTTATATTGCAGCGACTGAGCAAGACAGTAGTGGGACTTTTCTAGGCATGGAGTGCTTGCTGATGGTAAGGCACGTGGTCGGAACTTCATGGTGTGCCCCATGCTCCTGGTCCTTTGATGCTGTAACCTGGAGAGTCTCTCTGAGTGTCCTCTAGCTCCCTGCATGCTTTTGGTTTTCCTTCTAAAGGGAACTAGATTGGGAAGGGGGTTGAATACAGTTGTGCAGCCTGAGAACAGCCAGGTGAGTACCTGTGAGCTGGGAAGTGCCCTTGGCCCCGCAAATTTAGCTCTGATGAAGAGTAATATGTTGGAAGGACAGGAGCTGATGAAGCTGGAATGAAGGTCATGTTTAATGTTGTATTTGCTGAAAAAAAAGTAAAATTGAGAATGACGAATCATCTAGGGTGAAAATTCAGCGATGCTAGAGGATCATTTTGTGCTGGGCGTGGATTTATGTACGCTACAGGAAGTTAAATACGGTTTCTTGGTTCTTACTCCAGCTATCCAGCAATAATTGCTCTGAGGAATGTGACCAATTTGTATGTGGTCTCACGGAGGACATCTATATAGCTAGGAGTGACATTCTGACTATGGTAATGACACATAATAAGATGGTTTGGTGTGAGTTCTGCTGAGGAGTATAATTTTAAGCACATTATATAGCAGCAAGGGTAGCTGCAAACTAATGATTGTATGGAAGATGTCAGAATTCAGAAGCTGAACAGCCAGCTGCAGAAAGCTCTTTGGCAACGTGAAATTATGGTCGTTCAGAAGGGAGATTGTCATCTGCTGAAATGTTCATTTAAAAGACATTGTCTCACTTTACAGGCACCGTTGTTAGAATAGAGATACATATTTAGAAATGGTCACTATTTTTAACTTCTGTGCTTGCTGGGATATCAGGTGGGTGCCAAAAACAGATGGGCAAAAAGTGCACATCTTCTGGTGTTGGTCTACTAAGTGGTGGTGGTGCTCTCCAAGTCTCATCCAACCTGAATTACTCAGTGGCTCTCTGGGTATTAAACTCAAGCCCTCCAGAGACAAAAAGATAGCTTTAGTCTTTCCAACAGAGTGGAGGAAAAAGAATGAGGCTCCCTGGGTCCAGAGCCTCCAGCATGATGGGTTGTTGAGGAACCCCTTCCTAAACAGCATGAGGTGTAGCAGAGGTAAATTGAAAATGAAACTCAGAACCTGAAAGCTCCTCATACAGGCACGTTAGGAGTAACTTTTATAGTTTTTTTGCCTGTAAAGGGAGATGTTATTTTAACTGGCTTTGTAAGGAATTGAGAGTTTTGTTTTTCAGTTGAGTGGTGAGAAACACAAGTCCTGTGGCTTACAGACAGTTTAATATTTTTCAGCTGCTTGTTGATTATATGAAGGCCAAAACAAATTCTAAGGAACAAAGCTAAGGAGCTTGTGTTAAGCCACCAGCAAATACTACAAAAAGTTGAGTTTCTCTGCTTCAGCTTTTTCTGTGGGTTGTGTATCAGGCCAGACAGGAAAGGATCACCTCTGCTTATGGAACTAGGAGAAACTAGAACCAGAAGAATCATAGAATCATAGAATGGTTCAGGTTGGAAGGGACC
>WBMW01002130.1:331659-344908 GCA_013396635.1 Penelope pileata | reverse complement strand
CCCCCAAGTCCCTCTCCTCAGGGCTACTCTCAAGCCGTTCTCCGCCCAGCCTGTATGTGTGCTTGGGATTGCCAAGATTGCCAAGAAGCAGCCTCCTCTCTCAGGACATGCATTTGCAGTGAAGCGGTCTGGGGTTGCTTCCTACCCTGGTATGTAACTTGGTCACTGGGTGCCTGGGGTATTTTATTACACCAATTTGTGTAGTCACAGCAACTCTAGAAGATATGACCAGCCAGCTGAGGCATGCAAAGCATGCTTTCATATCACAGACCTGCACTGAGCATCCTGACCTTAGCAGAAGTGTGCAGCATGTTAACTTTCTAATCCATGACCAGGGAAGTAATGGCAGCTTGCTTTTATTGCCGTCTGTTATTTCTTCATCATTCCTTTCAGACATACTGGAGTTTTTCCATTGTGGTAAATGTAGCAATATTGGAGCCAGTGCTGTCATCAAACTGCCTGGTGTGTGTTTGTGTCTCTGAGGTGCCAGTCTTGATGTTGAAGAGCAGGGTTATCAAAACTGAAAGTTATGGCCACAAATTGGATTATGAATAAATGTTAAGTGCATCCAAGTTCTAGAGAGATGCTGTTTTACACCAATACCACTGCAAAGCCAGTGTTTCTTCACAAGCTGTAAGAGGGCAGCATCTAGCTGGACCTTCAGAAGAAGAGCTGGAGAGCTTCCAGCTAGCCAGACCTTACAAAAACAGCAATCAAGTAGTCTTTTAATGTAGCTACTTTTACTTAGTACTGTACTGCTTTTAGTACAGCACTCACTAAATGGCAGAACTGCAGGGGTTGGAAGGGACCTCTGGAGATCACGGAGCCCAACTCCCTGCCAAAGCAGTTCCCTCCAGCAGGTCACACAGGCAGGCGTCCAGACGGGGCTGGGATATCTCCAGAGAAGGAGACTCCACCACCTCTCTGGGCAGCCTGGGCCAGGGCTCCGGCACCCGCACCGGGAAGAAGTTCTTAGGCATGTTGGTGTGGAACTGCCTGGGTTCCAGTTTGGGGCCATTGCCCCTTGTCCTGTCCCCACACATCACTGAGAAGAGCCTGGCCCCATCAGCTTGAGGCTGGGCTCTATCCCCTTGTCCAGGGCCCTGAGGAAGATGGGGAACAAGAGCGGAGCCAGCCCCGACCCCTGGGGAACACCGCTAGGGACAGCCTCCAACGAGACTCTGGGCTGCTGATCCCAGCCCTCGCAGCTCTGCCACTCAGCCACTGCTCAGCCCACCTCACCGCCCACTCCTCTGTCCCACACTTGCTCAGCTCCATCACAACCAGGTGCTGGCAGACAGGCTCAGAGGCCTTGCTGAAGCCAAGGTGCCCAACAGCCACTGCTCTCCCCCCATCTCCCAGCTGCTGCTGACATCACAGCAGGCTGCCAGCTGGGGCCAGCACCATTGCCCCTTGCTCAATCCATGCTGACTCCTCCTGATCCCCTTCTGCTCTTCCCCTTGCTTGGAGATGGCATCCAGCACCAGCTGCTCCATCCCCTTTCCAGGGACGGAGGTGAGGCTGACTGCCCTGCACTTTCCCGCATCGTCCTTCTTGCCCTTTTTGAAGGCTGCAGTGACACTGGCTGTCCTCCAGCCTTCAGGCACCTCTCCCGTTCTCCAAGGCCTTTCAAAGACAACAGAGAGTGGTTCAGCAATCACCTCTGCCAGCTCCCTCAGCAGACATGGGTGCATCCCATTGCGGCTCATGGATTTACGTGCACTGATTTTGGCTAGATGCTCTCAGACCATCTCCTCCTTGACCAAAGGGAAGCCTTCCATTCCCTCTTACTCTAGGATCTGGGATTCCTTCCCAAGACACAGTGTTTGCAGTAAAGACTGAAGCAAAGAAGGCATTCAGTATCTCCACCTTCTCAGCATCCCGTTACCAGGACACCCACCTCATTTAGTAGTGGACCCATAGTAGTATGTTATATATTTTTCAGCAATATAAAATATAAGGAGTTAAAAGTTGTGTTCACTGTGACTAGGCTGTCCTCACGTTCATGGTGTTCACCAGTGTCTCGGACCTAATTTCCACAGTGGTTTTATATATTGTCGTAATATTATCTTGAAAGGCATCTTAATTTTGGAAAAAATGTAATAACTTTGTGGCAGTTACTTAGTGAACAGTATGTTCTGTCATCAGAGGTTGGTAATTATAGAATTAAGTCTCCTTCCATAGTAATCACTGATACATTGAAAGGGGTGGTATGTCTCCATGTTGAATTACATTGAAAATATGACCTTGATGCACTACAGGTGAGCTGGGATCAGCAGTGCCTGTTTGCCATTGCTTTCAGTATGGCCTAGCCAGTAGTTAAAATGTGCAGTATTAATATTGTTAAATAATAATATAATAATATATGCTTTTTGTAATGTATTTGCTACACTGAAGGTTTAATGGGAGCTCAATTCCAAAGGCAGGAAAAAGGAATCCTGAGAATAACTTGGTTATTTTTCACACCTATAGTTCTAGGCTGGGATATAATCACTTTTAAAAGTTGAATGCATGAATATTGCATTGCTGCTGTGCTGTGGGGTGCTGCCTCTCACTGTGTCCGTGAGCTGTGTTGCATTCAGCTCTGACGGCTGCTGGTCTGTGCATTGCTGCCCAGGGCTCCACGTGTCCTCTCCTGAACAACAGCCCTGCAACTCCCTTGTGTGGGTATAAATACATGTTCCTCGTCACCTGGCCAGACACCCACATTTCTCAAACTTCCACAGAGTAGTTTCATTTCAAAATATTTTTTCTAAATTGTGTTTCTGTCTAATTTCCCATCTGCTTGCTGGCTACTGCAAGCCTCACCTGGTGAGCAGTCAGCAAACAAAAGCCATCTCCTTTTGGAAAACCTCCTCTTTCAGAGAGCCTCCTCGGGATGCTGGGAGACTTCTCACTGCTTGTCCTCGTTGCAGTGGCACATAGCTGTGGAGAAGGAGTGCAGAAGCCAGCGGGCAGCTGTCCCTGGGTGTCCCTGGCCTGCTGGGAGCTGGCTGGAACCCCAGTGCTGCGCCAGCACGCGGAACTCATCGGGTGCTATAGCACGGGGTGGGAGGGAGGCATTCTGGTTGTGCATGTCGAGTAAACCTCCACAGGACTTAATAGGCTGCAGTGGGTTAGGAAGAGCTGGTGGAATACCTGGTTCAGGAGGCAGCAGGGAGTGCTGGGTGCTGGCTCAGGCAGGTTCGGAGTGCTGCTGCCACCAGCACCCCGCTGACCGGCTGGGCTCGCTGCGGGGGTCCCGGCTCGCTGCACCCCGCAGAGGGAGCTGAGCTGAGCTGGGAGCAAGGGAAGCAGGGACAGCGGTGCTTCTCCTCCCACAGGACGTTTTAAAGATTTCAGGCTCTTTCTAGATGCAGATAGAAGATTACTAGCTAATCCTACCTTGGGAAAAACAGTGCCAGATTTCTGCATTTCCCTAAGACATGTAATCCAGGTCGATGGGAAGGTGGCAGCAGTTTGCTGCTGGCTTTTGAACCACGTGGCAAAGACAAGCGGCTCCGTCGTTCTTGGGGTCCCCTGGGTGAGCAGAGCCATATGCTAAGAAGGAACACACAGATAACTTCTCTGGAATGGTCTCCAATTCACAGCTTTTCAGTCCTCTGCTGAGGTCACAGTAGCTGATGGAATGTCCCTTCCAACCCACAGGTACATCAGCGTGCTGCTGCAGTGAAAGAGCTGGGACACGCTGCTGGTGACCAGCAGCAATTTCTCACAGCCAGGCAAAAAAATAAAAAAATAAAAAGTGTGACAACCTTGCATTAAGTGGCAGTTCCCTGCCTTCTGCTCACTGCTAGTTGTTTTCAGAGCTCTTTAATGGAGAAATCACAGTAGCATCCTGCAGTCAGCAGTCTCTCTGCAGGTGATGCAGCGAGGCTTTGTTGCCAGGGCAGGACAGGTTTTGTGTGTGTGTGTTCAAGGACACTGCCAGAAGACTTGAGGCCGTGGAGGTGGGAGTAGAGCTGTGAATATATGTTTGAAGAAATTCAATCACTGAAGTCACTATATATTTACATAACTGTTCCCAAAGTCTTTGAAAACGTGGAATTATTTCACATCAGGTTTACTTATTACTTGTAGTATTGGTAGTTCCGTGGAAATTAAGTGCTGTGAGGAAAAATGTATTTTTCACACTCATGCAGTCTTTTACATCATGGATATATTAATACAAATTCATAAATAGCAGTGCAAGTGTTGACTAGTACTATAGTCTGAGATACTCCGCAGTACAGTGCCAACAGCCTGTGTGAAGCCCCCAACATCTTTGTTAGTGAAAGTGCCCCACAAGCACCTGCTTTTAGTTCTCATTACCTACATTTCCAACTTCTTCTTTGAAACATATGAGAAAAAAATAGAGCAGAAGCCCACGTCTGTTTCTCGGGATGGCACCTTGGATCCTTCCTGGCACCATGGGTCTGGGTCGAGAGCTCTTGCAATGGGAAGAGTTAGAGCAGTGCTATAAAGCAGTAGGGCTGAAAATGAATGAGCAGAATTATCTTGTAAGGCACCATCCAATTACCTCCCAACCCTACGGTGTTAGGAGTCAGCTGTGAAATACTGGCTTAGTGCTAAGATGTTTGTGCATATGCATTCATCCTCCCTGAAATAACACCGAATAATAGCACCTGTCCAAACCTGAAATTGTCAAAGACGGAGCGGTTGAATGTATCAGCTGGCTGGAAGCCCATTGCGTGATAGCCATTAAGTTGTAATAAATATATTTAATGCTTTTGCAGGCTCTAAAACATTGGCTGTCTGAAGAAGCTTGCCCTTCCCATCTTTTCAAAGCTCCCACTGACCTCTGTCCGATTGAAGTTCAGTGGATCACTGCAGTTTTATGGCTGGGGCTGCTCTAGCCGTGTGGCAGGTAATTAAACACCGTCACTGGGAAGGCTGCTGAAGGCTCATGTACACTGTAATTCTCCACTGTCCTGTCCTGCAGACATTTGCCCTGCAGGATATCGAAAATTTTATGGTGTTTCCTCTCTAGGAGCCAACCAGTGAGAGTGAGTTACGGGCTCCTTGCTGCAGAGCAGAATGAACAACAGGAATGTGCCTTGGGATAGCGGGTTAATTTTCACAATGATGATGTATCCTTATCTTCTGAAGTTTCTCCTGCACGGATCTTTGAAGCAGATGAGAAACCACTGAAATGGAGTTTTATAGTGTACCCTAGAGGAGACGAACATCTGTAAATCTATCTGTCGTCTAAGACCTCAAGAAGTAGCTGCTGTGCTTATTTTGGATCCTTGTGTCCTCACCTTTTATCTTCTTGCTGTTTTTACGCCAGCTTTTATATACTGTTCTGGTTTGGATTGCTAAAGACTCTTGCATACACAGGGGACTCTGAGCGTAGAAAAAGTACAAAAGGAATTCCAGGGAACTTGGGAGTGGATAAGTGCAGATGCTTCTTATTTTTACTCAGAGGCTGCTGCTGAGAATCAGGCTGAGGTCAGCCCTGGGCACCAAGATGCATTTGATATCGTCGGCGTTGAGGATGTGTACAGCTAACGCCTGACCTCAGCCTGCTCCCAGGCAGCAGAGCAGGTAGTGTTATCTGTGCAGGGCAGCCTGCAAAGCGGGCAGTGGGAGGCTGCTGGGCTCCCGCAATCAGAGCTTTGGGTTGGTTGTTTTCCCCTGTAGCTCCTAGTCGGGGTGCTCTTCTGAAATCTTCCCCTGATGGCTGTAAATCCAGCCCTGAGCGGTCAGCTTCCTCATTTCCAGCCTCAGCAGAATCCTTCCTGCTTTACAGCTATTTGCTTTGGCGTGAAGCAAGCACAGGAGGTGAGCTGGAGCAGCACCTCCTCTCTGATAAGCAGTGCAGGACCGTTTCCAGCCCCGGGGCTCTTACAGCAGAGGTGTGCTCTCCCCATCTTCCCAGCAGCCTCCTGCGTGCCTCTTTCAATGTGAGTGGGGCATTCTGAGGGTGTGACGGTGGCATTTGTCTCTGCGTGCCGTCCTGATGCATCCTAGGATTGCGTCTGCCTTGCTCAGTGTCACAGAAGTTGCTGCTTTATGGTCACCCTGGCATTGGCTTATTTACCCACACAGTTTCCTCTTGAAAAACAAATTTATAAGGTGGTATTGTTCATTCAAATAAATCTTGATATGGGCACTGAGCGGTGTCCTTATGCTTACGACCCCGTTCACATCCCTTTGACTAGTCACAGCTCTTTGCTGCTGGGTTGCTCCCATGTGTGTTACAGAATAGGTGCAAAGCATTCCAGCTGCAAAGCACCAAGGCAAAATGGCACTTCCTAGCTCCTGGGTTTCGTTATGGATGTGCCCATTGTAGGGCATTGCCGGGGACAAGGAGTATTTTTTAAGTTTTAAATATCATCTTTTTTTCTTCTTTTAGGAATTGCTTAATTCTAAGTCACATTATTAACATTGCAGGGTTAATCTGGGAGGAGAGGTGGAACTTCTCCTGGCACAAACCTTGGTGAGCCCATGGGGAAGGGCAGCCATGGGGCAGGGAAGGCCATCAGACGTGTAAATCTGTGCCGGGTCAGCCTGAGTGTGAGGAGCCTTTATCCTTCCATATATCTTCCTGATACCTCCCACGTAGCTGCATCAGTACCAGTCAGTGGCATTAAATCTAACGCTGGGTTATTGTGCAGAGGAAAAAGAATATGAAATTGCATGTGGGAGTTTACAGCAGTGCTATCGTTTGTGTTCTACCAATGTCAAATGTTTTAAGACTGAAATTTAATTGAAATTGTCAGGCTCGCACTGCTGGAGAATAATGATTTTATTATTTTTTTCCAAAAAGACACAGTATTTATGTATCAGCATGCTCCACCTTTGTCATGAACACATCCTGCCAGCCTGTAAAATTTGCATGGCAATTTTTCCCATTTCGAGGCTGCTGCTGGTTGTGCAGGAGAGTGCTTTCAAGTTGTAGTTGATGCTGGCCTGTTTGTATGCTCTGTTAGGACAGGGTTTTGACTTGAGTTTGCTCTACATCTCCTCCTGGTGAGGTAACATGGCATTCAGGTGCTGCATGGAACCTGTGTTTCAGTTGAGTTCTTCATCTGGAGAAATATGCAGAATGCTCACAGCTGTGTAAACAAGCGCTGGGAATTCTGCTAGGCCTCACGCCAAGGTTGGAAGGGGACACTTAGGGGTGAGGTCATTAAAAAAAAAAATGAAACAAACCAAGAATTACGGTTTTGGTGGCTTCTAAAGAAGCTTTGTGGATGTACAGAGGAAACAGCAGTCATGCATTGGGCTGGAACAGGGAGTCCAGAGGATGTGGAGGAAGCTGCCGTGAGTACGTTTCAGTTTGGTGCTTGCTTGTGTCCGTGGCACAAGGCATGCAATAGCAAACAGTTCAGTGCCATGTCTTTTTCTCTGTGGAAGGCACCTGTATGAGCGATATTTTTCAGTGCCAGAGGCCAGCAGCTTTCCGGCTGTGATCTCTGCACCATTTGCTGGTCATTGTTGGGATTTGTTCCCCCAACATTCAGCCTTGTGATCACAAGGGCACTTCCTCTTGTTGGGAATTTTTTGTGTTTTTTGTGGTTCTAAAGGCCTTCCACATTTCTATGTTTTGTAGATAACGTTACTGATTGGGGGGAAAAAAAAAAGATGAATGCGTACAATTTTTGGAAGATTTTATTGGACTTCTTAACTTTGTGTTTCCAAAAAAAAAGAAAATTTTTTGAGTATGTTTTTCTTAGTTCAGCTTCTTTAGCGTAACTTCATAAAAATGCATAGATTAATGATCTGTGATCTGATGATTTCATGATCTGAGACTGAAATGAGTTGTTTGCTTCAGCCTGTACCTGTTCTCAGCGATGGTTTTGTAGTTAGAACTGGTTTGTAAGTTCTGATATCACAGTGTGCCATCACGCCTTGCAGCATTTTAGGTATGAACCCAGCTCTCTTTCCAGCTTAGGTCATTAATGTAGTCATATTTTTCATGGTTAAATTGAAACTATTCATTAACGTGATTTCAGACAGCCCGTTCACAGCAAGCTGTGATTTCAGACAGCAGCGTGCAGGGAGATACAGGAAGGCTCCAGTCACTCTTCTGATGATGCTGGAAAGCAGAGTGTGTCATTCTTCTGTGTCAGTTCTGAGCATCTCATAAAATTCCTTTTGCATGGTATGTGGGTAATGGGTATTCCACACCACTGACAAATAAAGTATTTTCCCTCTGAATCAGTTAGAAGAGGCAGCCTCTATTGCTTTATGTCTCTATTGCCAGCGTCAAGAGTTTTTTTCCTGGAAATAATCTCTGATTCAGCTAATGAAGTATTTTTCTCTGCATTTAATTTCACTATTTATTTTCTTAGGTAAAAGGTCTACAAAAGGGTCGTAGTATTCAGTTTTTTAATATAGGTAGGGATGGCATCAGAGGATCTTTTTTGAAGATGGATATGGAAACGTGTTCTATTTAAACTAGATGTTGTTTGAATTTCAAGCACTGCTGGCATCATGTTTGCTAGCAGTAAGGAACTCCTTGTAAGGAAATAAGCTGGCGCAGTTGGATCACAAACTGGCTTCCCCCAGAGTGGCATTAGAAGAAATTGTGCTTCTCACAGCAGACGTTGCATTGCACACAAATGAGATCAATTAAAGGAGGGTGCACGAAACCAATGGAATTAGTATAAAAATATACTTTACTGAACATCTAATTGCTACATAGGAGAAAAAAAGCCAACAAATCAGAGCATTCATTTTGAACATGTTCTGAATCCGGATACAGGAAGGGGAAAACTGCAACCTCCGTGTTCGTTCCCCCTAACTCATGTTTGTCACACACATTCCTACCTTCTCCAGCGTCCTTTTCCAGAAATAATTCCAAGACAGACACATAAACAAGTCAGTGGTTTGAGTGGAACGGTGCTTGTATTTTTGGATGAGAGCAAATGATAACGTTGAGACAAAAATGCGGCTTGCCCGAAGTCTCATGCATTGCCTAAGTGTTTGGAATAGCAGTATAATTACCACTGGATAGGGTTGTTTTCTACATGGTTGGTTTCTTTGATTGTTTTTCCTTCTTACTCAAACAAGCAATCAGTTTTTATTATGCTTCAAATTTATATTCATTCTGATTTTTAAAAAATCAAATGTTCTCGTGTAGGTTTCTCATTACAATTCCTCTTGTTCATCTTTCTATCTTCTGGGAGTTGCCATGTCTTTCCTTAGATGTTTTCCTGCTTTTACTATTTATTTATGAAATAAATAACATTTGTTTTATCAAATAACAGGCCTATTAGCTATCAGTGGAGCTCCTTTTTCCGAATGAAATTCTGTAATGAATGGTGAGAAAGAAAGGACAGATGACTTCCTAATGATTTCCTCATAGACTTCTTTTGGCATTTGTCAGATCTGCCATAAACTGAGGCAGGTTTCTCTTCTTATGGGTGTGTTGCAAGACTGATGGCTACACATGTGTTCACATTTTGAGGATGTTGATAGCATCAGTAAGTTCAAAACTGGACGTTCAGAAACCCACCGCAGTCAATGGGAAAAATGGTTGATCCTCCTGATTATCCAGTAGCAGGGCAAAAGTGTTACTTGTTAGCATTCTATTGAAAGACAATAACACACCCAGATGACAAACCCACCAAAACTGTAGCAATAGAAAGTTAACTGGTTTTAGAAAACAGAAATTCGTACAGGTGTTATGAAATCCTCAAGAATCCCCATGAATTGCTATAAGGACACTTATGGTCTGGCTGGATGCACCCACCTTTGTCTTTGGTGTAGGGATGAGCAGCCTCCAAACTTTTGCCTACCAGCTTATACTGCTTCTCTGCTGTGTACTATTCAAATATAGGAAACTAATTAAAAATACAACAAGGCCTTGGAACAAAAACATTTCCATTGTGATACTAGTTCTGTAGAATGCAAGAAAACGAGCAGAAAAACCAAAGTGATTGTCTTAGAAATGAATCCTTGTCTTTTAAAGTCAATGCATCATTTCCACAATTCCTCTCTTCACCTGACTATTGCCAAAGCACGTGTACGTCCCTTCTGTTTATCTGGAGCTCCTCCTGTTTCAACGTTTCAGGTTCAGCATTCCTCCCTTGGTCTGTCCTGAGGTTAGGAAGCACACATTGTACCAAGGGGAACATCTCAGGCCAAGCTGGAGTGTGCTGATGTGGGAATGTGCAGGTTGGAGCTGGGGCATTTTTCTCCTTACCATGTCTACGTTTGTGGACCCCATTGGTAGATGGGACTGTGAGGTTGCCTGTGCTTTTGTATAATTCTAGCTATAGAATTTCACTAAGTGACCCCTGTAATTTTTGGTCGGCATAGATATGAAACCTAGTAAACCTGTTTGCCTGTTTATAATAAGGGCACTCTACAGATACTGCATGATGTGCTTCTCTTTTGGCTCTTTCTCTCCACCTCACTACTTTAACATCCAAACAAATTTCTATATCCCCTTATCAGCTTTGCTTTTTTAGACAGAATGCATTCATAAAGGACCACATGACACAGAATATTGTATTGTATATGATTCTGCTCCATATAATCCCTGTGAGCACATAAGGCTGTTTGTGAGCTGGCATTGCTGGGAGGGTGGGAAGAAGACCCCTTCCATCAGTGAATACATACCTTTCCCCCGTGGAAGGGAAAAGGGGTGGCTACTGCTGAAGCTGTCGTGCATCGCAGTGTACTCCTGTAGGCAGAGGGCATGGCTGGGGTAGAGCCTCCTGTCTCTGTATTCGTATTTGAGTCCAAGAGCCAGTGAACTGAAACAGAACAAGAAGAGTTTTCTTTGCTTTTGCTCTCAGCAATTTGTTTAACATAGCCCTAATTAATTATGCAGTGTTAAGACATTAAGATCTTTGGTTGTCCTTGACCTGAAAACAAATGGAAGTTGTTGATGGCTGCTTGCTCTGGCTCTTAGCTGCAGATCCAAGTCCCACAGACCCTCGGGAGGCTCTGGGGCCTGTGCTCACTTGCTCACCTTGGACTTGCCCCCTCTGTGAGCTTGGTGACCCAGAGCAGCCAGCTGCACTCCGAACATGCTCAGTGTTCCCAGGGTGCCCCCTGAACTGGATGCTGTATCTCTCAGGAAGATGCTGCTGCCAGTGAAGATTTCTTGGAGGCAGGAGAGAGTGCAGGAAACCACAGTGAGGGATTAAATGGTTCTGTTGACACCAAGGGTGATGCTCGTGGGTAAGACTTGAGAGAGGATACCAACACCAATTGAACCTGAAGTGCAGAATGCTGTTCATTTTCAGGGCCATGAGCTAGTTCTGTCTGGCTCTGCTCTTTCCCCGAGGCACAGCAGGAGGGCCTGTGATGCTAGGCAGTTCTGATTACACACCCCAAAATGCCACCACATTCCAGTTTATCGGTAAATTGAGATTCAGATACAGTGATTTTAAATACCATTCCTAGCCCTCGAGGGGCTGGAGGGACATCAGAGGAGGAGAAGAAAAAAAAAAAGTGAAAGCAAGGAGTGCTGCACTTTTGTTAGTTTTGTGAAATTTAAGAGATTCAGCAGAGCAAAGTCTTTGTCACAGCGTGAGGTTCTCCCATAGGGTGGGATAACAGATAATCCCTTCCAACTAAAGCTATATATTTCACCTACAACAGCAATCAAAGTGAAGCTGGGAGAGCCTGTGAAAACCTGCCTGAAGGGCAATTCTCTCTGGGTGCTACAGAAGGCAGTTTCAAAGTTGATATAACAGGATCAATTCACTCTTTTTCTAAACACCGCCTGGTGGATGTTGGGTCTCTTCTGATGCTGTCAGTAGCTCTGTCCCGAGCGGAGCTCTCTGAGATGTCACCTTCTTTATTAGCTGTGCTTTAAGCAAAATGGATAAAGAGAAATCTCCTTGGGTGAGATTGGTGCGGTGGTGGAATGTAAGATCTTTATCTATTTATGTATATATATATACATATTACTGCAGTTGCTGAGCTGGTTGGGTGGCAGCTAGATGGATGCATTGCAGGCACAGGCAGCTGCCAACCTGCTGGAAACAGAGAGAGGAAAGTACGAGTGGATTAAATGTACAAGCTGTAAAATAGCTTGTTAGAGTGCATTGCCTTTTAGTCATGACCAGAGAGCCAGAGCAAAAACGTCTAAAGTGTTGAATATTTTAGTCCCTGACCTGTGGTTAGCAGGGAGCCATCGTCTCTGTGTGCAGCTGTGGGATGTCCATGTGTCACAAAGAGTTGACAGTGAGGTGTCCTGACAGACTCCATGTAACCATCTCTGCAGGACAGCGTGGCAGATCATGGGCATCAGAGCATGTGTGGGTGCTTGTGTTCCTAGGAGAGGTCTGAATACACGAGCCTGTTGTAGGAAGCTAACACTGGACAACTCTCTGCTTCAGTTTTTCTCTTTTATTCTTCTGTTTTTCTCTTGCTGCTGAGTTGCATGAGGTCTCCTCCTGGCAGCCTTTGTTGTATGGCAGAACCACTGTTGGCTGCTACGCAAACAGACCTTTGAAGCTTAAAGTGCTGTCAGGCTACTGTTGAAGATTTGCTTTTACATAAGAATTTTCAGTGGAAAAATGATGACCTTTGTACCAAACACAGGTCAGGTACTGTGCAACTTGTGCTGCACATCTCATACAGCTGTTTGTAATGCTGGCACGTTCTGAAATGGTTTGGATGATAGAGATAAATGATGAATGAGTGGTCCCATTTGAGTGTAATGTCAGACTGTTCTCTGGAAACCACGTATCTCGTGGTGGTGTGTTCCTTCTCTAGCATCTGCCATGTTCTTCATCTCTTTTCTCCTTATTCTCCTGCTGCTTTTCTTTCTCTCCACCATCTTGCACTCCCTACTTGTAGCTTTCTGCTCTTTGGATTTACCTGCTTGTTATGCCCGTGCTAAGAAAGGTGCAGAAGTGGCTGTGGCTGGGAGGCAGTGGGGGAGCAGTGTCACCCCTGTGATGTGCATCCACTGAAGGCAGCTCCACACCAGCACTGCTGAGATACCAAGAGGCCTTGGAATCAGCAGCTTCAGGAGCTACGCCCATCACCTGCATGCAGCAGGTTGTGTTCCTCTGGCAAATGAAGCACTTCAAGCAGCTGANGCCCTCTGGCTGCAACCATCCAGCCAATTTTTTATCCACTGAATAGTCCGCCCTTCAGATCTGTATTTCTCTAATTTAGAGATAAGAATGTGGTACAGAACCATGTCACAGGCCTTGCACAAGTGCAGGTGGACAACATCAGTTGCCCTTCCTTTATCTGCTGATGTCATCACTCCATCACAGAAGGCCACCAGAATGTCAGCCATGATCTCCCCTTGGTGAAGCTGTGCTGG
>WBMW01002130.1:279029-331315 GCA_013396635.1 Penelope pileata | reverse complement strand
GATGTGGGAAGCCTGTCTGCTGGTGAAGGCTGAGGCAAAGAACTCACTGAGTACCTCAGCCTTCATTTCCATTTCTCAGAGGGGTGCTCTCTCCTTTGCCTGTCTCTTCTGACCAGTGTACCTGGAGAACCCCTTGTTATTTTTCACATCCCTCACCACGTTCAGTTCCATCTGTGCCTTGGCTTTCCTGACCCCATCTCTACTTGTCTGGGCAGCATCCCTGTATTCTTCCCAGGCCACCCATCCCTGTTTTCTCTGCTGGCGCATTTCCTTCTTTTCCCTCGGTTTGACCAGCAGATCCTTGCCCAGCCACGCCAATTTTCTGTCTCCGCTGATTGTTTTCTTCTGCTGGGGGATGCAGAGCCCTTGTTCTCTCAATAAGGGGAAGATGGGAGCAACAGAGTACTGTTAAGAGAACCTCTCAGTGCCCCAGCTGTTCCCTTTAAAACCTTCAGTTTATATGTAGCCATCAGGTAAAAACTGAAATACATAATGCCTCTCAACTGAGGACAAAGACAGAAACATGGTTCTGTGTGAGGTGTATGGACTAGAAGATACTAATGCTGTGTGAGCCTGGCATCACCTGCTAAGAAGTCACTGTAGCAATGAAGTTCCCCAGCAGAGATACCCTGTGGTTTTCTGTTTTTTTTTTTTTTTTTTTGACAAAGTGCTTATAACATGTATATTTACTCAATAAATTAAAATGTCACAACGGTAGTGAATTTCTTGAATTAGTAATTAGCTGTTCGCTTTGGTCGTAGGAGTCAGTAATATCCAGGTCTTCGCTTTTGCAACCCCCACTGGATGTCCTGGAGCAAGATGCGAGCTCACAGCTGAGCTGCACAGGTGTGTGCGTGCCTCCCCCAGACAGCCCCAGCACCTGCAGAGCTGCTGTTTGAAGAGCTCGCTTTTCTCACACATTTGTGTTTGCCTGAGCCACTTAGGGAGTTCCTGCTCTGCTGAGAATCAGCAGGGAAGGTCCCTTCTCAGATTCTGCTGTCTGCTTTTCTGCAGCATTAGGCACTTCTCCTCCTCCTGTGCTTCAAACGTGAGGGGAACAATCCCAGATCCCAGCTGTGTTCCTCCCTCTTAATTGGCAATCACAGGGCATCCTCACCACAGCTACACTGTTCTCCAGAAGAGATGTTTATTCCTGATTTATCCCTGCAACGTGGGAGGCACAGAAGCAGCTGGGGCATGCTCACCTTTGAAAATTGCCAGCAAGTACATTAGGTGGTGTTCCTAAGGCCAGAGATGGAGGAGCTGGGGGGAAACACAGCCTGAACCGAGCAGCAGCGAGCTCCCAGGCACTGTGCATCTGTGCTCAGAAAGATGCATGTGAAGGGTGGAAAGGAACTGCTGTGGAAAGTGGTGCAAATTTTGTATGATGACATCGCTTGGTTACCACCCTTCCTGGCTGCTCATGTGGCATCTTATTGAATCAACATGAACAAAACTTTACTAATTCTTCATTTTAAAGAAAACAAGCAAACAGACAGGAAATAAACAAGCAGACATGCTGTATTTGGTGATGTAAAGAAGCTGCACAGCATTGAGGCCTCCAGGTAGGGTCAGCCCCAAACTTCTTTCTGTTGAGTGGTTTTCAGCCTTTCATTTTTCAGAATTTGTGTGTGAATTCTCCAAAGACATCACTGCAGTCAAGCCCGATGGTCTCTGGCACGTGAAGTAATTAGTGAAGGGACAGATTGTACATAGGTGGTCGTGTTTAGGTGTAAAACTTCATCTCTGCAAGTATCTTGTGTAGGTGGAACAATTTAAGGTTAGGACAGGGTGTCAACTTACTGTCAGCAAATAGATGAGGTCATGCTGGGAAGTCATCCCGGTTCAGCCATCTCAAGGTCCTTTTGCTAGGCCTTGTAGCTGAACTGTTCCTTTTCCAATTTGTTTCTTCCCAAAGCTGTAGGTGTGCACCGTCCCTGCCAGCTTGTCCCAGGGCCGTGGTGCAGCCTCCAACGTGACCAGACCACAGCTGGAACAGAGCTCACCTTTGGGATGGGGCACGTTATCTGTCCTAAGTATTTTAAAATTGAGCTTTGTTCCTAGGTAAGAGTAAAATAATTTTATTATTTCTGGAAAAAAAAATCAAGTATTGAATAATATATTCTATGTATATTTATTGAACACTTTATTTCATCAAGAAAGGCGATGAACATAGAGTTCATCAGGAATTTAAGGAGGATAATTCAAGGGTGCAAGGTGGAATAGATGAAGCTAAATCAACAGGAGATGGTTCTCATTCAAGTCACCAGGCTAATGAAGTTGGACTGGTAAAGTCCAAACTCAACAACTAGACCGTTGTCTCATCCAGGGGAAGAGCTCTATTTCACAGCTCCTTCCTTCTCTCAGCTGCTCCTTCCTTGAGCACCTCCTTTCTTGTGCTGCTTCATTCTGAGCTGCTGTAGCTTCCTCTGGCTGCCCTGGTGGGAGCCCCAGCCTGGCCCTCCCCACAGGTGCAAGCCATCTGCCCGTGCTCCCCGGCCCAGGCACAGCCTCCTCCAGGTGCTCAGTCATCGGCTCAGGCCCTGATCAGCAGTTTCCTTGGATAAGTTCACCCCAAAGTATCTGCAGAGCCGGCAGAGTGGTCTGAGCTGTTACCAGGACACGTACCCATGGCTGGTGGGTGACAGGAGGTGGCAGGGGACACTTGGTATCTCTGAATGCTTTGTTGTAAAGCACATGGCAGGTGCTAATTTCACAAAAAGTGCTTTCCTTTTTTGTGTATGAGTTCATGGGTGGGGCCAGAGCAAGAATTGCTCTTTGCTTCAAGCTAAGTTGCTCTCTTAAAAGCCTTCTGCCTGCTGTTCTCCTAGGCCTGTGTGGGAAACACGGTGCAGGGCAGGCCAGCAGCAACGCGGTCATGGCTGAGTGCGGGACTCAGTGTGTGCCTTACGTGTGTGCTGTCCCCTGGGAGGGCTTCCAGGCCTGTCACGAGCGTGTGACAAATGGTAGACAAGAGACTGTCAAGTTCAATTTCTTCCTTCGTTCCCTTGTGTGATATAATAAAGGTTGGAGCTGCAGTGGTGCCTGCCTCAGACGGATTCGCAAGCACTTTGGTGAGGAGAGGACGGAGATTGTAAGTGGTGCTGGCACATGCAGAAATGATCTGAAATAATGAAACCTGAGCTTAGCTGTGACGAGTGGGAAGCGGTGCCAGAGTCCCTGCCTGCGCTGCTCTGCCTTCTGGCTGCTTCAGGACAGTCACCTTCTGCTCCTCCAGAGGTTGCCTTTGAAGTCAGTGGTGCTTTTTGAAGGTAAAAAAGGTGTGCAAAGTCGTCGTGGGCTCCCTGCCACGAGAGCAGCTCCGTGACTGCTTCTATCCATGCACCAAATTACCCAGAAAAGCGGATAACGGATTAATTCAATTAATTTGATTTAATCCCAATAGTGTATTGTTTTATTAAGGAATGCTGCGGCGTAATTAAGAGTTGTAACTGATTAAACACTTTATAACCGTGGAGCTATTAATTAATACTAAATTACAATAAAATTAACAAAGTAACATAAACAAGGCACGCAAATGTTTTGAGATGACAGCGATAGCGTGTCGGCTGAAAAGCTCCGTACACAAACCATTTTTAAAATGAGTTTGACTGCAGAAATTAATATTTACATAACATGATTGCAGAACTGGAAGAGTGGCAAGAACGTGCCTTATAATTTTTCAATTCCAAAGGCTGCTTTGGTGAGAAAAATAAATCTCTAGCCAGATATTCTGGAGTGCGTGGTGAAGCAGAGTCCTCAAGCTCAGCCTTATATTCTCCTTCAGGGAGATGTAAGTAAGATGTAATGTCACCTTGAGACCTCCTCTCTTTTTGGCAATTTTTTGGAGGTGTTTGAATACAAATCTGAGCAACTCGTGTTGCTGAGCTTTAATTTGGCTGTGATGTATTAATGCTGCAGCTCAGATCCTGCTCTCATTTTCAGGAATGTCTGGCTGTGTATGAAACAATGTGCTTCGGTGCTGTGCTGGATTGGATCATTCACAGATTCTGGAAGTCCCACAGGTGTTGGTTCACAACTGCACGTCACATAGAGAAACAGAAAATACACGATCCCAAAACGCAGAGCTGCAGGGACAGTGGCGGTGTGCAATACAGAGATATTTCTGAACGTTTTCAGGCTCGGGATCGAATCTAGTTAAGACCAAACATGATAGAGCAATTTGAAGCAAGTTTTTGAAGTGTCTGAGAAACCCCTAGCAGCAGGGTTGCCGAGGTTTGTAGCTCTTCTCACGGGTCTGGATTTTGTTTTATATGGGGCAAAGTACATTACCCTTCTGAATATATCAGTGTTTTGGTGCCTCTTTGGTACCTGCTGGAAATGAAAATTACTGTTTCGGTTCTCGCAAACAGGAGGTCTGGAAATACTCTGCAAATTTACTTTAAGGCCCAGAATGATTGTCTGCAGCTTGCTGTTGAATGGCACTTGAAGTACCAAAGTGGTACAAAATAGACCCTGTGTAAGCATGAGTCAAAGCCCAAATGTCTAAATCAGTGGACTGTAAAATAAATAAGTTTTAAAAAGAATAAATCTAGTCTCAATGTTTCAGACAATTTTTTTTAAAATGAGTTTTAACTCATGAGCATGACTAATCTGTGATTAATAATGATTTCTGCTTGGTCTTGTATGTAGTTCGTATACATACACTGTGTATGGAAACACGAAAATGCATTTGCTGTGGTGTATGTATTCCTACAGAGATGCCTGTGAAGGTCCATGCACAGTCTGCACGTTTGTGATCCTTGACATAAATGTAGATACTCATTTGCTTTCAGGTATTTGTAGATACTCATTTGCTTTCAGGTGCTGAAGTTTTTGCATGTTAGAGTATTGTTTTGATCAGTAAAGGGCACGATTTGGTGATTTTGTTTTGAATTAGATTTACTTGTGGACAAAGGGATAATGGAGGAGATGGAGCTAGGAATTAATTTATTTGGAACTGCAGATCTGTGTAGGTGCTGGAGGTCTCCTTGAATCGGGCCATGTCAATAGGGATGGTGCTAACCAAGTCAAACAGCCTAAAATGGGACAGAGGGATGGACAACTGGGAGAACTCGTATTGAAGAACTTACTGCTCCGGCATTCTGCCCCTTGGAATGGAGAATGGGAGAGAGAACTCAGTGATGGGTATGTGCAAGTGTGGGAGAGCAGCCACTTGTGTGATGCTCAGTGTAATTGCGTCACCCAGATCCCCTCATCCAAACTGAGGAACTTCTGCTTCTCTCGTGGAAAGCACCAAGTCTGAGTGCAGGATTGTGCCTGAGACTTCCTGAGAGCATCTGTCTGCTGGTTCTGCACAGGTCCCTGACACTGAGTGTGTGGCTGCAACCACAGCATTACTTTTGTGCTCTGTGTGCTCAGTCAGAATCCTAACTCCATTCCTCTAGATGAGGCACTCGGAATCTCTAGCTGTCAGTTTGTACCTAGGCAACTGCGGAACACGCAGATCTGCCTGAACTCTGAATCCAGTGCAGCTTTAACTTCCCTTTGGGGCTAAAATTTGCAAAGGCAGGTAGAGGGCTGGCCCTATCATTGCTGGGTGGAAGGGCTGTTCCTCCTTGGGGTTCCCTGTTGATCACCTCTGCATGTCTCGTGACTGGGTTTATTGCTGGAGTTCCCTGAAACTGATGGGTTTTTTTTGCCAAATGAACCATGCTTAAACTTATTTCCCCTTGATTGAAACAGATGGGAGACGAGCTGGTGACCCGTGCTCCTGGCAGGGCTGGGGATGAGCCGGAATGGCAGCGGGGAGCAGCTGGGCACGGGCTGGGAGATGCATGGGCCCCGGCAGCTTGTCGCTCGGCTCTTGGCATCGCTGGGCTGGGCTGGGCTGGCTTTGCAGTCTCGCCCACTCCATGGGTTTCTCTCCAGCTGCTCTCTGTACGAGCGTCTTGTTGGAAGGGGCTGGCACCATGTTTTGTGCTTTCATGAAGTCGGTATTAATTGAGCTAAAGCCTTTCCAGCCAAAGAGTAGTAAAAGATACTGTCTGTATTTCTCCTTATGCCAAACCATTGGGACCATCCTGTGTTTTTGAAGATCCATCTGTTTCAGGCATCAAGGCATCCTCTGAACGGAGTAAGATCTTTTTTGTTCCTTCCGCTTCGTTAAGGACTAAGCAGTGTTCCTGCGTTGCGTTAGCTAAATGCTGCATCCTGTAATACTCAGGAAGGAACGTCTTCTGTAGGCAGGTAGCTTCCCTGGTGAGTGAAATGAGGGCAAAAGATAAGACCAAGAGAGTATTAGTGCTTCTCTGCTGCTGGTCTGCAGTGACTCTGGTGCTTCATTGATTTCCCCAGCAAGATTTCAACTGATTTCTTTGGCATGGCACTGCAGATGTACACGAAGAAGGAGATGGTAAGCTGCTGGGTGAGTGCAAGGTGCTGCCTCAGTGAGTCCTGGTGCAATGTGACCAGAGACCATAGGACGGGAATTGTCCTATGGGATGGATTCACCTCTGGACGTGTTTGGGGAATCTGTACTCCGAATGTTGGCAGCAGAATGTGAAGAAATTTTTGGTATGCTTTAAAAAAGAACAAGAGTTATGTTCATACTCAGAGCTTATAGTTATCTTAGGTTGCTAGAGAGAAGTGATTTGTGCACATGCTCAGCACCGTCATGTAAACCAGTTCTGCAGCTGGGGTAGCAGAGAGCAGAAAGTGGGAGTCAGAGAAAGGTGCTGTGAGCACGACAAGAGAAACTCAGAGAGGGGGAGCTCTGATGTAGGATTTTCTGTGAGAATGAGTGGTGTTCAACAGAGAGAAATCAAAAGGGACAGAAACTATTGATAGACTGTGTATTGTGTGTATTTAAATAATCTGTGCTTTATGTTTCTGAGAAGCATTCTGAACAGCACACAATTCTGCATGCTTTTCTAATGTCTTCTGGGAACATTTCATTGTCTTCTCCTTTGTCATATTCCTAAAATGATTCAGATCATCCCAGCAGGGCTTTCACAGCCTGCAGGTTGAAGCCTGAGCCTGTGTAATCTGTTGTCTGGACTACAAGCTCACCTAATTCAAGTCTCAAAAAACCTGCAAAGTTCAGTGTCTGGTTTTAGAGCATTTTCCATTAGTGTCTGATTTAATAGAAAGACATTTGGCTCAGAGATGTCACACTGACCGGCTTGTCCCAGAGCCAGCTTTCTACCGTTGACAGCTTTTAGGAGTCTGTCTGGAGATGGCTCCTCTTTTTGAAGGGGAGAGAGTTACAAGGGAAGGAGGAGATGTCCAAAACACCTTAAACTTGCAGTTATTCACCATTTTTGGAGAATGTTTCTGTAAGGAAAGCTGAATTACCAAGGTGTTCTCCACATGTACTCTGGGTGCAGTTGAGTTGTAGACTGAGTTTGTGTTTCACAGATTGCAGCAAAATGGAAAAAAAGTTAAAACTAGGATTGTAGTTTTGGAATTTAATTGCTGTTCCTGTGCTTAGTCAACGAGATCCATCAGCTATGTGACACCAGAATGCATGTGCATTGTAAAGAGGCAGACACAAACATGTATGCAATTGTGTGTAGAAAGCAAGAAGTAATGCTGAAACAAATCAGTGACTTTGAGTCAAGTTTACTTTCTGTTGCCAAAAGAAATATGACTCAGCTGATTGTTCAGAAAAGGATTGCAGGAAATCAAGTCTTTGTTATTGAAAATTGACAACAAAAGTTATAATAGAAATGCAAGAGTAATGTTCATGGCATTGGAGACTTTCAGGTGATGGAGACTTTCAGAAGATGGTGGTTTTCTAAGAGATTTTAGGAACAGTGCCTCTAACTTTTGCCCACTAGGAAGTGAGTGTATTGATTTACAAACCTGGAATGCATGCTTTTGTAGTTGCAGAGAACATTGCTGCATTTGTATTTATCTTGATGAAAACTTTTATTTACACAAATTGTTCAGGCAGAATCAAGCATTTTTTTCTATGAGACAGGAGAAAAAATGTTTGCATGCAAAGCAAATCTGCTTCCCCACCCCAAAGCTACATAATGATTTTGGCTCTTGAATTTTCCTTGCAAGCAGGGGAAGAAAGGTGATTAGTCTGTGCAGAAAGCAAATTAAATGAGTATTTAAAGAGATGTTAAGTACTTGTGATTTTTTTTGACTCACTGAATATATCCTAGCAGCATAAGAATTCAAGATCAGACACTGAAAAAGTGCAGAGGTGGAGGCTGCTAGGGCAGTACGTACAGAAAGACATGTGCTGGAAGCAGCACTATAGGTAGCGTGTCCCTAATTAAGAGGCGGTAATTTTCAAAGATGCCTGAGAGGGTCAGGATTCTTGACTCATGCAACCAGAGGATTTGCATTCCTTAGGTAGTTTTGATGATATCACTCTTTGTGCTGATTTTAACTTTGTGTTACCAGTACTTCAAGTCACTTACTTCAGTGAAAGGGAGAAGAGGCTGAGTGAAAGCAGAGCCTCAGAGATCACGGTGGAGACTGAAAAGTGGATTTCGTGAACTGAATAAAAACGTTCTTTTCAGAAGCTCCTAACTAACAATATCCTGCATGCACCTTGGATCTTATTCCTCTCATAAAGAAGGGCAGGGAGCCTGTGGCTAAGTGTAGGGATAGGGCCTGGCAGCCACGGGCCTGGAGCCGTGGGCAGCGCAGAGCTGTGACAGCACAGAGCGGTGGGGCGGCCTCTGTGAGGTGAGGGTGTGAGGATGTTCTATGGCTGTTCTGACAGAGGTGGTGGCTTCTGGGGAGGGGAGGGGTTTGGGTGACGGTGAGAGTGCTTGTGGGACCTTCGGGTGTAGGCCCTGTCCTAAAGGGTGAGTGGAAACCCTACATGAACACCTACCCCAGATGAGAAGCTCTGACCCTGTACTCACAGCAGCCCCAGACAGGGAGCTAACCCAGGCTGTCTGTGTTGGATTGAACGTGAGCACTACTTCCTGGCTTTGCAATCTGGTGATGCTTTCATGCTGTCTGTGGGTTTGTTTGGTTTTTTGTTGGGTGGGGATGGAGCCTGGCACGGCTCAGCCAGCTGCCACACACACCTTGGGAGTGCTCCAAGGGGTGGGAAGGATCAGGTGCTCGTTATGGCTGAAGTACACCTGGGGCTGTGCACGCACCAGTACAGGCTGGGGGATGACCTNAGGCTGAGAGGGGACCTGGTCCGTACTTGTAAGTATCTTAGGTGCGGGAGGCAAATGGAGGTGGGGAATCTCTTTTCAGTGGTCAGTGGGGACAGGACAAGGGGCAATGGCCTTAAGCTGGAGCACAGGAAGTTCCGCACCAACATGTGGAAGAACTTCTTCACAGTGCGGGTGACGGAGCACTGGCACAGGCTGCCCAGGGAGGTTGTGGAGTCTCCTTCCCTGGAGATATTCAAGACCTGCCTGGACGCCTGCCTGTGTGACCTGCTGGAGGGAACTGCTTTGGCAGAGGGGTTGGAGTCGATGATCTCTCGAGGTCCCTTCCAACCCCTACAGTTCTGTGATTCTGTGAACCCCATCTCACTATCTCCGCTGTCGGTCCGATCCCCACACCACGGGCAGCCATGCTGGCCTGTGAGCTCTGGGGTCAGCAGACTCATGGTGAGCCTCCTCCTAGGCCAGGGAAGAGACAGCTAGGCCGCTGTGCCCCTTGGTCAGCTGTCTCTGCCCTGGGTGAGGTCCCTTTCCTCAGGTGATCTGTGCTGTGCACAGCTGCTCTCAGGGGTGCTGCGTCCTATCCCTGGGTTCTTGTCTCTGGGCTCGGTCGTGCTCTGGCACCGTCCTGCCCAGTCTGTGTTAATGCTCTTGGTGTCCTCATCTGCCCACATGACTCTTTCTTGGAAACCCTGACCTTGTTACAGCAGAGAATTTTCCGTTTATATGCTAGAAGAATTTGTACTTACCCATCGATTCCATCAGTCTTCAGGAAACGATGACTGGTAAGCTTCTGGGCAGGACTGTGGTTTGACCCTGACCTTCAGGGCTTGGGCACTGCTTGTGGGTGCTCTCCGGAGCAGAGCTCTCTGAACATTTCCTCTGTGCAAGCTTTTCCTCTCCTACTGGTGAAATATTTGACTGTATTACTCAGAAAGGAGAAAGTTGTCCTCAAAAAACTGTGGATCTTTGAAATTTACTGAAAATTTTTTTCAGATTAAATGACTAGATTTGTTTTTTAGGCAGTTATCAATGGTAGAAATTAAGTGAGTCTTGAATTACAGACTTGAAAATGTATTTAGTCAGCCAAATCTTTTGAAATGATTATACAAACATGCAATTTGTGCTTCCTCTGTAACTTAATAACAATGTATACATCTGGTTACCAGGGAAGATGGCAGCAGAATTTCAGAATGCCTTCTGTTGATTCTTGCATCACTGAAGGAACAGCAAAGGAATGTGAGGCCACACATCCAGCCTTTGGTAGCAAATTGGGTTTGAGGGCTGAATTATGAGGGTTGCTTACTGCACAGCTGATATGGAGGGCCACGGCTCAGTGGGCAATATTGGTGGTGGGTGAATGGTTGGACTGATGATCTTGGAGGTCTTTTCCAGCCTTAATGATTCTACGATTCTGTGAAGAATCCTCAATTCTTGCTTCTCAGGATGACTTCGGTATTACACAGTATTTTCAGAAAACTACCATACTATGTATGGTGGGGATGTGAGCACAGTGTAACGCCCACGGATTGAAATGGCCGCAGCTGCCTACCCCTGCTGATCCCTGCTCTTGTGACCTTCCAGCACTGTAGAATACTCAGGATGAAGCAGCTTTCTTTTTTCAATGATAAAATCCAATACTGTCACAACCCAAACAGCGTATGCTTTTGGAAAATAATGTGCAGAACTAAAAGCCCTTGATGTGCATGAGGAAGAGTGTTTGACAGAGTGAACTACGTGAAGCATGATGCATCTTCATTACAGAAATTCAAAATGACGATCATTTATCATCAAACCTGCTGACAGTAGGCATTAATCTGTTGGTAAAGCAAGTAGTAAATCTTGTTCCCATGGCAATGCAATTTGTTGTGTTCCTCTGCTGTATGCATGGAAGGCTGAGCATCCTCTGGACAAACTAATGGCAACCTGAATGCTGTAGGTTTGTGTGGGTGAAATGTGTAATTGTTTTGGTGGAATGTTGAATCAGTGGTAACCACGGTGCTGGTAGAATGGTCCAGTAGTTCATGCAGACCAGTGCATGTGCTCCATCAGCAGCTGTCCTCCTGTCCCCAGTTCTGTACTGGGGCTGGAATGCATTCTTTTAGGAGTAAGTTTGAATAGTATATCCCTCGCCTGCTAGAAGGCACAGAAACACAAGCAGACACTTGCTGTAATGACCTGCGTATTGTTTATTCTTTATTTTTGTTCTATTTTTAGTTTTTGTGTGTACATTTTATGTGCTAGAGGGAGAAATGAGTTGGTCAGCCTGACCTGCTTTGGGGGAAAGTTTGGTGCTTCTGCAAACACAGCACCCTGTTAGTGAAATTACTCCCTTTCCCTTAAATATTTGTTTTGAAGGCTAAAAAAATACCATTTTGTTTGCCTTCATGGCATCTTGTTTGAGGTCAGCACAACATCCACGTGTGTCTGCAAGCTTCTATCAACCTTAAAAAGCCTTGAGTTATTTTACAAATCCTTCCTACCCAACTTGCTGTGCGTTTGTTCCACTTCAGAACAAAACAACAGATTCAGTTGTTTTAGGTACAGCAAAGCAGCTGTACCTAAATATGCCTGATTTCTGCTTTAAGAACATGGCAGGCTGGCTGACTCAAATGTGGTGGATAGCTTCCGTGCTGTCCGTTAGCAACCCTGAGAAGAAGTTTGGTTGTTGTGTTGGTCACGTCACAACTCTTTGCATATTCTAGACAATTCAGTCCTATTACGTAGATAACTAATGAATACTGAAACACGACTGAAAGCAGCAACCTGCAGAATGTCTTTGCTTCACGTGAAATTGGCTGAAGATAATGCTGACAGATGCTCTCTTAGTAAAGATCTGGATTTTGCTGAGAAAGGTGAAATGATCCCAGCAACAACAGAATTCATTTCTCAAGCCAACTACTAAAAGATCCAGCCAAGTAAAAGGTCCTGCTCATATGCCTTGAGTCAGTTTCACCCCTGAGATTTGGGCTCTGTGGAACAAGTAGAGCTTGGCCCACCCTGTAGTTGTGCCTCACACAGCATAGCTTTTTCAATTCTGGAATTGTCTTAAATAGATTGGATTTAGGAGTATTCTGCATGCCCAGTCTGAGAATCAGTCTATATACAATTTTTTCGCTTCGGATTGCAATTTTGGGCTTGGCATTTGGAAACATTTGGAGTGTTGTTAAATATGGGTGACTTCAGTCCAGTTTTCTAAATGGCTCAGTAACTTATCCAAGCAGCTCTGGTCCTTGAAGTTCGTGCTGCTGCTCTGGTCGGTAGCAAGGATGCTCACCTCCAAAAGTTGGCTGTGAGGTGCTGCCCAGGATGAGGCATTCTGAGGGAAAAACAGAAGTGTACGTGGTGACCACCCAGTTTGTCCAGTGGGTAACTAATGCCTCCCCACTACCCTGAGGTCTCTGCCTCGTGCCCATTTCCTGTTAAATGTTTTAGGTTGGGGAGTGACAGAGAATACACTGAAGTGAGAAGAAATTACAGGTAAATGCCTGACAGGCGTGTCTTAAGGTAGATACTACAAAGGAAGAAAAGTTACTGGGAATTGTTCCTTGGTTTCTTCTTGGCAACCTTCATGAAAATATGTAAACTGCTTCAATGAAAACTTCAGGCATTGTTTTCTTGTTATTTTTCTTGTTCAAATCTACGTTTATCAGGAAGAAAATAGCAGATACCAAAAACTGTGTTCTGCTCTATTTGTTTTGAAGGCTAAAACCCCTATTTTAGTAAGGGAAAAATGTATGGTAGTGCATGTTCTCATTAATCAATAACTAAAGTATGAGCAAAATTATTAATTCTGTTCTTTCTATTTTCCAGAAAATCAACACATCAATGAAACAATTGTGGCTGAGAAGTGCAATTAAGGTACCATTATTTCCCATTTAATATGATCATGCTTTTGGCAAAAGTGATTTCCAAAATTCACTCCCCAGCAATCCATTCAACAGCATGCATTCCTGGAAGCTCAGTCCGCCTCTTGATGGGTTGCTGTTTTCATTTCATGTTTTTGTGTTCATCTAAACTCAATTATTTTACTTTCATTTCTTATCTTTTCGTGTTTGGGGGCGGAGGAGAGGAGGGGGTCTGTTTGTTTTAGTTAGAACATGCTGAAAGGTCTGTCTGGAGTTATGTGACAGGAGTAAGGCTGATGTACTTGTGACTGGAAGTCGTGTCCTTTAAAGATGAACTTAGCAAATGTTGTGGGGAAATGGCTGAAAATCTATCCATAGGAAACTTTTGGAATGATGCCTGCTGCACGCTTCGTGGTGCTGAGAATTAAATTGTTGATTTGAATCAGAAGATGGAAATCAGCTCAGCAGCTCTGCTGTACCACGGGGAAAAGATGGTTCTTTTTGTTGGAAATAGATATCATGACCTGAGTTCTCTGTCTTTGGGTCATGGTTTCACTTGTAAATGTTTACCTGGGATTTCAAACTGAGAGTGGCAAGGTATGAGAAGGGGAAAATATTCCAGTCTCTTTTTCCTTGACATGTTGCAGTAAACTGTGATGGTGGTGTAAACTTCAGTGAAAGGAAGATTTTCTTTGCTATGGAAAACACAAATGAAGTATGAACTGCTATCCCATTAGAAACCTAATGAACAATATTAGGCACTTGTTCTAAAATGACATCACCTAATTCTTGCATTTCATGCATTTCTCTTGTCAGTGTTTCCATTCCACTTCTAAATGCTCCGCTATTGGTTTAATGTTGCAAATATTAAAATGCAAAAGCATCCTGGAATACTAAATGACCCGTCGTTTCTTCCTACTGAAAGCAGAGCTGCTGTTCTTGCTGGGTCTGTGTGATTTGTTTGCAGATGGATAAGGCATAGGAAATCTGTCATTTTTATTAGTTACCTCTGTTGTAGAAACTGAATTCATTGCTTTTTTCGGGAATCTAGTCGCAAAAAATTGTAACGTGTGTTTCAATGTGGGGATAACGCCTTCCACTGGAGGATGCTAACACATATGGCAAAAGGACTGAAAAAGAAATCCTGAAAGCTACATACAAATTAGGTTATTGCAACCCTTTGTATTTACTGAAAGGAGGTAATCAAGAATATCATCAAAGTGCGAAGCGGGATGAAATGCACAAATGTGTTTTGAGGGAGATTTTCTCAGACTAACTTAATGTTTCTTTTTTCCTGAGAGAAGTGGATGTCTCAGACTACAGTAATGCAGTGGGCTTAAGCTATCTAGATTTCAAGGAAGCATTCACTCAGCACGGTTCCCAAAGGAAATTATTATTTAAAGTGGAGATGGTGCAGATTAGTACAGGAATTATAAGAAGCTGGCTCAGGCAGATAAGGAGCAGGGTAAAGAGGGGACTGTGGCAGGATGTTCTGAGAGGTGAGTTACCAGGTTGCAAGAGTCTCATTAGAAGTATTCATAAGGGATGGGTCTTGTGAGCAGCCCTGTGTTGTATTTCCTTTAGTAACCTTGGCACAAAGTCTTCGATTCAATTTGTTAAACTTGTGTGATATTGTGGAGGACGCGACTGTTATATGGAAGATTTTTGTTGACTCTCTGGATTAGTATAATGAAGGGTGAAATTTAATAAGTACACTGCCACTCTCTTATTGACTATTAACTGGGGTTTTTTTGATTATTTTTGCTGTAAGCAAGAGATGCAGTATGTGGAAGTTGAACTTTTTTTTTAATGAAGATGTCCAATCACATAGCTGAAGCTTCTGTAGTCTGAATAGTTTCCTTTGAATCCTTATCAAAAAGTCACAATTTATATAGTTTAGAAGCTAGTAACTGAAATTCTCTAAATTCTGATTGAAAGACATTCTTGGATTTTTAACTTCAACTTCTAAACCTTATCCTGTGAAGTCTGAGGCAGCTGCAGGTGTGAGTGCTGGCCTTGCATTGGGTGTCCACGTAGGAGGTTTCAGGACTACAAGAAGTAGCAGCCGAAGAACTGATCACTGAACGCAAGAAAGTGGCCCATCTGCCTCCTCCTGTTCAAAAGTCACCAAACAGCCCCAAAACCTGGAAAGAAGCCAGTGCATTTCAGTGCTAGGTGAGACCCAGGAGCTGGCTGATGAAGTCGTACTGTTTTGGTGATGGGAGGGAGGAGAGTGGCAAAACGTATATTACTGGAGGAGCGTTGAATAACCCCAGAACTGATGAGAAAGAGAAGAAGGTGCCTTCAGGGGCACTTTAGAGCAATCCCATCCAGATTGGCAGCCTCAGCTACGTGGCAAAGTGGCATCATGCTGCAAAAAGGGAGCAAATGAACCCAGTGCCGAGCCCTCCCCAGGGCTGTATGGCTAAGCTCTATCCTGTGGCTGACCCCATGAGAACTGGTGATTAAGGCCAAAGGGACAAGAAAGCTCCACTTATTATCACACGCTTGTTCTTCTGTCAGATAGAAGGAAAACTGTTTAGATGAATAAAAACTTGTCTAAAGATAAGAAACAGAAATGAAATGATCAGTTTTCTGAGTTAGAGGATGACGCTAGTAGGGTCTCAAAAGAATCTGTGTTAAAACCTGTCATACTCCACCGGTAAATGAACTGGAAAAGATGACAGTGTGCTGATGGTGCTTTTATTCAGAGCAGTGAAGATGAGTGCTGACTGCGAAAAACTGCAGAAGCACTCTGCAAAGCGAAGCGGCAGAGCAAGGCATGGCAGGTGAAATTGGGTGGAGGTGGCTGCAGAGTGGGGAGGATGACAATTCCATGCAGGATTTGATGAGTGCTGAGCTGACCGGTGCCACCCGACGTGGGGAAATGTTGGGCATAGATAGAGCTGTAAAATAAGGTATCATTTTCCTAGAGGAATCTTTCTTTAAGTTTCAGAAGTGGTTATAAAAGCAAGCAGTATTTATTAGCAGAGCCTTATAAGTGTAAGGACTACATCTTCTGATGAGGAAGTGAACTGCCAGTGTTTGCCATCAGGGAGGAGACTGGGGAACTTCTCTGGGCTGGTTCTGCCCATCCTTTGGGAGCTGATGCTGCCTGGAGGCACTGCTGGGCCCGGCACACCCTGGTGTGAAGGGCTGCTGATCCCTCGTGGAGCTTAAAGCGAGAGCACCAGGAGCCACTGCTGGTGGAGCTACTAAAAAGAATCAAAACTTGTGGAAGTGACTTCAGGCTGTGCCTAGTGGGTAGGAACAGGGAGAAGTTTGTCCTCTTTTGCAGGGCTTGTTTCAACTACTGCGTAGGCTTTGGTTTCTTATCATCAGAAGGAGAGATTTAAGCCTGGGGAGTTGTAGAGAAGGACAGGTATTGGCATGGTGTGCCTTCATACCTCCCTGTTACAGGACTGGTGTGCTTTTGTAACAAAAAAGGATCTGTTTGCTTTTTAAAAACACGTTGAGGGTTGAAATACAAGTGAGGGGATAGAGCACAATCATACTGATACAAAATCAAGTGGATGAGGATGTTTTGTCTTGAAATTAAAGACATGCAACCAAAGAGATGAGTGCAATTCTTCAAGGGCTTTCCAAACACAGGTGGGACACCAAAGCGGTGTTGGTTTGTGTTGGACTGGTCTCAGAGGATGGTCTGGGTGTTTTCGTGTGACGCATCCAGCCACCTCAGGGTGCTGGAACATCTGTCGTACCTCCTCATTACTCCTCCGCTCTTCATGTCATGTAATTTTTGAGACTTTTGAGCTCATTTGCTTTAGATCGTGATTTGATAAGTGTGTGTGTTTTTGAAGAATGCGACTTCATGGCATGCAGTCAATGGAGAGGGCAGGCTGCTGTCTCCTGCAGGACAGAGGCTTTGCTCTCAACAATTATTGGAAGACTGCCTGCACTTAGTGGGGATCGGTGACCCAGGTGGTCCTTCCAAGCCTGTGTCCTGGTGCTGAATTCATTAGCTGGATTCCAAGCCTATGCACTTAGCATTTATCCGAACAGAGCTGAAAAGCTGTCTTCCCTCAGAATTAATCTCTTGCATCTGCACTTTCACTGCTGCCAGCTCAAGAAACACACAACTTTGGAGCACACAGACGCATGCTACGTGTGATGGAGGTGCAGGCGCTGAGTCATAAGGCAGCACTAAATCTGGGGCTGCCTCATCAAGGACAGCAGAAACACACACACACACATATATATCCAGTTCTGTGTGTAATTCATTGTGTATACAGAAAAATTCAGAGCTTCTCTTAGAACATAGAAATTCAAATACATGGAATGTAAGATCTAGTTGGAAGGTAGGCGGACTTTCTTTTGTTTCCTGTAACTAACAATAACTGTAAGGACACATTATAGTAATAGGGTAGAGCAAATAAATTCAGCATTGGGCAAAAAATCTTAAGGCTTGTACTTGGAGAAACCCCTGCTGCCATGTTTTTACTGATGTAGTTACCATGGAAGCTGAAGATAAATTATATCCACAGACAGCACTACAGTCTGCTGACACCTTCATGTTGCTCTGTGGACGTGTCCAGGTGGAAGAGTCCTTACAGAGAGGTGGATGTTTGCTGACTCTTGGATCGGGCAAGACTCAGGCTGTATTCTTGCACGCAATCCAGTGATGTTAGATACATTGGATGTAAGTTATTTGGAACCATATACAGCGTGCATGCTAGAAGTCTAAAAGTTTATTCAGTCCTTTTGAAGCATCTTAATTCCATAAATAATAATCCTGGGGGAATCTTGGGTAACAATGTCAGGTGAAAGAATGAGAAGGCAAATTAAAAGGTTAGGAACGTGAGATGCCCTAGTCATCTGAAATAACACATTTTCCTAGACCCACTTTTTCACAGAAGACCTAGAGCAGTGGAAAAGATTGCCCTATCCTGTGGCAAACATAGCATTAACACTTCTGTCAGGACTGAGAAAATCATGAGGATGTGAAGCTAATAATGAAAGGAAGTTAAATATTATTCGTCAATTCTTGGGAGTTTGGATAACAACTAAACACTATATCTTTTATAGTTAGATAAAAAATCATGAGAAATGGGAGTACTACAAATATGCTGTCACTGTTAGCTTGTGTCTCCTAATAGGACCCAAAGGACAGGTGTTCTGGGAGAACAGATATCCATTAGAACATGACTGTAGGGGAAGAGCTTGGAATGTGGCCAGAACCTACTGATGGAAATGCCAAATAAATAAATACTGTGTTAAAAGTAACCAACAGATATAATGCAAGGAATGTGTGACGTGTTATCTGTTGTTGAAAGCAGCAAGCAAACATGCTGCTGCATTCAGAGAAATCTAACTGATGGATGGCTTTGCAGTGAGGTTTGCTGGAAGGCAGTCAGAGCCAGCCTCCTGGGAATGTGCAGAAGTAATGTCAGGGCTCCTGGAAACAGCAAAACTACCATTTGCACAATTCTTTTATTGAACAGCGCTTTATGCCTCTCGTTTACTGCAACAAGAACTACTGTGGGGATGCTTCATCCTACCTGAATCCTTTAACCCTTTTTGAAGAATGCAGGAGAAAGGTCAGAGAGAGGGCATGGAGAATAACATTTGCATATATGAGTGCTTGCGGGAAGTGGTGAAAGATGGGCAGATGTAAAGAGTCATCCCAGCTTCAGCCACAGCATAGCATTTGCTTTGGGCTTCTGGCAGAACCATCCTGCTGATGCGTGTGAGCAGCGTGATGCTGGGTTAGTGGGGTGCATACAGCAGCAGGCTGGTGGTACCCTGTTCTCAGCCAAAGGAAATGGTTCCTTAACAAAGGGATTTTCACTGTTTGAGTAATGCCAACAGAGTCTCCTTCAAGACTGGCTCTGCAACAGACTGCTGAGTCCCAGATAGCAGAGGACAGGGTGAGTGCTTTGCCAGAAGTCACGCATCAGAATAGTGGAGGAGGATTGGTCTTTTTAAAAAACAAACAACAAAGCCCCAGAGAATATTAATGTCAAAGAAACAACTGATAGTTTTCTTTTAGAAAGGAAACGTACACTGGCAGCTAGAGTTCGTTTAAATGTGCTGATTACGAAATAGAAAACTGTAAACTCATTAGCAGAAGCTCAGTGTGTCAGAATTGCCTGCTGTTCTGCTCCGTGAAGAGAAATAGCTTAGCATTTGGACACCAAGGACCAGAAGCGTTGTGTGAGGACAGAAAAAAAGTGTTTTCCCCATCAAATATAATATCCTAGTTTCTGAACGTGAATATTTTCCCTTTTTTTTTTTTGTAGTATTTTTCCCTAAAAGGTGGTTCACAGATGATTTTCGTAGTGAAGCTATAAAATATTTCAGTAGAACAGAAATGGCCTCCAGTCACGTTACCCTCAAAACTGTCAGTCTCTTCAGCTTCAGTCTGGGTTAGCTGTAGATCAAGCCCTGTAGCTCCTTCCACATGAAATCCTCAGCTCATTCCTGAACCATTAGCATTGCCCATTGGCAAAGCCTGGCATCCTCCAGCTTAACCAGCTTCAGCCCCAACCCAGCAGCACCTTGTGTGTTCAGTGCTGCATGGCATCTGCTTTCCTGGCTGGGGCTCGTCTCCAGCTGCCAAGCTGCGAAGCAGTGACCCTACCACAACACTTTGGGTGGTCCTTGCAGTCCCGGTGACCATGCTCTTCCATGACCATGCTCTTTCATTCCTGCCTTGCTCTTTTGTTCTTTCCATGTAGGCAGGCAGTGATAGCCATAACTGGACTTCAGCTCTAGTCCCTGATTAACATGGTGACTTCTTTCACTTCTCCCGCGACGTGTTGTCAGGCTGCCTCTGTAGAAGATTCCTTCCTTGATCAAAGTCTTTCCCTATTCTATAAACAATGCTGCTGTAGGAAGGCATAAAAATGATTTGTGTAAAGGCATTATGGCATATTTTCCATTCCCTTAATACTTGGTTTGCTTTTTGCATCACCCATGTGCAGTGTTGCATTGTCAAGATACCTCTATATGTTAACTTTCAGCTCTCATGCACTATGGGGTACTGTACTGAAATGAGAGAAACTGACCTGGAAATCCCTGTCAGTAATGTTTACTGATGAACATTCTGATGTTTTTGACGTGGGAGTGAAATTGCTGGCAAAAGCATGTCATAAACCAAAAACCTCACATGAACAGAGAAAGGAGGAGACGTGGGTTTTCCACATGCTAAAAACCAGTGGGAAATGGCATTTGCAAACACACAGCTCATTTGTGAAACCTGCTGTCTGGTGGGTTTATCTGATTTTTTTTTTTAACAAGGTTTTCACATTACTTTGAAAGTAATTACGGTGCGTAATTGAACTGACCTGATTTAAAGGAAAGGCTGTGCCTTTCTCTTTTCTCTTGTCTGACAATTGGGCTTGTCTGGGAACGAGTTTTGCCACCCCGTCCTATGGTACTGGGTGCTCTCAAGCACATTCCTGTTCTCTTTTGAGATAGCAAGGAATGGAGTAGGAGTAGTATGTAACTGTCTAGGTGCTCTGACACCTGGCACCACAAGATTTCACCATTCCTTAGGGCAAACCTTGCCATACATCAGCTCGCTTAAGGGCGAGAGCATCCTTGGTTGTGTCAAAAATGACCTTATTCTCACAGGTTTGAGAATATTTTGACTAGTTTTGCGGTAACAGCTGGATCACTACCGTTTCTTCATTCAAAGTGGCTCTTCTTGCACGTGGAAAATGTTGCGTTCTTGCAGTGCTGCCCTCTCCTTGTTGATGGACACCCTTGGATCTGTCTCTCCAGCTAACCATGGGACTTGAGTTCTCCAGCCACAAATTTACCCTATTTCCACAGTGATCTGTATTTTCTCTAAAGCAATGCTGTAAAGAACAGAATATTGGTACGTTGCTGATCAAATAGCATCACAGTGAGAGCAGGCCTGCCTGCAGCACCAGCAGTTAAAGCTCATTAGACATCTCTTCTTAAGCAGTTTGTATTCTTACACGTGCTATTACGAGTTGGCTGATGGGCCATGTGTTTTACTTATGCATTTCACATTCACGCACACCAGTAGTTATGCTACAAGCACATGCTTTTGCACATAAATAGGATCATTATTTGGAGGTAATCCAGTTCACAGATATTCTCAGTTAAATAACTACATCTCTGATTTGAACAGTCAGACCAGCACCTCAGCTTTCATTGGCATTTCAGCCGCACCGCTCCAGTTCTGTGCACATCCCGAGCTGACACAAGGTGCCTCCGATAACCCAGACTTTTCCTTCCACTTCTGCTATGTAGTTTTTAGGACAGGGAGCCCCATGTTCTGTGTCATGGTTTCCTTTGCTGTAACGTCACCTTTTTGTGTAGCATCCCTTGGGGAAGTGCAGTTATTGGTGTTTCCAAGAAGAGACGCGAGACAAAGAAAGAGGAAGGAAAGTGTGTTTTGAAGGGTGCTATAAACTGGCAGTAAAGAGATGCCAGTAAGGGAATTCCTACATAGAAGCTAGAGTCAGCCCTGCTGGATTTCACAGTTCTGGCTTCCCAGGGGCGATCTGGCAGCCAGGTCTGGGCTTGCTGTGTGAGACACCGGCTTCCAGCGGGCGCTCCTCCTTTGGGTACAGTGCTGTTGTGTTATTGAGTCTATTATCTGTGTATATTTCTGTCTGCACTTTAACAAAGTTGATTACTTGACTGTTTTTATTTAATTCAGTCTGAGGCCTTGTGGTTTCTTGGTTGAATCCTTCAATGATTATTTCCACGGGCAGCAAGAAAGTCCTCCCAAACTCGAATATAATATTTCCACAGGAAGAATCAGTAACACAAGCACTGGCCTTTCAGTCCCAAGGAGAGTGCCTGCTTAAGAACTGGGCAGCTGTCTGCCTCATGCAGATTGGCATTTGCAAGGTCGATAAGTTGGGTTATTTGGATGTAAATCAACATGGAAGGAAAAACAACAGTTATGATAGCAGAGTCCACTTTTCCTCTGGCTGCTAGATAATAGATCACGTAATTCACCATCAATGCATAATTTAAATGATGGCTGCTATTATGTATCGGTGTGGAGGTGTGAAAAAGGGGACAGTTAAAATACCCAAAGATTTAATGTATTTGACAAAGAGGAGGAGAATGCCAGTCAGTGAGTTTGCCAGTTATGCTTGAAAGGATCTTTGCGACCAACTGTCTGTCTTGATAAGTCAGTACCATACACAGGGATTAGAAACGGGCCTTTGAATGTGAGTCATCATGAATTCTGATCAAAATGTGCTAGCATCTGATAGAGAATTTTCTTCCTTTATTAGTGCTGCCCTTTGAAGAACCTTCATCTTTTCATACGCTTTTCTGATAAGCACCAGGGTCAGCAGTTCTCTCCAGCCAGCCATGGCAACAGGCGTGCTGCCTGCGCTCCTCCTTCTTAGCGTGGCCTAAGCTTCTTTCACATCTTTAGAAATGTATTATTGGCATAACCGGGATCACTGGGGCACACTGATCCTGGCTTCAACTTAACAGTAGTTTTAACCCGAGAACAAGGCTGCTGAGGATCTGAAGAAGTTTGCGAGGAGGTCTGTATCCTTTATTGCAGGCAGGCGTGGCAGAAACCCTAGGAGAAAGCTGCAGAGTCGTTCATGACATTGAGTTGAGGAGAGGAACACAAGGTCATGATCTTCCTGATGGTTGGGCTAGATGGTCTTGGAGGTCTTTTCCAACCCTGATGATTCTATGAGTCTAATGCTTCCCTGAGGTTTGAATGGATCCGTCATTTGTATGGAGACACTCAACAGTGCTAGCATAGGCTTTGCTACTGTAAATATCAGTGCTTCAGAGTGGCACTTAAACATTTCCAGTCACTGCAGAGCCTTCAGCACCAAGGCGTACAAATGCCATTAGGAGAATGACAAGGCTGGCTTGGATTCAGCTCGCAGGGTTCGTGTGTGACGACAGCGTGGCCCTGCTGAACATCCCCTGCTCTCTAATTCTCCATCTTTCTATTATCAGATCTCCTTTTTGGAGAGGTTGTTACACCCACTATTGCTTTTCTGGGCAAATTAAACTGTTTATTTACAGGCTTCCCAGCTTATTCTGTGCTTGTGATACTCAAGGACCAGCGACTGATTCCGAGTGGGTGTTATATTCAGCGTGACTGCTTATAAAATCATACTGGCTTTGTAAGACCCGCTGCTTCCCAATTATTTACGGTCACTGCAAACCATGTAATCACAACCACAGCTGGCCTCCATTGATCGAACAAACTTGTAATTCTTACATAGTTAGAGCTCAGAAAACATATTCCCAGTGTTCTGTTGTTCCCCATTTCTGAGCGTATAAAGCCCTGTCTGTACCAGAAGTTGCTCCAAATCAAGCTAGAGCAGAGCCAGAGGAAGCCATTCCTCTTGCATCCCAGCAAACCTTCAGCACGGCATTTCTGGAGTGCTGTGGATGGGGAGAGAGGAGTGCTGCAGGTTTGAGAACACCGCTGTTGGTTGTCTCTGTCAAGTTCCAGCGCTGCCGTTCACATTCGGAGATGTTGCTGCCTGTCCGTCTGCATGAGTGAGCAGCAACGGCTCCGTCTGCAACGTGGGAACTCCTCGTGGGTGATTCCTCCATGCACAAACTCAACTTCCTTCTCAGATGCTTTCGGAGCCTTCTTTGGACCACGCTCACGTTGCTGGCTGCTGCACGATGGTTTGTGCTCTGGGCTTTGTCCCCTCACCAAGGGAGGGCTGCCAGGCTATGACAAGGCTGCCTTGCCTGTCTCCCGTACCCCACAGATCAATTCCAAAGGCAGCCCTGAACTTTTACTAGGACTGAGCCATTCCTTACTTGCCCTTGTCTTGAAACTGTTACTAAGGATGGAAAAGAGCGAGTTACTACCTTTGCTAAATACATGCCAGGTTCTCCTGAGACATTCCCACACTTTTATGAATCCAGGCTGTCTCCCTGTCCCCACACCCAACACTGGAACATTTTATTAGATGTCCAGAAAAAGAGCCTATAGAGTACGTATTAATCTGCTTTAACATTATTGGCCGGTCTCCATCCTAAATATCAAGGCATAGCCAACACCGTCTCCTTCAGGCTCCGTGACCTGCAAGTCAGCAGAGTGAAACAGCCCACTGCCTTTTATTGGCTGCAATCACGGGGCATGACAGCCAAGGCAAATGCCAACTCTGAGAGAGCAGTAATTCAGCTCTTGATTGAGTAATACACCCAATGTGTCGTTCCCGTCCTCCAGAGAAACTTGTGACCTCACCAGCGAGTTCATGTTGCTGTGCCTTAAAAGAAAAGGTATTTCCTTGGAGGGCAGTGGTTGCTCAGCATGACTGGCTCCCACCTAGCCCACCCTGGTGTATGGTGTGCCTCCTCCTCCTGAGCTTCCTGAGCTTGTGCTGAAAGCATCGTCCTTCCAGGGTGTGGTGATTGGGGAAACCTTCCTCCCTTGTGCGGGAACGTGCTGTGTTGCAGCACAGCTCCTCCTGTGCTGTGCTGTAAAAGCAAGCAGAGCTCAGACAATTACATTGAGGCTGGAGGAAGGTAGCCGGGAGGACCTGCTTCAGCCTGAGGTGGGCTGAAATAAAATGTATCTTAATTGTGGTTTTGCTGTGTAAGCTGCATAAACCGCCTGAAGTTGCTGCTTCCTTACTCCTGGTACAAGTGCTTTTACTCTGCTGACGTATCACTGTGCAAGCGGGAACGAGCATACCTGGGACTACGCTGCCTTTGAGTTCTGAACTCAGATCAGCCTTTAATGATCAGGCTGTGGCATCAGGCTTCCTAATTAAAGCACTTTCAAAAGCGCATCTTCAATATGCTCCAAACAGCATCCCGAGGTGAATTGGAAGGTACAGAACTCCGATGTGCGGGAGAGATGGTCAGGAATTGGTTCTTCTGGTGATAATTTCCATAGAGCTATTTATTTATTTTACCAAAAAATAGGGAAAGAAAATATTGTTGTCATTGGCATCGGCACCTACATTTTAACTAAACAATATTTTCACATTCTGAAGTAGTGACGGTCAGTGAGAAGCGTTGGCATCCAACACCTTCAGCCTTAGCAAGCCTATTCGTTTCAAAGGGAAATAAGTGATTGCAAGAACTGTATGCAAGAAGAAAAATCTCCCATCTCTCAACCTCATTTATTTTCTCGAAGAAACATGTAATAGCAGCCATTCCAACACAAAGACAAATTGAATATGCATGTACTTAATTTAACGTCTCATTCAACATGTCCCGCTGTCCTTTTTTCCTTTCAGATTTCTCAGGAGCTTTTGAAATGCTAAAAGGCAAAACAGACCAAAATAAAACACGATCAGAAAACACTTGAAAAATAAAACTGGTGAAGATGTCATTGCCATTGAAGGTGACAAAGAACAATTTGGAAAATATTTTCTGTGCTTCTGCTAGCTCTACTGGAAGGCTCTGCTGTGCTCTGTAGCACTGCTTGTAGGACAAGCCATGATTTTATCTAACAGGTAGAACTGCTCTGCTAAACTATAGTGGTTCATTTTCTTACACACTTGGGATGAAGAAAGGCCCAGTTGTGACTCAGCAGGAAAGCAGGATACGAACTCATACCCATAAAAGCTGTCTTACACATCGTGCTCTCTTGGATGTGGGCTGCTGGTTTGCAACGTGCTTTTTGCAGCCAGCAACATCTTTGTAACCCTTTTGATTGCTTCTTGCCTCTTGTCCCTCCCTTGCCTGCCATTAACTTCAGCAGGAGACACTGAAAATTAAATCAATTTCCTATTGTATACGTAGATTTTCTGAGCTTCGCCTAAATCAAGGTGTACCATATGTATCGAATAAAACCGACACAGGAGAGCTGCGTTAATTGTAGTTGCAGAATGAATGCAACGTGCATGTCCTGCTGCCTTTGGCACATGCAGCTGTACGTTTTGGTAGGGGCCAGTGTTCTATTTATGCAGCTGCAACAGCGAGGTTGTGCCTTCCTGCCCTCTGCTTCAAGTGAATGTCTGCTTCCTTGGAGAGGTGTGAAAAGTAGCACATGGTGAGGCTGTGCCCTGGGCCAGGTCTGGGGAAGCTGCTGCTGGGGGGCAGGGGCAGCAGCTCAGCTCTGCAGGCCTGCCTAAAAGGAGAAACAACAGCAGAACTGAGGTAGGGGCTAAAATCACATTATTGATAAATAATCCCAGCTTGGGTGAGACGAGGTTGTTGTTGTGCTTACTTGTGTTACAGAAGTGTTGCAGGTTCCACCTGAAGTGGTATTGCAGCTTTATATTGGACTGTGGGCAAGGTGGAGATTTTGGGGTAGTTGAGGTAAGCAAAGCCATCTCCTTCTGCTTGCACCTCTCTTGCACATTTGGTTGTATTCACGTCAACTATCTGGGTTTTTTGTTTTTTGTTTTTCATAGTTACTTTGCTATTGAAAATTGTCTTTATAACAGATTTTATTGAATGTGATGGCTGTTATTCCTGTGGTCCTTACTCTCAGGCTGCATTTTGCAAATCTCCTCACACTCCTTACATTCTTGGATATTGTCAGACCGTTCTCCCCTGCCCGTGTAGGCACCATATCCAGCACTGGGCACATCGTCTCCCTGAAGCAGTTGAGCAGGGCCCAAAGCTCTGCCTGGTGCACGCTGCTCCAGCCAAGCTGGGTGTTCCATGGCAGCGCTCAGTTGTGATCCTCTGTTCCTCCCTGGTGTCTCTGCTCAGTGCTGAGCAGCTCTGCCCTGTGCTGTACACGGGATTCCTCCTTGTTCCATGCAGGACGTGGTGCTCGTCCGTCTGTGCTGGCTGCCTGCTGTGCAGGGACTGCCACGTGGTTTTCTGGTTCAGCAACATTATCTAACTTGGGCCAAAATAAGAAATCTGAACGGGAAGGAGTTAAACTCTTGTACATTCAAATAGTGAAATGCCTTTATTTAGTTGCCAGATTTGTTCTTTTTGACTTTCTGTTGATTTACAGTAATGTTTTCTCTTTAGTATCCTCTGTTTTCTAGTTGAAGTAAAATAGAGTAAGAGTAAGAGCTCGTTCTAAAAATAATAACAATTAAAAAAAAAAACACCCTTGAGCAAATTGCTTTAAATACTGTCACAGCACTGTCACAGCTCCTGGGAGCCTCTTGTCAGCACCATCACTTTTCTCAAGGCACTGGGCCACTCCAGGTGCTGGTTTGGAGGGATGAAATGCCTTTGTGTCTGGCACCAGGGGAGAAAACCCCAGGGCAAGCCCAGAGGCAGGCAGTGATCCCCTGCCTTGCTGTTCTTCTAGGGTCAGCATGAGTGAATCTCCCAAAGATCACGGTAGTAGCACAGTGCTGCATTTGCTTGGACAACAAGGCAGCTGGTTTTTTAAATTGCAGAAAATGGCCTTGAAGAGCTGGCAATTTCAGTTTTGAGATCACAAATTTGCAGGGGTTGGAAGGGACCTCTGGAGATGATGGAGCCCAACCCCCTGCCAAAGCAGTTCCCTCCAGCAGGTCACACAGGCAGGCGTCCAGACGGGGCTGGGATATCTCCAGAGAAGGAGACTCCACCACCTCTCTGGGCAGCCTGGGCCAGGGTTCTCGCAACAGCCCCGGTAAGAAGTTCTTACGCATGTTGGTGGNCTCCTGATCCCCTTCTGCTCTTCCCCTTGCTTGGAGATGGCATCCAGCACCAGCTGCTCCATCCCCTTTCCAGGGACGGAGGTGAGGCTGACTGCCCTGCACTTTCCCGCATCGTCCTTCTTGCCCTTTTTGAAGGCTGCAGTGACACTGGCTGTCCTCCAGCCTTCAGGCACCTCTCCCGTTCTCCAGGACCTTTCAGAGATGACAGAGAGTGGTTCAGCAATCACCTCTGCCAGCTCCCTCAGCACACGTGGGTGCATCTCAGTGGGGCCCATGGACTTGTTTGCACTGATTTGGGTGCAGCACTGTAGGCTTGTGGTAGAGTGGCTGAAAAGCTGCGTGGAGGAAAAGGACCTGGGGGTGTTGGTTGATTCTTGGCTGAACATGAGCCGACAGTGTGCCCAGGTGGCCAAGAAGGCCAATGGCATCCTGGCCTGTGTTAGAAATAGTGCAGCTAGCACAGCAGGGAGGTGTCCGTCCCGTGCACTCAGCCCTGGTGAGGCTGCACCTCAGTGCTGCGCTCAGTTTTGGGCCCCTCGCTACCAGAAGGACACTGAGGCCCTGGAGTGTGTCCAGAGAAGGGAACAGAGCTGTGGGAGTCTGAGCACAGTGCTATGGGGAGTGGCTGAGGGAGCTGGGATGGGTCAATGTGGAGCAGCAGAGGCGGCTCAGGGGAGCCCTCATCTCTCCCTACAGCCCCTGAAGGAGGTTGTGGTGAGGGGGGGGGTCAACCCTGCTCCTGGTAATAGCTGTGGGACATGAAGTGATGGCCTCACGTTGTGCCAGGGGAGGTTCCAGTTGAGTATTAAGAAGAACTTCTCTAAAGAGTGGTCAGGCACAGCACAGGCTGCCCAGGGAGTGGTGGGGTCACTGTCCCTGGAGACGTTCCAGATACATCCAGATGAGGCACTGAGGGACACAGCTTACTGGGCATGGTGGGGATGGGTGGATAGTTGGGCTGGATGATCCTGGAGGTCTTTTCCAACCTTGATGGTTCCATGATTCTGTGATACTGGAATTTTAATTTCAGTTGTAAATCGTGGTGTGTGAAGGCAGAATTTCATTTTATTCTTTAATCAAAGTTTCAGGACAGTAGCGCTGATGGTGTAGAGGGAATGTGAAGCCTTACCTGCTCCCATTTATTTAACTCATTTTCCAGTTTTCATTTTTGTTTTTTAATGAGCGTAGTGGCTGTGCTTACCAAGAGCTTCTCAGGGTATTTTCTACTGAGAGACAGAAGACAGATTTGGGATTGGTTCAAACTTGCAGATTAAATGTTTCAATTTGCTAATGACTTACCTCCTCCTCGCTACGCTTGCAGGAGATTCACAGGAGCCCTTCTGATTTGCCAGTGGCCTACGTAGCCAAATTGTTTTCTGCTGCAATGCAGCTTTATTGCTATAGTATTTTTTTACCTAATTTTCTACATAACAAAATGTACAGGACATTTGAGGCAAAAGATCATGAAATGGAGCAAATCTCTCTGAGTGCTGCCAGCTCCTGCTGTTGCTCTCTGCAAGGAGCTACAGGACAGCAGCAGCAGCTGGAGGAGGGCTGGGGGGCTGAAGGAGGGAAAGAGGAAAGGAGGAGGCAGGAGCTTGTGTCTGGGACATCAGCAGCAGCCACAAACACCGAGCTGTGCAGAAGGCAGCGGTGATGGGGATGAGTTTTAATACGTGGGACACAGCCAAAAAAGTGTTTTGTTAGGACAAGAAGGATCAGCACTTTGCACCAGGAGAGCCTCACCTGCGGTAGGTTTCATCTTGCTAGCTGGCAGGACACGGGTCCTCGCTGCTGTACTCAGCTTCAGTGGCTGTGCTCACCCATTTTGTTCTTAGAGTTGCTATCCTGCAAGATCACTTGTAACAGAAATATGAATACTTCAGGTATTTTTGTGAGCAGATATAAATTGTGAGTTTGCCCACTTGACTCTTGCTAGCAGAGTGCCTTCCTCTCCAATTCTGAGTCCCAAGGCGATGTGCGCAGTGTGAGCGTCCGGGGAGGCACGGCAGAGGAAGCCAAGCCAGGGACCTCCCAGTGCCTTTGGTCATGGTTTGTAAGGAGCTGGGGTTTGTGTGCCAAACTGCACCTTTGAGACACAACCTTTTATATTCACAGGTTTGGTTCAAATGACAATCTGTGTTGCGCTGCTGCTGGATTGCAGCACAGCGTTTGGATTGCTCCCAGAGGAGCAGACCACAAGCAGATTGTTTCTTTAGAGGATCCAGCTTCTCTTAGTTTGTGCACCATTACGTGGGTGCTTTCTAGTGAGGGTGAGAGAGTCATCTCTGCTGCTCATGCAGCGTTCTTTGATCTGCTCATGGAGGGAGCTCTGATTTTCTGGGTGCCTGTGCGGTTTGTTCAGTGTACAGGAGGCTGTGCCTGGGCTTAAGAGTTGCTGGCTCACACTTGAGCAAAAGATTTCTCTACACCAGGATGTAACTGAGATTACAGAGCAGCAGAGGCGTTCCTAATTGTGCCTCCTTGTCCGTTCTGCAGTAGCAGTGCGTCTGCAGGGGATGTGGGGAAGGTGAAGCCCAGCACCTCCACGGTTTCCAGACCACAATGTGCTCTTTCATCGCAGAAGCAGTGCGGCCACTTGTTTTAAGAACACAGCCTCTGTGTGACTTAGATGACATCTGAGACGTGCTGGTGATGAGAGACTCTGGCTGGCATTTGTTAGTTGGGATGGTGCCGGCCTTCCTGCTTAAACCAAGGATGCAACCTCTCATCCCTCTTTATTCTTTCTGGTTTGCAGGGAAGAATTTTGCAAACCATTCGGACTTTGATTTCATCTTTTTGAAGAACACTTACAGGCAACTGAGAAATCGGTATAAAGCTACTTAGTAAAATAGAAGCAACCTTTTGAATGGAGGATCTAGTGAAGATTGCCACGTAACCTTTTTTAGCTCTAAAGAACACAAACTCCAGTTCCAAAAGATCCTGAACTAGCAGCACTTCCATCCTCAGAAAAATGAAGTCTCCTCCCTAATTATGAGTGCCGCAGCGTTCTGCCGGTGCACACAGCTGTAGGCAGCTTTACTCACTCCTGGGGATCTAACAGTATTGATGACCTGCCCGGGGCTGCCTTGACCCAAAGCTGCTGCTCCAGGGCCTTGCCATGCATCTGCTGCTGCTGCTTGCCCCTTGCTGAGCTCCCTTTCCTTTCATGTTTGCTTCTGTCTTTTCTGTTCACTTCTGACTTCTCCTTGCTCTTGTGCGCTGCCTTACCCGCTGCCTTCTACGGCAAGAAATCTGTAGGCTGAGTGCTGTCACCAGGAGAGGATTCCTCCAAGAGAAGTTGGATTCCTCCAGGCTCCATCAGTAGTGCTTCTTCCCTTCAGGCTGACGTTGGGCTGAGGTAGCTGGTTTTTGGCAGACTTCTACGGAAGCATTAGTGCAAATTATCACTGAGGATGTGTCCCAAAGCACTTGATTTTAGAAATTGTTCCAAATATGCCCCTTTTATTTCCTCAGTTGGAATGTAGTTAATTTCTGGCTGCAGAGTTGCATGATGTGTTATTTTCTCACCATTTTTTCAGTTACTTTAAACTGACATTCAGCTTTGGGCCTGAATTTTTTTCCAGGCATTTGCTAACAGGGTTTGCATACATCCATCTGCTTTCATGGATGCGTGCAGGTCTGTGGGCTTTGTGAGAAATCTACCGTTCAGTTGGCTTTGTAACTCACTCAGGCAAATCCATTTTCCTTTCTGGCTTTTTAGCAGGTGTGTGAAGTTTTGAAGTTCACAATACCGACTGCAGTGGTCCTCTCACTTGCAGGGCAGTCTGTCCCTGCATAGCCCTTCTCTTTCGTCCCCTGCTCCATTTCACTGAGTTAATGATGTTTCTGTAAAAGCGGCTGGATGATACACGTTGGATCTTAGTAAATTTGTGATAAGATCAAATAGCCTAAGTTGCTAAAATTTTTGTCTGAAATTTTTAGAAAAAGATTTGGAAGAGACCAAGGGACCTTCTAAAACTGGTACAATCTGGGGTGCATTTTCTCTGGTAGGAAGCCAACGATGGAAGGCTTCTTGCCAAGTCTCTCCCCATTGCACCTTGCACACTTGATTCTTGCTTTCAGGATGGGACAGTAAGGGATTGATGATAGCAAAATTATTTAGTTGCATTCTGTTAAGTGAGCAAGAATAACATCTTCCCCATTTTCCATCCCTATAGGACATCACTCTGTGACACTGCAGCAAACTTGGATGGAGTATGAAGAGGGCTCAGAAGTTCACGTAAGTCTGTACCTTACACATGCAGTGACAAAAGCAGCTGTTCGCTCTCTGCCTCTTTTCATTGTAAGAGAACTCAAGCAACAGAAAACACTGGTCAAAAGGGAATGACAAGATTGCAGGGGCAGGAAACATTAACAAAGAAGGTTAAAAAATGTGGCGTGTAAGAGTAGATTGTCAGTGTCTCTGACTTTTTGGGAGCAGCGACAATTTATAATGGCGGCGCATCACCCAAGAGTCTAGACAGAGTGATACCACGTTGCTGACTGCTCTTGGTGGTTTCTTTGTTGATTTTTGGAGATGGGGTTGTGTACAGCAAGGACCAGGCTTGCTGTCCCACCACCCCAGTGAGGGTGCAGGGGCCCTGCAAGGTGCATCAAGGCCATAGCATCAGGTGTGCACACACCTTGCCAAGCATTCCTTTGTTGCACTCTCTGTTCTTAATGTTTGTAGATCCATTAACACATCTGTTCTGCATTCCCAAAATAAGCAGGGTATTAACTCATGGTGAGGACAGCTCTGCCTGTGATAATTGCACAGCCCATGCCTGACTCACACAGAGGCTTGTGAAGCCATAAAACGTCACTAAAGCATTGCTGAAATTATATACTGGTGGGTTGGTGCTGTACTGATTGCTGCTCTTACTGGGCATGACAAGGCAAAGTATGCTGCACCTACCCTATTGTTTTTGTCTGCTGTACCCAATTGAAGTTAATTTTACGTATTTCTTTGGTGATAGGTATAAGCCACAGTTAAATGAATAATTAAGCGATTAGCAGTATGCCTTAATCTGTGTCCAGTACATGCACAAAAATCAAAGAGTTATCTGAGACCACCTTCTGCTGTAGTTCCTGGCTGTTTTGACATTAACCTGAACATTAATATTGTACTGTTGTAGATTGAGTAAGCAGGTCAGCTTCACTCGCTTGTGTTTTCCTTTTGTTTTGGCTTCGTGCGACTTTCTGTAGGAACAAAAGGGCTTTGTTTGCACATGAGCATGTTGGAAGTAAGATGGCCTGCTGCATGCTTTAGCTCATGTCCAAGAAAGCCATTTCAGCTTGAAGAAAAGTAAATGGCTGGGGAAGTGCACTGCTCTGAAGTCTGTCAGTGCATTGTGCGACAGAGCGTAGAGTTTGAGGCTGGAGAAATTCCATTGTGTTAATCCATAAATCCATAGAATTACCTAGAAGGCTTTCAATAGGAGGGAATAATTAGAGGAGACCCCAATTTCTAAAATTATATTTAATGTTCCTGGCTATTTCTGGTCCTTTATTTTCTTTTATTCACTGCCCTCTAGAGGTCTTGCAATTGAAATTAGAGAAAGGGAAAATGAGGTTGCAGCGCTGACCGTCTCTGGCTGGTGCTGCTGTGCACTGGCTTGTACAATCCTTTAAGGTGACTGCACAGGTGCTCCTAGAGCTAAATGGTGTTTTCCACATTCACTAGGGAGGAAAGAAGCACATTTATGGTGGGAGAAGTTCAGGTTTTAACGCAGCAACTGCCAATGCCAGCTTTTATGTGTAGAGAAGCAGCTATGTGACGTTTCACATGCCTGCTTTATTGCAGCAGTGAGATGGCAGGAAGTTACCGGTGTGCCAGATGTTCACCCACTGGTCCCTTTTAACATGGTTTCATTAAAAGCACTTTTCAGAGGGGAGATCATCTTTACAGAAGAGCAGCAGAAGTGCTCCTGAACCTGTCAGCCTCGCTCTTGGTGGGAGAATGGTGAGGCCTGATGTCCTGGTGCCTTCGTGTCCCTGCCCAAGCTCTGGGTCCCTCATGAAGCACCAGCTTTCCTGCCTCGTACACACGTGGTTGGGTAAAATTCTCCTGTCTGGATGCCTGCTTTCAGGAATTACTTGTGTCTTGGTAGCTTTGATACAGCTATCAAAGATCTGGGAAGGACAAGTGGGCAGTAGCATGGTGTGATTCAGTAAGCCTCACTTCTTGGAGAAACACAGCTGAAAATAGAAGTGCTGTCTTTAAAATATGTCAGGGCTTCAATGCAAGCCTTCCTGCATGCATCGGTGCTTGGTAGCAGCCTGAGAAATGAATACAAACATATATTTAACTCTTTCACCCTTGGTTCACTGGGAGCTGTCATGCCCATCACTCAGCGTGGGTGCCTGCAGTCCCGTTTCTTAGCACATTAAGGAAATACTTGCACTTCTGGGCATTGTGTTTTATTGAGAAAAACTACCCTCTTCTCCCAGTGTGCTTCTGTGAGGTGGTTATAGGACATTGTGATTATCTTTGAGGTGAAGCAAATGCCGTGGCACAGGGCCTTGCTGCAGCACCAACAACCAGCAAGGACCCCAGGGGGGATATTTTCATGGGCTGAGTGCATCACAGAGCGAAACAGTTGGTGCTGGGGAGCTGCTGTCCACCCAATGGGTAGGCGAGGTTTCGTGCAGACTGGCTCTGGCCTGATCCTCCTACGTGGCTGGACTTCAGCTGCATTAATTCCAGGGCTGTCTCAGATTTCAGAGTTTATTCCCCAGGAATCCAGTTGTTGTGCTCTCAGACCTCACGGCAGTGCAAAGCCTTGTGCTGTCCAGTGGGAACGATGGCCATGGGCACTTCAGAAGCGCTCGGCTGGCCTGAACTGCTGCACTCCCACAGAGACATCCTTGATGCATCAGCAGCTCTGTCCTGGAGATTAATCATGGATCTCTGATGCAGTAATTATGTAGCCTCTGTAGATTTATATATGATACTTAACTCCATGATTTGTCTCTCCTGTGTACATCTATAAATTTATTTTCCCTGTTCAAAATACAGCTATAGGTAGTTCTATAGACTCCTCGATTTGAACTCCTGTTGAATTGTATCTCAGCACCAGGCTATTCCTCCCCAAATTGAATTTATTCCTAAATTATGCTCCCAAACGGAGAGAAATCTTATCAGTTATTGCAAGGTGGCACAAGTAAAGCCGAGGAGATAAGCGGAGTTGGCTTTGTTCACCAGTGCTTGCTGCCCACATGGGCACCCAGAATCAGCATTTTTTGAGACGTAATTTTGGAAGTCGAATATGGAAAATGACTTTACACAGATCTACAGCTTTGCATTATTCTTCCTGATTTTCCGGTTGATTGGGGATTTGGTGCATCACAGAAGAATTTCTCTTTCTTAGTGTCAAAGTCTTGAAGCACAAATAAGCCATTGCAAATTGTCACTTACAGCAGAATGCTTTATCATTGATGAGATCTGCGGGATTTTAACAAGGGAGGAGATCAGCTCCTGAGTCCTGCTGCAGCTTTGCATTGCCTCCCAGAAGCCGAATGTGTGTGCCCAGGCTTCCCAGCATCAGCGAGGGCGTGATCACAAGTGATGATCATTGCAGTATTAGGTGGGAAGCCTCCTGGGTTCTATTACTGCAGAAACGTGGCAGTTCTCTGAGGGGAAATGCTCCAAGGTGATTGCTGTGTCATCTGTTAACGTCAGCCTGCAAAGGTCTCCCAACAAGGCATCAAGGTGGAGGCAGAGGAGGATGAACCAGCCGGTACCAGTTAGTTACAGACTGTTTGGCTTTTGGGTCAGAACTTGTTTCTGTGGCCAGCAGCTTAAGGCCTAACCCTGTTTTTATTTTCCCCTGGTCATTCTCAGTAGGGGTACCCTCCCTCAGCTGTGTTACTCTTAGCACCAGATCTGCCTGCCGATGGCTTTCCCTTCTGACTCCCTCTCGGCCAGCCTGTGTGTGACAGCAGGGTGGTACAGCTCCCAGCACTGTTAGCAGTTACCTTTGCTGAGCACTGAGCTCCTGAAGAACCTCACTGTGCAACTACACAGTAGTAAACTGGTGTGTGGCCCATTTTCTGCAAGTAGGTCCATCATAGAACCATCGCTGCCGTTGCAACAGATACTTGGCGGTGTTGTCCCAGCACTCTGCTTGGAATTGTTACACTCACACAGATGCTGAGTATGGGTACTACAAGGGTAGACAGTGATAGGACAAGGGAGAACATTTTTAAGCTGAAGGAAGGAAGGTTTAGATTGGATGTCAGGGGGAAGTTCTTTACCAAGAGAGTGGTGAGGTGCTGGCACAGCTGCCCAGAGAGCTGTGGCTGCCCCATCCCTGGAGGTGCTCAGAGCCAGGTTGGACGGGGCCCTGGGCAGCCTGAGCTGGTACCAGAGCTGGAGGTTGGTGACCCTGCCTGCAGTGGGGGATTGGAACTTGGTGATCCTTGGGGTCCCTTCCAACCCAGGCCATTCTGTGATTCTGTGACAGTGCGTGTAGTACAGAGAGGGACTTTACGGCCAGAATATCCTGGGTGCCTTGGGAAGAGGCACAGTATTTATCTTTGCTTATGGGTTTCTTGACTAATCTAGGATTTGAAAAACAAAGCTTTGTAATTTCGTATGTGTATGTATGTATGAATGGAAATAAAACACATCGGGAAAATATGGTTCTCATAAATCCCTGGCCTCTTGGACCTGATACTTCTGTAGTATATCCAGCATGCTGGATGCTCCAGAGCTGCCTAGCTCACTTGGCTGTTGATGCTGTTTTGTTTTGTATCACTATTTAGTTCTCCAGTTAATACATGTATATGCATCCTACCACGTTGCTGACCATCACCCTAGGAAGGTCACCTACCAGTAAACTTCCAGCACTGTAGGTACGGAGCAGCTGCAGGTGTTAGCAGGTTGGCTCAGGCTCCTGTTTATTCTCAGTGGTTGTAGAGACAGAAACAAGGAAGGCTCCCAATACTGGAGCTGAAATATAATGGGATTATATCTGGATAGCCCCTTTCTCTTTCATCTCCATCTTAAGTGTCTGCTTTGCTATCAATTCTCTTTGGTTGGTGTTTAAAATTCCCACTGGATTGTTTACCTTGATGGAAACTGAGAGAATCCCTGGGCTACTTGCATGACTTGAGTGTTTGGAGCAATTTCTCAGAGCAGAGTATTGGCTGAATTGATTTGTCTGGAATCAGAGAGGGATTTTTTTAACCAAAATGGAAGCAGGATTCTAGTGAGGTTGATTTTTTTGCAAATCAGCTTTTCTGCTCACTGATTCCATCCCTCTTGTGTGTGTGGGTCCAATGTATTCTTACTGCAGCACTCACTGATTCCTCTCCCCATTTGCTGTTCCTGTGTTCAATATCTTGGCTGTAATTGCCAATAAAATAGCCACTTAGCACTTGCAACACTGGTGACTTCTGTGGTCATTAACAACTTGGCAGAGACTGCTAAACTGGAATTGGGTATTTCCTGTAACTTGGCAGTGCTGAGTGGCCCCAGGTCGGGGGCAGGCAGCTTGGGGACACGCTCTGCCTGCTCCCAGCACCCCCAGCAGCAGCACAGCGTGCTCCGGGCACTGCTGGGAAGGGCTTTTGTTTCTGATTTAGCAGATTGCCTTCTGAATAAGACAGCCTTAATTAATAGCTCTAGGATGAAAATACAGATTAACACAGTTTACTTGGATAATTCTTTGTGCAGCGTTTTCAGCACTTGCTGCTAAGTGCAGGCGTTTGGGCACGCTGCAGCCCTGACAGCGTGCAGAAATACTGGGCTGCACTGAGCTGCAGGGGCTCAGGCTCCAGAAAGCCTGTTGTCTGGTCTCTGTCCATCCTCTCGTCTTTAACGTAGCAAATAATGGTGGCTGGGTTTATCTTCATGCTCTGTAGTTTTGGTCTGGATGTGTATGTGTCACCTCAGAGTTATTCCTCACCCTGAAGGGCTGCTGGGTGAAGGAGGCAGCTCAGAAGGGATTGGGCCATCAGCTGCTGCTTTTGTTCCTCAGCATAGAAGTGCAGGTGTCTCCTGCACCAAGGAAACTCCTGCAGTAAGCAACAGCAGCTCCAGGGTGTCCACAGGTGGCAACACACATTTAGAAGTGCAAAACACCACAAGCACACAGCGTGGTTTGCCAGCACAATCTGATGGAAACTGGTTCAGGGGCTGCTCATTAACAGCTGAATGTTAGCACACGTGGCATAGAAACAGCATTCAGGAATTTATGAAAGCATGTAGTTTTGGGGTGTAAAGCATGCATTCACTTCCATCACATGAAAAATACATGCAGTGCTGAACAACCATTGCTTAAAAGTCTTCAGTACTACATTGGAAGGGAGAGGTGTCACCGTGTCTGCCCTGATGCTTAGTGATGCGCTTGGTGAAGAATGGCTCATGAATAAACTTCTGCTCTCCACCTTACAGGATGTCTGAATTTCCTTCAGAGCCTGGAAGGGAGAGCACAGAAAGGCCTTCATGTCCCTGGGAAGCTAGGGAAGACATGGCATCCAGCGATTCAGACTCGCCAGAGGCTTTTGCTGCACATCTGCGTGTGTGAGCATACCTGAGGGTGAGCAGGGCTCAGAGGCACACTGCAGGGCTGTCTGCAGATGCCCTCAAACCAAGGGCTAAGGATGGGAGAGACACCTGCTGAGTTAGCTCACTTTTTTTTTTCTTTCTTTTTTTGGTCCTTTACTTATTTGGCAGTTGAGATTAAAAAGAAATCACAGTTGTTACTGCTTTTTTTTTCATAATTTTTTTTTTTCCTTTTTTTTTCTCTAGGAATTTTGGGATCCTCAATATAAACAGAGAAATATCAACTGCTGCTTTTTGAGCAGAAGTGTAAAACAAATTAAAAAGAACCAGATGGGCCAGGTTGAGAGCGATACGGAGATGTCAGCCCTTTGCTTTTTCTTTCCTTTCACTATTTATAGCTCTATGTCAGCATATATATCTGAACAGGAGAGACACTGCAGGCGTGTGACCCAAGGAGGAATCCCAGGAGGTGCAGAAATGCACAGACTGACACAGCTTGGTTTTCTGTGTATCATTTGCTACCTCGTGTTTTATGGATCTGGTGTTGTGGCTTGGCATGCACTGCTATAACAGTCTCAACTTAGATTTCTCCAGCAAAGTCAAAAAGAGTTGAAACATGCTCTGGGGTGAACCTGAGAGGCCCTAAGCATTCTGATTTTGCAGGCAGAGGCGTCTGAAAGAAGCTGAAGCTTTGTTGATTTAGACTGTATCATCAAATCAAAGCCCTGAAATGTTCTTGTTGAAAGAACAGGGCTGGAAAAGCCATTGCTGGGAGACAGGATGCCTGCGAGGGAGATAGATAAAAGCACAAGCAGGGAATTTTGTATATTGGTTCCATGTTTATTTCTGGATTATTAGTGTGCTGAGTGTGTTTAGCTTGTTTAATTACTGGTATAATCGAAGTCATGGGATAATGATAGCATCCTTAGATGTTGAGTAAGGAGCAGTCTTTGTCAGATCTGGTAATGTAATGAGACAGCGATGCTGCAAATAGGCTGCTAAGCATCTGAAGAACATCTGCACATGGGGTCTGGTTATTACTGACCATACAGCAAATCCCAAGGACCCCCTGGGGCTGGTCATCGGCCCAGCCCACAGCATCCTTCTGGTGTGGTTGGTTTGCTGGAGCGTGCTGGTGTGCTCGATGTTGAATGTCAATGAAGAAAGAAAATAAGCTTGACTTTCACCCCCAAGGTGATCCCAGCTATATGAGCAGAGTAAGGGTTTTAAATAAGTTTAAATGGCTAAGTAAGTTAAAGAGCGTATTTTGTGCATGCATGTTAATGAGTAGGCCAAAAAAGGTAGGCAAGGGAAATGAGGCTGTGTAGCTGTACCACCAAATGACAAACACAAATACTCTTGGCATAGTCCTTGGAGTGAAACTTCTTGTTCCCTCAATTTAATAACTCAGAAAGCTGTGGCTGTAATTCTGTACTGCACAACTCATTGGCATTAGAATTTAATATGTATTCTGTCTATTCATTTGTGCACCTGTGAGCCACAGTGTGCTGCTTGTGATGGATATGAAAGAACCTCTGTATTTCTCGGCAGAACATTCCTTCTGATAATTACTGTGAGGCAGGCAGCAAGGACATGTCGTCTTTAGAGGGCAAGTTCAATGTAGTGGATTTTTTCCATTGTTTTATTTAATTAAATAATAATAAAATAGCTGAATACTGCACAAACAGCTTTCAGAGATGTTGAAAAAAACAAAAAAAAAGTGCCTGTGGTATTTTTCCATGAAAATGTGTTTCATAACACGTTTACTTCTCTGTAGCACAAAATGCAGCCCAGGAACTGTGTTGTTTAAAATAGTTTTTCTTGAAGTGAAATCTTTATTTTGCTGGTTGGCAAAAAACCACCCTCTCGTTGAGTTGCAGCTTGGATTACACAGCCATTGGTGTGCAGCCCAAGAAGCTCCAAGAAGTGCCAGCAGCACAAGTTACTTGGGGCAGCTCTTAATGGATGGGCACTGTGAGCAGCCACCGACTACGTCAACGCTGGCCCACTGCAAGACTCAACACATTCTTGCATTTCTCTGCACCTTCCTGTAAAGTCAGAAATAACCGCATGCACCAGTACAGGCTGGGGGATGAGCTGCTGGAGAGGAGCTCTACAGAGAGGGACCTGGGGGTCCTGGTAGACAACAGGNTGGAACCCAGGCAGTTCCACACCACCATGCCTAAGAACTTCTTCCCGGTGCGGGTGCCGGAGCCCTGGCCCAGGCTGCCCAGAGAGGTGGTGGAGTCTCCTTCTCTGGAGATATCCCAGCCCCGTCTGGATGCCTACCTGTGCAACCTGCTGTAGGGAACCTGCTCTTGCAGGGGGGTTGGACTCGATGATCTCTTGAGGTCCCTTCCAACCCCTGCAAATTCTGTGATTCTGTGATTCTGTGAAATTGCATTGTCCTTCGCTGTTTAAGACCAAGGAATTGCTGGCCATAATTCAGAGCAATGCAAATAGCTATTTGTTATGTTTTGACAGCTCACCGTGACCCAGATGTTTTAAGCTTTTAGTGGTATCTGGGTGAAGACCATGCTCTACTTAGCTTATTTTCCTTTCATAAACAGCACCTTTATTGTAAGTTTGAGAGGTAAGGCCCGTATGTAAAGCTAAAGACACAAGGACAGTGTAATTTTTCCCTTTATTGCATAAAGAGCATGATAAAAATTCCTGCAGATAAAAATTTAACTTAGTCCAGGGGTTTGTTCATGCAAGAAGAGGCCTGGATCAGCCCCTCTTCCCTCCTTTCCTCACTGCTTCCCCTTCCCTGTCTTCTGCTGCCACAATGCTTTCCAAATTTACTGTATATCAACCTATCCCACTCTGAGATGCAATGGAAGTTTTAAGCCTCCAACAGAAAAGCTGAGTTTTAATTCATAAACAGTTTCAGACCCACTGCTTGTCAGTGTAATCCACAAAGTCCTGCTAATGACTTTTATTTCATGTAGGTTAAGGAGGGGAAAAAAACCACCTTCTTGAACTACATGGAGCCAACTTTATGGTTTCAGTAAATCAAGAAAATTGTTTCTTGATGTCAACATTTAGTGTGCTTAGTAATTCTTTAGTAGAAATTACAAGGAACAATTTCCTGTAGCCTAGTGTTAACTTCTCTAATTTATTACTGTTAGTGAGTGTTTTATTTTCATTTTTCATGTTGAACACCTGAGAACGTGTTGGAATAGGGATTAAGTCACAAAACTGTTCTGTTCTGCTTCTCTTCACGTACCCTTGCATTGTGGCTGAGTCTGTCTGAACTTTGGCAGCTAGAGCTCTGGGGAAAATCTAGAGACAAATGGGATAGTTTTCTTCTTTGTGGACACAAATGTGGGGATTCCCTTCCTAATCATTGCTGATGACTTTGTAATTTAATATCGGTGCCAGGGATCACGGGCACTACCCTTAAGTAGGAGCTCAAGCACGAACCTTTCAGATGCAAGAGAGACCACGTAGCAAGTGATCTGCTCAGGCAAAGGTTAGGCTTAGCTCTCCTCTTTGTTGAAGTTCCATCTAAGCCAGGATGTCAGTCTGAGATTTTTTGTTGCGAGCTTTATTTCACAAAGTGTGCAGACCTTTAGCTGCCTTTTTGCTGCTCTGTTGACCTTGTTGGCAGTGCTTTGAAATACGTGATTAGGCATAAGCTGTGGTCACTTAATTTCATAGCTTAGGCAGTGCATCATAAAGGCTCACTGTTTGGTACTTTATTTCATGTTCTACTACGCTACAGCCCCAGACAGGCCTTTGCTTCATTTTGTATGTCTAAGCCTTCCCTCAGTCTTTCTCAGCAGCCAGAGCAGCCTCAGTCTTACTGAGACAAGCGTTGGGGCCCACGCTAAATGAGATTCCTAGTGGAAAATGCAGTCTAGAAGAACAAAATTGTGAGAGAGACATTTCTGCTGAACTATTTATCCAAAAAAATACATCCTACCTGTGTCCTTTGATGTACATGTAAACCAGGACTTACCCACTTTCGAACTCAGTCCAGCTCAAACGCTTCTCTCTGATAGTGAGCTCCTTTCTTTTGGTAAAGGAGATTGCTGCTGATAACAGCATTTAATTTTACCCCCCTGAACTTGGGGTTATTGACTTATGTAACAAACATCAAAGATGCATGGTACAGAGTTCTTCTTCCTAAGAGACTAAATGCCCAATTTCTCTTTGAAGTTATAATCAAAGCTAGCGGCTCTGCAGTGGATTTGAGCAATAGGACAGAGAAGGATCCTGCATGGAAGTCAAATCTGAGAGTCGGCATTGACTGATGCACGCTCTGTTTTTAAATACTTGTGTTTTCATTTTCTGTGATTTTTATCTGATATAAACCAGCTTTCTTCAGTCGACCCAACCGGGGTTGTCAGCTAATGAATCTCTTGTTTTATGATGCAAAGAAAATTCGAGTATGTTGTGTATGAATGGGATTCATTCAAATGCACTGCACTTAACAAAAGAGGGAAAAAAGATGGAAATAATTGAGCTTAAGACTTCTGAAAATGCGTTTTAAATGGCTTGATCAACCTAGAAGCTTTTCCCTGTACACCAAAGAGAAGGACATCAGGAACATCTTTCTTACCTCACTGTTTGTTGACAGGTAGTTTCATGCTGGCCTCAAGAAATGCCTAAGGTGAAGTGGAAAGCAGCTTGCCCACTTCCTGCGTTGTCTTGTAAAAGCATGGGGTGAAGCATGGACCTTGGAAAACAGATCCACACATAACTAAGGCATTTTTTATTTTGGAGTTGAAATAGTTGAAATGAGGTCATTACATCAATAAGCATGGAGAGATGTAATTTTTTTATGTGAGGATTGCATTTGTTTAGTTTATTTTTGGTTTTAAGACAGTGTTGAAAGTAGCAGTTTTGCTGGCAGATAACATGGTATTTACCAGTTCTGAACAAGCATACAGAATTTGAGACAGACTTTTGCAGAATTTAACATTAGTGAATGTATAAAACTGCCAAGATATTGTGATACCTGCACATACTCTCCCAAATTTGGAAAAAATAGATGCATTTTTCCTTGGTGGCATTCCAAATCTTTGCTTTAACCATCTACATAAACCCAGACTCTCCAGATGTGCAGAGAAGTACAAGCTCTGTTTGACCTGAGGTCAAACACTGACTTCTTGTTGCTTTCTTGTCTTAGTGGGTTTTCTGTTACTTGGTGGTTTGTACGCTGAAATTGTTGATTCAAATTCTGTAGTCTTTCCCTTGTTTTAGCCTAATTGAGGATATTAGCTGCTTGAATCAAAATACAAATAGAACTNAGCCTGAGCTGGTGTCTGATCTAGTGGTTGGCAACACTGCCCATGGCAGGTGGGTGGATTGGAACTAGATGATCTTCAAGGTCTCTTCCAAGGAACAGACAAGGAAGCAGGGAGAGGTGAAATCTGCAAACCCTAAAATACTTGTGAGAGGTAGTGTCTGACTGTCATGGGAGGGGAGTTGGTTTGTTTGAGCCTGGGCTGGGTTTGGAGTTTATTCTTGTGCAGCAATAAGATAGGTTACATCTCAAATAACAGAACTTACGAAAGATCAGGCAGTGTTCGGGGGAGTTTCAAAACTGTTTCAAGATTCAAAATCTGGTACATAAAGAAGAGCAAGTAAGAAATAAGGGTGTGTTGATGAGAAGGTCCATACATCCATATATGTAGGTCGCTCTGAATGCAGTGCCTCCTATTTATTTCCATGGAAACTACAACAGATATGTGAGCACAATAAAACTGTTTGATAGAGCAAATTCTCAGCTACAGAACACTGTTTTTTAGCATAGTCACCACCATTAGCTATGCATTTTTGCCCGCCATGTGCAAGACCGTGCATGCTGTGCTCGTAAAAATCTGCACCAGCAGGACCCACTGCTTCACAGCTGCTATGATGGCATCATTGCTAGGAAAATGTTGCCCACGCAGTCCATCTTTCTTCAGCTCAAACAGATGGAAGTCAGCAGGCACCAAATCTGGACTACACGGTGGATGGGGTAGGACAGTGCAGCAAAGAATGGTAATGTGCTCAACAATCTTCACACTGGTATGGGGGTTGGCATTGTTGGCCAACATAATAAAACAGGAGACGTTACTTTCAGAGCAGCCCTCCTAAAAGGGCTGTTGTATTCATTGTAATGGAAATGAGTTATTGCAGGTTGGAGTTCTGATTTATGAATATTAATGTTAAAGGAAGACAAAAAGATAAATGAGGGGCAGTCAGATGTTTCTACAAGTGGAGAAAGTTTAAGAAAGGAAATGGGAAAATTAGTATTAGAAAAAAATACATTTTGAAGTAGTTAATTAAAATCTTGCCAAAAGAGAGTAAATGGACAATGGTAGCTCATGAAGATCCTGATGGTCAGTAGAGGTGTCTCAGCCTATTAATGCTCCAAGAGCTCAGTCCTGCTGATCTCTTCTTTATGGCTCTTAGCATGAAAGAAGCATCTTCCTTGTGCTTCATAGCAATGTGTGAAATTGGAAAAGGAGACATGAGTGACAGAGAAAGCAGATATTACATTAAAAGCATTTCTGTGTTCTGAAAGGTGAACATTGTATGTTGAAGGGTGATTGAAGTATTTGACAAACAACAGGCAACTGTTGAAGTTCTAGAAGAAAACATTGCTAGGGGATGAGGATGAGGAATGCAGCCTCGTGGTAGTGCATGATAGCATAAAAGTGTTGTAAAATTTGTATGTAGTTGCAGTTTGGCTGTATGTGTACTTCAGCATTCAGAAGGAACAAAATTGGACATGAAGTATAACAAGCTGTTTGCAATGTAAAGGCACAGGAAGCAGCAACCACAACCACTGGAAAATGGAGACCAGAATTTGGAAACTTCAGAGGTGTTTAAAGCTGCCATGGGATGCAGGTTCTGAAGAGCACACATGGGTTGTTCCAAGATGGAATGGAGGGCGAGAATAAGTCTTCCGTGCAGAGGGCGGTTCAGTGGATTCCTACAGGATCTTCTGAATGTTACTGTTGATGCTAAGCCTTGTAGGATAGTGAATGCAGAAGGACATTTTGGTCCTGAGCACTTGAGTGAGGAAACAGAATATCCAGTGCAGCTGAAAAAGTGAACTGCTGTTGCTGTGAAGTCGTGTTAAGATTAAGACAGATATTGAGTGACCTGTGGCAGTCAGGAAAGAAAAATCTAATATTAGGCATACTGGAAAAAGAACCAATAGGAAAACAGAGAGAGAGCATTGTGGCAATAAGCTGTCTATGGGGCAATTTTGGTCACTTGAAGGGAGTTATTGAAGCCCTGTTAAAAACAGAGGGCAAGGCAGTAAGAATGATCAAAAGTGTGGAAGGGCTTCTGGAGAGTGACAGCAGAGGTTCGTTGGGAAAGCAAAAACTGGGTGATGTATGTAACAGAGCAGCATGAAGTCCCGAATGTGAGATTTAGGAAGCAGGCAGTGCATCTAGAAGGCAGCAGGGTCAAAGTAAACCAGGGAAGGTGTTCTCCCCCCGGGAGCTCTGAGAGCACGTGGATGGTGCTGGAAGGGGAAATGCATCACAGACCACACTCTGCGAGGACATCGCCTCAGCTTCTGCCAGTGTGGGCAGCCAGCAGCTGGAGATTGTTGCTAGGAAGAACCCCTACGTGCCTTCCTGTTGTGGCTCTCTTCCCTGGGCTTGTCCTGCGGGTGCCAGGCAGAGGCAGCACAGCACGGCAGAGCTCACCGCTGTCCTACACTGGGCATGTAATAAAGCACATGGTGCACATAAATTGGGGTGTATACAAGTTGCAAATCTCTGCCAAGCATCTTCAGCCCATGGCTTAAATTTATCTTTTGTCACGTAGGGCGATGAGCGTGTTGTTAGCAGTAGAATTTATAAGGTGGTTGTAATTGAAATGCGAGGATTTATTCGGCAAAAGATGGGTATTAAAGCAGGAATGGTTCAATACAATAACTCAGAGCTTGACGACTGCGCGGTGTGATAGGTGGGAATGCTGTTACAGTGATTAGAAATCCATTTGGGAAAGTATCAGAGTCTGAACATTGTGCAGTAGTGCAAGATAAAAAGTAGAGTAATGAAATGATGAAGGACTTCTTTTGATTAGACTGAGACGTGGCCATGGTAGAGCACCATCTCACGAGGGATGGGCTGGCTGCTGCTCTGTTGGAATGACTCCCTGTCGTGGCTACTTCCAAAGTAACAACTTTCTGTTGACACATAAATAACAGAGGTACAAATAGAAAGTAACAGTGAGAGCGTGGTTAAAATAGAATCAGATATTCCGATTCTGGGCCAAATTAATGCTGGTTTATATAGGGAGACACAAGAGAGTGGTGCAGAAGAAAAGCAAGAAGTCCACTGGGGACAATGACTGAAAAGCACAGCTCAAGCTACCTGTGCTGTGCTCTTTGCTCTCGCAGTGACAGAACAAAGAGCACCTTAGGGGTGTGAGCCTTGAGACAAGGCAACGTGGCAGAGCATCATCCTGACAGTATGAAAAACTCTGTAAGACCACAGCTGGGTTCCTGTCAGTTGGGTCCGTGTCTTTCAGAACTGCATTACTGGTGCTGCAGCAGAGCCCAAACACGTTGATTGGGAATTCTGATTGTTCCCCAAAACACTGAGTACTGAAAAGCTCAGCCACAGCTGTCTGAGCTCTTGTTAAAGCACACTGCAGCGGGGTCAGGCACCCTAGAAAGGCAGCCCCTGAGGAGTGAGCTGTGGGTTGGTGGGAGTTATTTGCCTCTCCACTGAGACAAAGTCACGTGGAGGTGACACGTGCTGGGCTGAGATGAGGAGAGATGGAGTGTGTGTGTTTGGGGCACAAACACCCATTCTGCAGGGGGGGAGATCAGCTGGAGACAGCAAACAAAGAAGGAAGACGTAATCGGCTTGGGAGGCGAGAATTTAGTATTGGAAAATCTTGAAGCATGAAACTAAAGACTGTGGTAGAAGATGGGGATTAATGTGCTGTGTGGTAGGTGATTTGTACTGCCTGACTGTTTAAGGACACGTCGTTACTGACTTTATGAAATTTCCCGAGCTTGTCGGTTCAGACGTGCCTGTATCACACTTCTGATCTTCGGGCCTTTCAGCACTTTCTGCAACTGAGAAATCACCTGTGCTGGCCCTAGGGAGCTTGATGGGTGTGTGATGAGTGCATTAACCAGGACAATCCAGTATTAACAGTTACCTCACTGGGGTGCTTGGCTGTGCACCTACCCAATATGAGTCAAGAGCTGCACTGACGACAGGATACATGGCAAACCTGGCCCTGAAATAACCCCACTTGATCTGCTCTGCAGTTCAGTAAGGGTAGCCACTTTCCAATGAGAAGAGGGTTAGTCTGGTTTCATAAGCTTTCATAGGAAAGTGCAGAAAAAGAAGATGGGCTTTTCCACTTTCTTTGAATAATATCAGTCTTTGTGTTTACAGCACAACTCCATCCTATTTGCAAAGTAAACTTTGTATATAAGCGCAAAAGAGCTTTTTGAATGGAAACAAAACCCTTTGCATATAAAACAAAGATGGAAGTAAATGCTAAATTTCCTTGCAGGACAATTTGTGCCACGTAGTTGTAAGCTAACATAAAGGCTCAGAGCTGCGAGTGTCTAAATACACGTGACTGGCACCGTGCTGCCCTTACTCACCTGGCCAGGGCTCTCCACAGCTCCCACAGTGCTGGCAGCTTGCTGGGCTGGTGCTGCCCTGCAAAGGGTGGATTTCAGGAGATGGAAAGCCATCCTGTTGGTAGGAATGTTAAACAGGATTTATAGAGAATGAAGGCGTTGTTGCAATCAATTAAATCAAGGGGAAATAAAGGATTTGGGGTGGAGATTGGGTCTATGTGCTGTTTCAGTACCATGCAGAACGTCTGTTCTGTGGATGTGTGAGCAGAGTATCAGTAGCTACAAAGCTATTTCTCACCACTTGGCCCTGGTCCTTCCATAACTCCAGTGATACAGCAAAGACAGTTCTTTGCCTTTGTGAATTTCAAATATTTTAACTAATTTCTAAGGGATTGGTTAATCATGGTGGGATTTGGCTCTAATGGATGATGCTGGTCATTTTGGATAAGGTACAAGATAATTCTTAATATTGTTTTTAACTAATATTTTTGAATTCTCAGTCAATGAAGATCTGGTTTTATTTTAGCTATTTTGCTATTTTATATATTTATGCTATATATTTTATATATATAGTTATATATATTATATAAATTATATATATATTATATATATATTTTATATATTATGCTATATATTTAGTTATTTTAGCTTAATTGCCTCTGTGTTGCAGTTTGACCTTAATTTTATAACTTTCATTTAGAAACATCATTTCTTTATAAAATCTGTGTATGTAAATAGTTTTGTAATGTTAATGTTACTTTACGGAAACGATTGAATATGGAGTTTCTAACTTACTGCTTTCCTTCCTTTATACTGGTGAGCACTTTGATATTCTTGTAAAGCATTTCAGATAAAGATGAGAGATGAGATGTGGTTGTTACCGTGTTCCTAACTGGGGTTCTGCCAGCAGGGCAGCTGGCTATCATGGTGCTAATGGAAAGAGTGGGGAGGCCAAGAATTCGACAGGCACGGGAGCAACCTTGAGTTTGTCTCAACTGGCTCCTGGGGGGTACATGGCAGATTGAGATTGGAAAGGACAAATTTCAGTAGAATTAAGTTACAGCTGTTTTGGTTTGCATATCATAGACTTTGTTTTTGTACTTAAGATTTTTTTTTACTGAAACTGGTGGGTATTTGGCTAAGAGAATGCAACTTACTCTCTTTGTCACATGGTTCCATGAAGTGTTTCTTTTCATACTGTAAGACCTGAAGAGCCTTGAAATGCCATTCACTGTGTTCACACAGTGATGAGCATACAGGGGCCTCTCCTTCTGACGTAGCCACAGAGTCCATTAGGCTCTCTGCCCTGCGATGTGTTCCTGATGCCATTTGGACCCAAATGGTGGGTTTGAGGATGGCAACAAGTGACTGTGTCGGGGTGAGACAGCAGATTGACAGCATAAAGAATGGTGGTGCCTTTGTAATTTAAAAACTTCACTTTACTCAATGCATTTGTATTCAACAGCAACTGCAGCGCAGTTGAGGTTGCCACTAGATAACAGAGGTGTTGAACTATTAAATATGGTATTTGTGGGTAAATAGAAATGGAAGCACATGGTGAGTCTATGCTAAACTAGTAATGGGAAATCCCAAGAATTAAAGCATCTTCTCTGTAAAACCTGCCTGTTGGGTGAGAATTTAAATTTGGTTCCTTAAACTTCTGCTGCTGACAGCAGGCTGAGAAGAAGCTTTTAGTCCGTACTTAGGTCTAATTTATCCTCATACGCAGTCCATCAAAAGAACCAAAGTCAAAAGCCAAGAATTCATTTCTGAGAGGAAGCATACTGCAAACTTTGCATACTGCAAAGGTTTCATATGATCGCTAATTTTCAGATCTGTTGGCCTCAATGCATTATTTGCACTGTCTCCGTAATATTCCCTAATGGAGAAGCTAGACTGAAGAGTCTGGACTTTTCTTTCAGAATACTTTCAATAGTGTTAGTATGGTTCCCTGAAAATATTCTGTACACTCTTAATGTAGTTTTTCTTTCCCATATTGGCCATCTATCATCCATGGTTGTTCTAAGCCACCTATTTTCATATAAACGTAATGGTTTTGGTGATGAAGGTGGCTTCTATCAGATGAATGTTTAGAAGAAATAAAAGCTAGGCTCTGTATTTCTGAAAAGAAATGAGAACCCCACTGAAGTATGTGTAAAAATTGATACAGAAAAATGCAAAGGTTGCATCCAGAGATGAAAATGTTGTTTATAGAAATAATCAAAGCCAAAAATATATGTATGCTACTGCTATGCTTAATTTATTGAAAGGGAATAACTTTCCGTGGAAACTTGTTAAAACCGGCCCTGAATCAAAATTCTTGCAGATAGCATGGAGACGATGAGATAGTCTGAACATGGTGACTATTGGGAGAGACAGGAGGAAATCCAAAAGAAATCTTTTCTGGCCAGAAGCAGGGAGTGGATAGTTGCTATAGAAGTACCAGGGTTCTTCAGAAAGCTGAGATTGTGTCCAGGTGAAGAAAATAGAGATCTATACCTGGCAGACTAAACAGTAAGGCATGCCAAGAAAGAATTGGAAGAGCAATTTGAAGAAGACATGAGAGCTAATGAATTCTTTTGTCAACATGTCAGGTAGAAGAAGCTGGCCACAGAGCCTGTGGGAACAGTAGTAGAGGTGGTCGTATGAAGAGGGCAAGGAATTTTGGCAGAAAATAAACCCCCTCGTGTTCCAGCTTGTCCTCACACATCAGACATGTCCCAGTATCTGGTGGTGTTCTCCTGACTTGTCTGTGATGGTGTCTTCCCCAAATTCCTTCTCTCTCAGGCCATTTTTGTACTATTTTCTTACTTTAAGGTGGAGCCAGAGTGACTTCAGTCAAACATAACCTTTGTTTTGCAAAGTTCACTCTGAGAACATGCTTTTGACAGAAAGATGGAAAACTGCTAGCTCAGGAAAACAGGATAGTTTGTCGTTTCCAACAGTATTGTCAAGTCCCCATTGTCAAGCCCATCACGGGGGCTTTGATCACGGGATCCAGCCGCGGGACCTCCACCCTGCTCCACACTCCTTTGTTTTCTTCTTCGAGCCAGCATGCCAGGCTCCCTGGTGTTTGCTAACAGTCTAAGGTTTGCAGGATTTAGGTTGCTTGGGAAACTATCATGGAACAGGTTATCAGCACATTCCACCTTGGAGGTTTGCCTTCTCTCAGAGGAGAACCTTTCCATAAGTCACCTCTAGTAAATATTCTACAGACTGTAGGCACTCCAGCTTCACAGACATGAAGGATTTAGAAGGAATTGGGGAGGTCACCTGCAGCCTTGTTATTAGGATTAGAGCTCAAGGAGCTCTCAGGCTGCCCACTGTTTGTGGGGTAAGATCGTAGTCACAGCAGTTGGCAGAGCATTGTTACCAGTCCTGAGCAAGGCCTTGGGTGTAACAGCCAGGCTGAAGGTGGAGGCTGGGGGCAAGGGGGAGCACCCCATCACAGAGGCACAAAAGAAACAACCACAGAAAACAAGGCTGGGACAGGAAACCTTACTGAATAATTTGCATCTGTAGCACTATGGAGGTGTGTGAACGTGTTGCCACCCTCATCTTTGGAACTTAATTCTTTCCTTGCAACTCTACTGCAGTTCTTTGGAGCTGTTGTTGAGTCTGTGGATAAAGAAATGTGGCTGAATTTCAGAAAGCGTTTGGCATGATTCCTGACAAAGGCTCTTAACAGAAGCGGAGCTGCTATGAAATAAAAGGGAAGGTCTTCAAATGGATAAATGATTGATAAATTAAGGAGTTTGGCTGCTGTCATTAAATGCCATTTGCAAATTCAGCCCGATGTCCCATCCAGGTAGCAGCTGGTGGCTCTGCTTGGCAGAAATAATGGGCACCCCAGGTAGCTGATTTTCACCTCAAACTGCCTTTGAGCTGAGTCACCCTTTGCATTTTAAGGAATGCTGCTCCTCCATTCTCTCTCCTCATTTGGGTTTGCATGCCTGCCAGTGGGTTGCCTGCAAACTGCTAATAAATGCAGAAGCACTGGGTGCTTGGAGTGCGCGCGAATATATTAATGCCGTACCGCTAGACCGCCTGCCTGCTCATCGCTCGTGTTACAGCTGCCACTCTTAGTCCTTAAACACTGAAAAGTAGAAGAAAAGTTGTGTTCATTTCTTTATTTATTGCTTTTTGTTTAATTTTTCATTTACACAGTAAGGAAGGTGTGCAGCCCCGTGCACCTGGCGGCACGCACCAATGGTTTCCAGCAGCAGGCAGTTGCTGGTGGGGTGGCTCTCATGGTGCAGCTGTCCCTAAGTACATGGAACTGAGCAATGCACAAACGAGGAAGGATGTGTTTCATGGACAAGGGTTGGTTTAGGAGCACCTGTATGAAAACATTTCATGAGGCAGTGTGCTGCAGGGACACATTAAGTCGTGGGAGGAAGCCTTGAGTGGCGTGGAGCAAGCCAGCGTCAGTTCTGTTTGTTGTCTGTTACCTTGGGTGTGTGCTATTCCTGACTTAACAACATTTGATTTCTGTTTGCTTCCTTCCCTTTCCCTGCTGTGAGTCCACTACTGAATGAGATGGAGGTGGGTGCCCTCATAACAGGGCACACTGAGAAGGCAGAGATACTGAACACCTTCTTTGCTTTGGATTTTAAAACAAAGACTGCCTTGGGACTCCTGGTCCCTGGAGGTAGGAGAGAGTCTGGGGAATGGAAGGCTTCCCTTTGGTCGAAGACAATCTGGTCAGAGAGCATCAAGCCAAAATCAACA